>JARFIY010000372.1:1800000-2285793 GCA_036346155.1 Sinelater perroti
TTATCCAATTTTTTTGCTAAATTCTCTGCACCATGTGCGATACAATGAACAAATGTGTGTATAACATGAAGTGACAGGAAAATTGTGATCCATCGATCATAACTAAATTAACTAATTTCTATGTACACATATACATATACTGGAATAAATTTACAAATTAACTTAAAATCTAGATGGCAGATGCAAAACTTTGTGTCGTTTAAGTCTATGTGTATCTTCATTATCGTCTAATAAACTGTTTAGTAACTGATTCGAATGTAGATCTAACCAGGTGAGGTATCTAACGTCTTGTCCACACTGGTAGACGAAATCGGGCAACTCATGCCTATAAACAAAGTTCCACGGTTGTCGATAAACAGTCGAGGATAATTTGGGCGTTCTAAAACTCCCCATAGACAAAAGTTTTTCATCTCAATAAAAAACTTGCGACTTGTTTGGACAGAAACTTGGTCTTAGTCTCGCTTCGCCACTTGTCACGTAGTGTAATCTCCGTCCTCAGTGCTCCTTTTCCATTTTTTTTAAATTAAAAACTTTAATTATTTTTAAAATATAGAGAAGATTTTCAATTTCATTGGGTCGTTCTGACTGAGATAAAAAAGTGGCATTGAATAACATCTCCGAAAAACTCGACGTGAACAAAAATTCCTTAATTTTACAAAAAAGTTAAACAAGAGAAGAAAAGTCGTCCCCCTTCAAGTAAATTCGACTGGTTTGCTTCCAAGCATGTAGTGGTTCTTCTTCGAGGACTGGAGTCAAAGGGCTGCAGAAACACTGACTGACGAAGACGATAATAATAGTAAACATTTTTAAACAATTTTATTTTCATACTTTTAATGCAATATCTGTTTATAAATTTTTACTTAAACTGTTTGTTCTGTTTCAATTTTCTTATTTTAACATATCATATTGCCATGGTACTGTTCCTCAGGGGAAACAAAATAATCTCGAAATTGGTTTCGAATTTCACGCAAATTTTTATTTATTCTCCTCGGTATGTTTTTGAAATTTGTCAAAAAATTATAGTCGTCCATTCCCTTTTCCAAAACCCAAGAATTAAATTCCCACCATCGTCGTATAGATCAAATGCCTCTTCATCTGACACCTTCGACCTTATTCGTTCCAAATCTTCAGACAATGATGTATGCTTAAACACGCCGCCATCAGAAATGCGGCCTTGGAATTCAACGTCTGCATATAGAAAATTGTAGTTGGCATCTGCGATTCCAAATAACACTATACTAAATGTCCCTTTGTAGTTGAAATATAAGCTCCCACTATGTTTTGGTGCTACTATTTACACATGTTTACCATCAATTAAGCCCAGGCATTAAGAGAAGGTCCAGGTTCTGTAAAACTCTTCGTCTGTAGGTAACAGAGCAAACAAAGAACATTTTTATGTACTTTACTAGGTAGTATTAAGAGAATTAAGAGATAAATAACACCTGTTTTCATATCTTGAGTGTGTACATAAGGCTAGTGAATGAATCACCGCTCTCCAAAAACTCAGCATGACTGCCAACCTGAGAGAAATTGGGATGTTTTTTTCGAAAACTCGTGTGCTGCTTGGTGATCCCCCCCCCCCCAACTATCTGAAGTAAATCTTTGAAATCACTGGGAGTCAATCGAGTGAAATTTTGGAATCCCATGACATCTTCCCATCTCAATTTATCTAAGAGATTATTACCGAATGTAGGTCCCTCTGGTAAAACCTGTCGTGTCCACTAGCCTCTTCTTTCTGGGTTGAGTTTCAAAAATAATGACCGAAGCTGCTATCAATCCACAGACAGCAATGCCTCCGGCCATGACTCAAAAGAATTTTCCGATACTAACTCGAAACATGTATACAGGTATGGACACGCGACAAAGTCTACTAACTGTTTTGAAATTTGTTTCCAACTGTCTGTAGACAAAGTTCTTGATTGTCTATAGACAGTTGCGCGATTTTGTCTACCAGAGTGCACTAAGCTTAACACTATATTTTTTCACTTCCCCTTTAACAGTGTTAGCATTTAAATCGGTACGTATTTCACTATTAGGAATATACCAGACAGAATGACATAGAGAACGTACCACTTTTGATTGAAATATCTCTAGAATGTCTATGTTAGAATTTGATGCAGTAGCCCAATATTGTAAACCACATGTCCACACTGGTTTGAAACAAATTTTGAGAACTAATAATTTATTTTTTAGATTTAGTGAGGTCATTCCGTGAAAAGTCGACAAATTTTGAAGAAAGTTTCTTGATTCTCGATGCTGATTTTTTACACAGCAGGTCATTGTCCAAAGGTAAAAAGTGAAACAGGGTTTGCCATTTAACTAGTGCTTTTGAGCGATTTTTAATTTTGAATGGTTGAGAATTTAAAGTTTGACAATTTTTTACTGACACACGCCAACTTGCAAAAATAAACTGTGTGCATGAGATTATAGTCTATGATTATAGGGCTTGATCAAAATTTTTTGATTACCCCAAGTGCATTAAAAGTGTCGAATAAAAATTATTCAAAAACTGAAAAAGTTGTACATTTAAGAACAATTTCCTTCAAAACTGTGCTATGACCATATACTTTTTGTTATAACTAGTCCCTAGTAGGGTCTATCTAAGATAAATATCTCATGCATCTACCTCTCAATTAGAACTTAGGAAATGTCCCATCTGAAAGTTGGTTACTATGTTGTGATGGTGCAACATCTTGACTATTATTATAGATCAAAATCTTGTCTCGCGTACCTCTACTATAAAGGAAATAAATTTTAGAAAGCACACTTTTGAAAAATTTTGATCAATATTGCCAGATGCTCTGATTTTAAAATTTTGAAACTGAACCACACTAAAGCACCTTAGCAAGAGCAACCTTACGGTTGAGTTGAAAAAATTACCGAAGTTTACATAGTCTTCAATGTGGGAAAAATCTTATGATCTGATAAGTTATAGTTCGAAGGCTTTAGCCGGAGATTAAATACTTAATACTTAAATACTTAAGATTACTTAATCTCCGTTCTCCCCTCCCAGCCGCGTGGAGGCAGCCTTCGTTGGGAGGTCCCTGGTAGGCTCTCCGAGGATCAGCAACCTTTCGAGTTTGTGGAAGGTTGTCGAATCTCCAACTATAGTTTTCAATATGATAGGAAAGTTTCCTGCTATGTTTTCCTATCATATTGAAAACCCATAGTTCTCTCCATGAGCAAAGATGTGGAAGTAAGCCAGCTCTTCCTCGATGGTTGAGGTATTACCTCCACGTTCCGGAGGTAATATCTCAACCATTTTGCTTAAATTTATATCCGAGTTGGTTCCTTCTGTTAAAAATATGTGTTCTCCTCATTAATTCCCTATCCAAATGCATATCTAAATATTTAACAGAATCTGCATGTGGCAATATTTATCCATTTAATTTGTCTGAGGGCATAACTCCGTGATATTTTGTAAAACTAACAAGAGCAAATTTTGCATGGTTAAATTTGATATGCCATTTGCTAGCAAATATGTAAGTTTCAAGACGCTCCCTTGAGGAACTCCTGCTGCAATAGATTATAATTGTGTTACTTCTTGACGATATCTGACTCTAAAGTATCTCTCTTCTAAGTATGCTTTTATTATTGTATACAACATATGAGGTAATATTGGTTTCAGTTACAAAAACAGTCCATCATGCCTAACTTTGTCGAATGCCAGACTTTCACCAAGAAAAACTACGGAAAAATAAAGTTTTTGTTCAAATTCTTCTAAAACCAAATTGGTTCAGGGCTTAGTTGGTTTTTTTCTATGACTTCCATTAATTCCGTATGTAATAACTTTTGTAATAGTTCGCATGGGAAGCTGATTGGTCCATATGATGCTACTAAATTTGGTTGCTTTCCTGCTTTAGGAATGAGAACTACTTCAGCTGCTTTCCACTGGGCTGGAAAATGTCCCAATCTTAAAATAGCACCGAATCCATTCAATAAAACCAATCCTCTACGTGGTAATTCTTTTATTAAGTGACTGTAATTTGCTTATATTCAAGAGTTGTCTTAGGGTTCGTTATTTTTTTATTAGGACTTTTACCTCTTTTATAGTAAATAAATCTGGTAGTAACAATATCTGATACGGTGCTTCTAGATAATAATTTATTTCTTTTCCAACTGCAGACAGTGTTAGCCATGGTGTGAAAATATTCTCCAACTGTTGTGCAAACATTTTTGCTTTTTCCATATGTGTTCTGAATGGGTTGGTATTTTATCCAAAGGATATCAATTGCACTGCCATATTTTCCTGAACCATCCTTTTTCTTCAATCTTTTCTTTAACGAGTTTTGGATAATTCTGAACTTTTTTGGGGTGTTGACTTACAGGTCGACCGTTGTATTATAGTAGTCGCATCACTGACAGCTTTTCATAATATCTTCTTTGCTTTTTAGAATTACTTTATTGTCAATTTGTTGTCTATAATGGTCCCAGTTTGTATGTTTATTAAATAGCATTTTTTTAGGTTTTATTAGGTTATTTTAGGGTGATTAATGATTCAAACAACAAATGTATTGCAAAAATTTCTTTTGTGATAAAAAGATTAGCAAATCGGGTATTCTATGTGGATTTGAAGATAAATATGTTCTAAAGTAGATAAATAAGTGATCAATGTGTTTCTCGTCAACTTTTCCTCTGCTAGGTACATTGAGTCTGCTACCCCATCTAGAATTTTTGACATTATAATCAACTTCCGTTAAGGATCTCTTGTCCAACATGCTAAAGTATTCTATAAATCCTTCTTTACTTGCTCTGTAGTTTGGAGGACAATAAACTGTAGATGCTATGTGTTCCGCGTTAGTCTTCTACTAATATGCTAATAGCTTGCAAGTAGTTTTCTTCGAATTTAGGAATTTCGTGGTGTTTTATGTGTTTATGGTGAGTTTCTGATATTAGTAGAATAGCAATTTTATTATATGTTAAAAACATTTCTTCCTCTTGTTTGTGTTGGGATAACCCATTGACGTTCCGTAATGCTATTTTATATAATTGTCCCATGTTTATTTCGAAGAGCGGTTTATAGTTCTTCTAGTTTTTATTTCGGCGGGTAACTAGTTGATGTTCATAATTAGACAAAACCGAACTTTTGAAATATTTACAAATCCAATACGATTTAGAAACGAATTAAATTGATTTTTTGCGTATATGAATAACTAGTGACCAACAGTTCGATTACGTCCATGTTTATTTGACAGTTGGCTGTGCCGTTTAGCCGCGGAGGTGCTAAATTAGTTGTATGACTTATCAGCATTTGCAAGACTCATTTCCGCAAATAAAGGAGCGCACTAAACGTGAATGAGGTGTACAAAGCAAACACAGCTGAGATTTTGTGCATCGATGTGTACTGAAGAGCGTCATTCGTCTAAAGCCCAATTTTACAACCAGTTGTTAGCAAATCTAGATTTAAAAAAATATGTTCGGTTGCTCTGTTTATTTTTACTAAAGCAGTAAATGAGCATTCAAATGATGGCGATTAATCTCACTAATTGAGGGTTAAGACCTGCAACCTTTATCCCACCAAGATTTTTTCTTTAATTTTGGCCGCAAGTCGGAATTTAAAGAGTGGAGCTGTACGCTTTTTGAAAACTTACTTACAGGACAGCAAAAGCCATATGCTATCAAATTTTTAGGCATCTTTACAAAAGAAATATGTCACAACAGTAAAAGACGACTTAAAAGATATGGAGTTTTGTGTTTCTTAATACGTAGTCCCTTGGCAAAAATATTTTTATTTACAGACCGTATCAATAGGTTTATAGCAATACGTGTAGTTTTTCCAAACTACAAGTGTAATTATACAGCAAGGTTAGAGCTAATCACCATTACTGCATTGTACCCATTCTCCCCTCTTTTTAAGACAATGTAAAAGCAGAACACTATACGCATACCTTCAATGCTAACCACCAGATATGGGCTGCTAGAATCACTACCACTAAAGGAAGAAACTTACGACCAACAACTTCAATTAACTTACCACCAGTCTATATACTGACCTACAGATAAGAGGAAAATCCTAGATCTGCCCAATTTTATCTAAAGAAACATAAATAGCACAAAACGTTCAGGTGAAACTCCAAGATGAACTTACAATCTTATCTCCAAGGAAGTATCCTAGGATCCATTCTTTATCTACCATATAGGCACATATACCTACTACAAAATGAGAAACTATAGGAACATTTGCGGATACTACTGCAATTTTATCAAATCATGAAAACTCAGACATTACCTCAAGCAGTCTACGAGTTACCTTCAACTACATGAAAGACTGCCTGCATATCTGACATGTTAAGAAAAATAAGTTAAAATCCAAACTTACCCTCTAACAACCCTTAACCTTCAACCTGAAGATTTTGAATACCTTGGTATGCAACTTGATCACCGAATCTAAGAAACACATTTTAATTAACATAAACAACTTGTCTTAAAATTCTTTAAGTCCACCTAGTTCTTAGAGTATTAAATAATAAAGTCCTACTATCCAAAATTATGCTCAGCCCTATATGAACATATAGGTTGCAGTTATGGGGAACTGCAAGTAATTGCAATCTGGAAATCCTATAAAGGTCACAACCAAAAGTCTTAAGAACTATAGTAGATGCTCCATTCAAAAACTCATTCAATATGTCACTTTCTCTAGAGAAAACTGTAACTATTATAACACTAGATGTTTGTCGGTGGTTTGCGTGATACAATTGTATCTTTTCACATATTCCTTTTTAAGTTTTCTTCCAATTTTTTATTTATATATAATCCCATGTCCTTCTCTCAAACAGTCCTTACAAAGTTATACTTATAGGATTAGTTTTGAAGAAAAGAGAAAACTGGGTACAACAAAATAAGTCAATTTTCTCAAGGTTTATTTCTGGTAACTAAAATTGCCCTGATCTCTCATGGATATGGTATACTAATTTGAAGAACTTATAGCTTACATTAACCTTTGGCTCTTTGTGTATTGTAGTAATTGAGTTTGTGTTTTGTAAACATTGCTAAATTGTTTATTCTTGTACTTGTGTTTTACTATAGTGTATACCTATACCAACGCCACGAAGAAAATGTAGTTTGTACACTATAATAAATTCAAGCTTTTCTTTATAGAAAAACCGGTTGTAATAATCTGGTATTAGTATCAAGGATACGTCACTCATGGGGGTTTAGTTTTTTTTAATAATTAATTTAGACAGTATTGGGTACTTAGAATTTTCCCGAAAAGAAATTCTTAGCTTTAAAATCTATAGGATGGACCAAACATTTTCCTTTATCCTTTCCCTTTAAGTGAACTATTGATTAATAACTTCGTAAACGGATTTTTCAATTGCTATTTTCAACCATCCTGATCGGTTCTGATCATTGTTGCATTCCAATAGATACTGAAGAATTCAGCAATTTTCTTATTCTTCTTGTTCTTCTGTTCCAAATAAATAAAGGCCAGACAGAAATGTTCCTCATGTATATGGAGCATTATTAATACGTGGTGAAATTTGTAAAAGAACTCAAATTTCAAAAAATCAATTGTTTCACAAAGGGAAAGAATATTCACTAAAGGGGAAAAACGAACAGAAGTTGCACCAAGTCTTACAGCTTATCCTGTAAAGCTTTATAGCTTTGGGCTTTGAAGAAAGCAGAAATATGCCAAGAAAGATTTATTAAGTATTTTTCAAAACAAATTGAAGAAAGGAAAGAAACCCATCGTAGGTACCTCAAGATCTGAATACACAAGATGTGAATCCCTAATAAATAAAAAACAATTTCAGAAAGTATACCAATAATATAAAAACATCTTTGAAAATCGATGTCGTCTTTCTCTTTCACTAAAAAGGTTAACAGATAATGAAGCAAACTTAAGAAGAACATTATATAGGTCTATAATTTTGTAATATAATTCGATCTAGTACTAGAGCGATCATACTAAAATATTAATTTATAATAATGGCAGATGTAAATTGAAAATAGTATAGCAAACATCTATAACGATCTGTTTTCCACACAAATACTTAAATTTTTCTTTAACATCAATCTTTAGAAGAACAATGTTAACTACCTTCTATAATCATAAATATCAAATTAATTTCATAGATTTAAGTTAAGGAAATTACAAAAAATGGCAAAAGCATTTATAAGTAGTTAACGAAGTCAGTTTTTCACGCAAAATAATGCTGGATCGCCAGGGAGGGCCATAGCGACTTTTAAAGCACCGCTGTGTCGTCTACATATTGGGCCATTGTCGTGAAGGGCGTCGTAGGGATGCCCCAAACAACTTCGAGAACAATCTTAGGACGTCTTAGAAAAGTTTCCTCAAGATTGAAGAACGTTGGCAATTCTGTCCAAATCAACTAAAAGACTTCTTCGTAAAACACGGGTTTTCTGCTCTCGCAGGCGTCCTACGCACCGTTGACGGTGGCCATATGGTTAAGTTCGGCGCCAGTGTAGTCAAGGATGCACTGTCAGCAAACGCATCGACTTTATTACCTACAGTGAGTGTGACGTCATTCTCTTCATAGATGGAGGGTATTGAGGACGGCCTGTTGCGTAGAGCCTTGATCGTCCTTCATGGACTGTTGTATGTGGCATTGCGGTGTTTCGAACCGCACAGTTGGGCGGTACCATAAGTCATGTTGGGCGTACCCCGGGCAGGTGGCTAACCTAACTCATTAATGTAGAAGGAGAATGTATTTTATAATAATTAAAGGCGTTTGTTCTGTTTTTATTGTTTTTAGTTGTTCTGTTAATTTCCACATACTCTTTTCGTTCTTTTATTCTTTTTTTTATTTGTTCTACTGAACAGATGTTATCCGTGAGAGTTCCTGTTATTTACTTTTTAGTATCGCATATTCGTATTTAAAAATTTGACTCATTTTGCTAAACTTTTTAATATAGTCCTATTACATTTATTTATTTATTTCCATCGCTGGACATAATCGATTTATAAATAGAAAAACGCTACTTTTGTCTCTTATTCCTTAATCTTCTTTTTTTCAGGATTTTCTGATTCAATAATGGATATAGTTCTCCCCATTTTCCTTCCATCTTTCTCGGTCTCTTGCTAGCCTTCTCCATCGTTTTCCTGCAATGATTTTTATGTCTCTTTCCATTGTTTAAGTGGTCTACGTACATTTCTCTTCCCTAGTCTAAGGTTGCCAGTTTAAGAGTTTATTCGTCCACCTCTTTTATGTTCTTACTAAATGACCCACCCAACTCGTCTTCTATTGCGCATCTTCTCTACTATGTCTTTGACTTTTGTTCTTTCCCTTAACTATTCGTTTCTTTGTCTGCCTTGTAGTATTACTCCTAACGTTCTTCTTTCTATTGATTTTTGTATATATGTTTTGTCCATTCATTATTGATATGCTTCCATAATTCAGCCAGATTTCTAAAAAGTCGTAGATGTTGTTGCACCCTTTGTGCCATCATATTTCAAACATTTTCGTTCGATGAAAAGTCAGATGATTAGGCTAGATATGGGACAGTTTCCGCTCTATTATCGTATTAAAATTAATATCCGAGCATAGTTTCGGTTGTATCCACAGATGTCTTTTTGTTACTTGTTGTAAGCTTCATTGCCAGTACCGAGAAAACGGTAGTAATTGCAAGAAAGTACTTCGTGGTGTTAGTCCTATTGCGAATAATCGTCAGAATGAACAGGAAAGGTCGATAATCGGTACAAAGTAGTAGTTCACCATGATTGCTCTAGGAACCTTAAACTTGCGCTACGATCTGTTATCACAAGCCTTTGAAGATGATCGTTTTGGTTGGTTATCCTACGTACTACTCCAGACCCTGGTGTTAGCAAATAAGTACCTAGCAACTAATTTTTTGGCCTATTTCTTGTAAAGTTACACTTCCTTCATGTAAGCCAACTATACATCCTCTTTTAAATTCTAACTTGTTGGTAATATACCATTTATCAACAATGAGGTATTCTTACATCATGTAAGTTACACTTGCCAAATTTAAATGGCTGAGAACACTATAATGACTATTTTATACTTTCTTCTCCCACACCTAATATATAAGAAGTGATATAACCAAATCTTGGTCAGACATAAACATATAATTCTTAAACTTTGTTTTCTAATTATAGTATACTTAATTTAATATAAAAATTCTAATACTGCAATTTTAAACAGCGTTGTACTTGATATGGCATGATTTACAAGAAATTCGTGGCATATCGGTACATATTCAAACTTAGACAGAGAAATTCATGGTTGGAAAAGGTGTACCCATAAATAAAGTAGATTTTATATTTTCGAATTTGAGAATGATTACTGAACTGAACTGCAGTTGCAATCATTGTGATACGAAGTTGAAAAGGTGCACTTAAAATGAAAAACAAAAATGAGCAAAATGCAATTTTGTTATGTTTGTAATAGTTTACTACAGAAGTCAAACCCAAAATTAAATAGATTACATCATGGTCGACAAGGAATTAGAACAATCTGCAGAATGTGCAATAACTTTTTAACAGCGGTTATAAATCCTGTTCTAATGTGCGAAGTCAAGGTTAGACGCGAGGCAATTAGATCATTTTGTCTCAAGACCATATATACATAGATGAATCAAAAAATAAAGGCAATTTCCACATAAGAACTTTATTTCCACTGGTGGAGAACAATTTCACTGTCACTTTTCAACATATTAATGCACCTCTGGTATCATTTAACGAACTGTTTTACCTTTTCAAAAAGAAAAGCTTTTTTGTTACTCATAAAGCCATGTCTGCATCGCTTGCTGAACCTCAGTGTCTTCTTTAAGATGTGGTAATCAGACGGCGTTAGACCGAGACATCCACTCTTCATTCTTTAAAGCGTTCTATCCACTCGAAGGTTTTTCGTTGATCCATCGTGGGTGCTCTATATTGTGCCAACATCCGGCGATGGATTTCCGAAGTATGAAGGCCCTTTTCTCACAGAAAACACATTACGACGCGTTGTTCCTCGGTAGTGAGATCACTGAGAGGAGCGGCTATACTTCTACCCTCGATGCTCTCTACCATACAACTGAACCATAACTTGCTGCGCGCGGCTAGGTACCCGTCATCTCTTGCGCACATATAGCTTTACTTTCTGATTCACTATCGTACAAAACCAAGCAACTACGCTTTAAGTTATTATTTACAACACACCAGAAAAGATTAAGTAAAGTTTTACACACTGTAGAATATTATACAAAAAAAAAATGTTAAAATATTAAAATAAAATTTAAAAAAAATCGAATACGAGGGCTATTTTTCTTCAACCTCCGATGACAAGGTCTTCACTAGCAATAGATTTGCGTCTTTACACCACTCTCGCACAACACCATCACTTATAAAGTTTGCACCGTAAATGTAGCTCATTCTTCTGCTGCTCTATTCCTTTCTGTCTGTAGGAAACGAATGAGGGGAATTGGCGGGAGAATCAATTATGCTGGCCATGTTAACAGGCCTGTAGCTCAGCTCCAACTGATGTTTTGTATTCAGCAGTGAGAGATGTTATGGCGGGGAAGCTGCGCAGCAGCGCAGTGCGCAGGTCCGCCTCGTATCGCTCGGTTGGTCACCTAGCAGCGCTATTGGAGGTTGAAAAAAATAATCCTCGTATATAAACAATGTCCATGATACTCCTTTCATTTGATTAAATCATTTCCAAAAAATCAACCTCTTGATTTCTTAAATTCATCTTTGATTCGCATTGATGAGTAAACAGCGTGGGGATGTAAGTTTGTAGCCCTACTTAGCTAAGACAATTTTGTTTTAATAATTTTCTTTGCCTTCTATGGGGGTTGTTTGGCTTCAATCTCTACGCTTGTCAGAAGGGAGTTTGAGAGTTATTTTTTAATCACCCACTATGGGTCAGGCGCTGCTGGTACCTGTTGATCTACGGGTATTTTATTTCCCTCCTACCTGTTATATCTACCGAGTACTCCCTTATCCGCCTCCTAAGGATGCGCCCTCTAGGTTACAAGCTCCGCCAAGAGTCTGAAACTTATAGTTGAGTGTAATCGGAAACGGCAAAGGCAAACTGCAAGATCACAAAAATATCTAATAGTATTTTTCCTGCCTCTATCTCTTCGTCAAGTTCGTCCGCATGGTCTTTTTCTCTATTTTTAAGTTAGTCTTGGTTTATCAAAAATTAATCTCTGCCACCACAGCTACCTATTTGCTAATTTCCACAACTATTAGACTGTAGTTTGACCTTCCTTGTAAAATGATACAATATTACGTTATTACATTCTGGTAAATAATTGAAAATCTTAGGATTTTCCATTTGTCACTAAAGCGCACTAGATCATACAGAGTAGATAATTGAAGAATTTTCCAATTAAACAAATATTCTACATTTGCCAACCATACTATACCACTTTTATATTCAGACTGTTGTCGCCCATAAATTAATGCGACCTGGGAGACACTAGTATTGGTAGTGCTTAGTGTAGATTTTTAGATTTGTTTATGGTAGTATGGATGATAAATGAGCTGTTTGTTAATACCTCTAATAATCATTAAATAAAATTGACGAACTCGTCGAGAATGGTTACTCTCCCAGACTCTACTGACTTTAGTAACATGTTTATTATAATCTTACTGATCATAGAGGTAAAAAGACCTTCATGTTGATATTAACTTCATTGGCCAAATCGGAGGTCTTCAGCCTTCTTAATGTGACCTGATGTGGGTGTTTGTGGGCCATATAAGTCGCATGCATATTATCGTATGCTCGTGTGTAGATCCTGAGTTAGGGACGTCTATAAAGGCCATGGTTCTTTACAAATCACGAAGCGTCCGGTTCTGAAAGACCTGGAGCTTGACGACAAACATGATTATAGGGTAAAATGTAAAAAAACCGTTGTGTGATTCTTCTTTCGGGTAATTTCTTTTCCTACGCGGACGGTGTTGGTGAAAATGTAGACGGCATTTCTGCTAGATCAAAAGTGGTCAAAACACACGGTGAAAATAGATTATGTGCGTTTAATACACTGTGGTCAATATAACTACAAAACTGAGCATGCTCTAAACTCGGAGAGAAATAACACTACTCAACGAACATCTTTTTGTGATGATAAACTGCAAAACATGTAGCACATAAAACACTTTGTCACAATCTCAGCTTATTTCTAAAATGGCAAATGTTAACCCGCACATATTTCCCACAAATGTTATCCACATATTTGTATTAAAGTTTTTCTCAACAGGTGGTTACTGAAAGTGACCAGAACTGCTATTTCTGAAGGCTTCTCTAAGATTAATGGGGACGTGTGGTAGAAAGCATTACTTTTAGAGATTTAAATGTATTTTTTTAAACTTTACGAGAAGCTCTGGTCAGTACAACGTGTTTCTAAACACAATAAGGCAAGTAATGCCTTCAACGAAGACAAAAATTCTCTCCTCGAAACTAAAAGACGCTCCATACACTCATCGACATTTTCTTCCTCTCCAGAAATTTCTTAGAAATTTGCTAATAGTCACTATATTCTTACTTTAAATACAAAAGGCGATTGACTACCATCTGAGTGGTATCATTTACAAATCGACTATTTGTAAAAGTATTTATCAATTTTTTCAATAAAGTTACATACACAAGATGATCAATTGTGGTAACAGTTGTAGTTGTCGAATATTGAAGTACTGAAACCAGATCAACCAATATTCTTCTTGTGAAATTACCAACCCATCACCAGTGCCTTTCTCCTAATGACAAACTTGGCTAAAGATAATGTATTTAAGATACTTCAGAAGACCATTATTTTATGGGTAATGAAAACCATTACCGAGGACTTCAATAAAAAATTGTTAATAGAGGTTCTATTTTCGGATTTGGTGACCTTCCTTTTCACGGAAAGAAAACTTTGCGTTAAACAGAAGTAGACCAGATCTGAAGAGAAGCTGCTGATAGCAAGAGTAGTTTAGCCTTTTTTAATATCTTCAATAAGTGACTTGCCTAGACCGACAATCCTAAGCACCAAATAGCACCATACGTCGACTTGTTGAGAGTTGTGGAATAGACAAACAGATAGAGATCTTTGAGTAACTGGCATCGTAGATACTAGAAAAATCCCTAAAGAATTACTAGGTGTTGCACCAGCACAAACTTTTTCTTATTCAAGATAAATATGGCTAAGTTAAAAAAATAGATAGTCATTAATGTCTACTAGGAACATTACGGAGGGAAAAGGGGGTGGTGCATTTTATCACTTTGAAAAATAAAAACTTTCAAGAATCTTGACATTACATTTTCTGATTTCTTCTACTTTCTGCTCCCTCCACGAGTTTGACTTTGTCTCATTACTAAATCTTGAAAAGGTTGCTTGCCCCTTTCTGATTCTTGCTTGGCACTCAATAGTCGTTTACTTTCTCTTTCTCCTTCTTCCTCCTGCAAATTCTCATATCCCTCTTTAATTCGTATATTTTGGAGAATGGTGTTTCAGAGCCTGTCTTGCTTTCGATATTTCGAATAGAACGTCGAGTAGATACCAAGTGTCTTCTAACTTCTTTCTTTTCGATGAATTAATCTTTCCATCCCTACAAAAACTGCATGACTTCTGGTATCGAAATTGAAGACTTCGGATGCGATTGCGTCATAGAGTTTGTTGTGACTGACATTTTCAAGGAGATTAACCCAATAGACACGTAATATTTGGAAAACAAAAATCCGCAACTCAGTGTACACTTTGATTCTTTTAGCGACTGAAATATTACACAAGTACAAGAATTGGTCCAAATTTCTGAAATCTCAACCATACTTGTAGATACAGCGACTCTCTTGACTTATTATTGTTTCTAATCCCCCGTTCCCTTCTTTTTCATTTCCTTAGCTTGAAACATATTACCATCAAGACAAACAATTTTGATCTCTAGAAAATATCAAAAACATTAGGGATAAAACGGTGCATAGCCAGGCACCACCTTCTTTGACAAAATTACAGTTTTTGTGAAACATCCATCTGATCTTGTACTGTAACATTTTAACACAGTCTTTAATCTTGAAGTTCTACTGACACACATTGTTCTAAAGTCTTATAATCGCTGTTAGGAATAAAATGACACCTACCATAGTTGTGGTTAAAGGTTGCTACCAAGAGGGGAGAAACAGTACTCTAACAAAAGTAGAAAAATATAATCCTGAATTATTTAACCGTACTATTTTTTTATTTAACCCCCACAGATGCACAATTCTCATTAAAATCTTATGACTACATCTAATAACTCAAGCAAGTTATTGCAGGTCATAAAATATTCTCCTGCCTACAGATACCTTAGAAAAGCAGTTTTAATTAATCTTCTAGAAACTGCGACAAATAAATCAGACATTCCAGCCCATTCGCTGGAAATTCCGACAATTACAGAATCCTGCGTTGATCAACAGTTCTAAATTTCCATGCAAATGATTTTCTCAAAAACTTTCTCCTCTGGTGATGCAATCTTTAAAGTTGCCTTCGTAGAAAAGGTTAGAGAATGCCATTGGGCTTGATGTGGATAGCTAGAAGGCCAAGAGGGGCGCTGTGCGTTGTCGTTATGGTGACAATAATTCATAGCATTTTATTAGATGAAACTACATTACGGTTGGTTTCATTTAAATCAAAATTACACAATGCAATTACCACGAAAGCTAAATTTTTTATAAAATTTCCTTTATGTTGCTGTTGTTGAATGATTGCTGTAATAATACTCATATTTAATGTTTCCTATTTCAAGTTATTAAAAAGTACAAGGTGTGTCAATTCTTGCTAGTTACACCCAGCTATCATTGTAGGACATATACAGGTATTGGACAAAATAATGGAAACACTTTTGGAAGTGGGAACATCTTGTATTAATACGGTGTTGGTCCACCTTTAGCACGCACTAGGGCTTGAATTCTGCACGGAATAGACCGATACAAGTCCTGAATGAAGTGAGTGGAATTTGAAGCCATTCTTCATGCAGCACAATCTCCAGCTCAGATAGAGACACGGGAGGTAAAAATCTACTCCAAACCCTGTTTTCCAAAACAGCCCACAGAGGCTCTATGATATTCAGGTCTGAGGATTGGGCGGGCCAGAGAAGATATTAAACCTCATCAGCATGCTCTTGAAATCACTCTTGAACAGGATCAGCGTTGTGAATGGGAACACTATTATCCTGGAATATGGCATTTTCGTCTGAAAATAAAGTTTACACCATTGGGTGGGACCTGATCACCCAAGAGTTTTCTACGCACTGCTGCCATGAGGGGGACTGTCAAATACCATGACATAGCACCCCATGTTTGACAATTGGGAGGAGAAAATCTATATCGTACGCTTCAGAAGGTGTTTGCCAGACAAGCACGCGTTCAGTAGTAGGGAAGAAAGTAAGGGGCGACTATTCCGCTAAACGACATGTTGTCAGTCCTCCAACGTCGGCTTCGAGCATTCGTGTCTGCTATTAGGGACTTGGCAATAGCAACACGCCCATGGATACCCATTTTATGCTGTTCCCGCATACTCACTGTTTTGGATGACACTAGGTTCCGTACTCACTTTTAATGGCAGGTTTCGGAAAGGCTGAGATACAGTGCAAATGTAAAACTGCAAGAAGACCATCGTATTACTGTGCACATACCAGAAGAGCTGAAATTGAATAGAAATGTGTGTCACCAAATTTTACGCAACGATTTAGAGAAATAGATGCTTATGCAAAAATATAAAGAAACCAAACGAACAATTGCTGCTGAATTGTTAGAAAGTGAAAATGTTGCTGAAAGGGAAACGCTTTGAAAGTATTGCAGCAATCTAAACGGCTGTGACAGATGTGCTGAGCAGCATCCCGAATAAAGCTTTCTCTGCTTGCTTCCACGATCTCTAGACAGGGTGGCAGCTGCGCATAAATAGCCGAGAGGGCTGTTTTAACAAGACCTAAGACCAAGTTGGTAAATTAAATCAATTATTTTTTAAGAGCCCAGCTCTGAAATTTTCTGTCAAAAAAATATTATTTTCTACCGCCTTCTCTGCCTATTGAAACTTTTTTGAAGATTCTTTGCCGGGAAATCTCCAGAGGAGTCAAACATCTTTTACCTTGTTATTGTTTTTTGAGCAAAAATTAAGCTTCAATATATCCTGATAGTTACAGCAGTGCTAAGAGGTCTTGGAATACTTTCCACGATATTTTGTATTGACAGCTTCCTCATGTAGCTTTACCACTTTTGATTAATCTTTCAATTTTCTTTCCACAGCTTTAGGTCTGGTTTCTCCAAAACATTTTAACTCCCATTTGTCCCATTTATTTGAAAGAATCTTGCAGATTGGTGGTAAGCGTTTTTGTGGAGATTACAACCCACAAAAGTGAAACTAAATGATAGCGTATTTGGTTGTAAGAATGTTTTGGTTTTTAATATTCGCTCTTATTGTCGCTTACATATGCTATGCAAGTCTTTGAAGTTAAAAATTCATAACAATTTGAGATGCACATAATATAATCCTATAATGTTATGTAGTTCGTCAAATTAGTGTATTTTTAAATTTTTTAGATTTATGTCTAAATTAGTCTCAAATCGTTTTATGATGGCACCTGTACTATGTCCAAAATTGACCTAACATTTTGTTGAGAAGCCCTTAGACTTCATGGCAGCAGCACTTCTGGGTGGCATGGATCCGATGAGTTTCTTGATGCACACAGTGGTTGATTTCCTTCCACTTATACTCCAATTGGGCAGACTTGTGGTCCATATTTGGGGCTTTCAATCCATGGCCTTTGCTTCCCAGCTCTTCCCAGAAGTGCTCGAGAAGATTCAAGTCCGGTGATTGCGATGGCCACTCCAGTCGGAGAGAAATGCAGAAGAACGTTTTGGATCGTTGTGTTGGCTGATCCATTCACGACCCATCTTTCTCCTTGCATATGGAAGCATGTGGTCTTTTAATATATTCCTTTAGACGAACCGATCCACTATTCCACAAATCCTCACAAGGAGATCGACGCCATTGAACGAGAAGCAACCCCACGGCATCAGATTTCCACCACCTTTCTTGACGGTGGGCAGCTGATAACGGAGATTGAATCTCTGACTCTCTAGACATCTTACATATGATATACCATCCGACCTGAAGATATGAAATGCTGATTCATCGTTAAACAATACCTTTTTCCACTCTGCAGACGTCCAATGCCGGAAATGTGTGGCTTCTTCTCGGTGTGATGTCCATTGAGTCCTGCAACACGGAAGTGACGCTTGACAGTCGTAGGCAGTTTCAGGTCATAAGAAGTATCCATTTCCTTCTTTATATCGTCAGAATTCAGACAAGAATCAGCCTGCGAGGTGCGGATAATCAGGGAATCTTGTCTCGAAGAGGTCTTGCGAGATCTTCCGGAGCGGGAAAGGATACAATGCTTGCGGGAATGACAATGCTTCATGATGTTATAAAATGTCGGTCTTGTAACGTTGAATTGCTTGCTTAGTGTAACAACAGACAATCCAAGCCTGCGGCATTACTGAGCTTGCATGTCTTCCCATCTGCAAAAAAATATAGAATATAGTGATGAAGAAGTCAAAAACACAAAAATCACGCGAAAGAACGACAAAGCACTAAAAAACACAAAAAAACTTATTTTTTCTTAGAAAAAATCACCACCATGATAACAAATGTACAGTACTCTCGTACCACACCAGACGCTAAAAATCAAAACTTATGAAGTCTAACAATAAAATCCAGGTATCAACAAATCCCTTTATGTAAGTTTTCAAGAAAAAATGTTTCATTTTGAAAAAGTTATGCTGTAAAAATTAAGAGTAGAACAACAGAATTTTCTGTTTACGCTATAATTTTACAAAAAATTGGACACTTTTCTGTTCCAGCTGCGATCTGGGCTGCTTTTTGCCCAGAGCCGCTCGCTTAGACGGCCGGAGGAATTTAGAGGGTCAAAGTTTTGAAACACTGGCCATCACTGTCAATAGACAACCACTTAATCAGAAACATATTGTGTGTCAATTAAAACACAAAGAGTAGCGCTTGACCTCTGCGCGTTGTGTTACTTGAACGTATTGCGTGTTGCATTAATTATATTGCTCTGCATTTTTGAGCTGGCGATGAATCTAAAGTGGTGTGTAACCATGCGTTTGCTTTTAACGACTCGTAGTCCTACGCTAGTACGCCAAGAATGTACACGCTTCTTTATGACGAATAAATTTATTTTATGTGATTGTTACCAATTTTCTTATATTTCCTGGTAGTGAATAAAAATCATCAAAGAGAAACTTCAGTTAAAATTTAAAAATGATAAACAAATTGCATAGCAACTATCTATTTATTTACAAAATATTTTTTTTACTAATTTACCTGAATATTTACAATCTACTTTTACTTTGACAAAAGTAATAAATAAATTTGATGATATTGTATATGGCACGAAGGTATTTCCTATAATAAAACATGGAAGTTAGTCCTGGATCATTATTCATAGTAAGTCCTGTGGCCATTGTCGCTGTAATCTTATTTCGACTGCTGGTTTGTTCTGAAGCAGTTCTACGCACGAGATTGTTGAGGTATGTGGTTGTAATTCTTTAAATTTAATTGTCTATGTATTCTGTTCCAAAGTCCAGGATTTGATTGTTGACCTACCACAGTGCATCTGCCACCATTGGAAGAGTTTTTGACTGGAATCTTTGAAGTATTTTAGTATCTGATGGCTTTGCACAACTCCAAAGTTGTATTCCATAAGACCATATAGGTTTTATATATTAAAATCTTGTTTGTGAAAAAAATCTACGAGCGACGTCCAAGCAGCCAAGACGTTTGTTTAACCTTAAGGTTCAATTATCTTCTTTTGGCCTTAATATACGAACTCCAGGTGAATTTTTGGTTCAAGAGCAACCCAAGGTATTTAACTTCAGTCTTGGCCGGAAAAAGAGCATTGTTTATTATGATTGGAGAACATATAACACATTTGTTCGTAAAAGTTACTTAGGTTCGCTACCACTCTCCATTTCTTAAACCAGTCTTGTAATAAGTTGAGGTGATTTTGACGATATTGTGATGCTAATTCGGGTGATTCTTGAACAAGCAGTAGGGGAAATGTGGAGAGGTTGCACCAAAGGGTACAATGTTCTAACACATATGTCTTAAGAACAGTTTTAAATTTGAGAGCGATTTTGCTTTTGGTTAGTACGCTTGGTGACGCCATATTTAAATATGCTATCCGTTTCAACGACTGTCTTAGTTCTTAATTCCGAAAAAGATCAACAAAATAGCAATTTGACACTTAATATAATGAGGACAGCCCTTAAAGAGACGAAACAACAATGGAAAACAGCTGCCATCCTTTCGAGGTACATAAAGACGAACCAAGATAAGGGGCAAGAGATTCTCAAACCTAACTACTCTGTCAATTCGGTCCTCGGCTACGATTTGGAAAGGCAACTCAAAGATTACCTCATAAAAGCAAGCAAGATGCACTTCGGTTTATCTAAAATCCAAACCCTAGAATTAGCTTATGAATTGGCGAAGAGAAATTATTTAAAGTATCCTGATTCATGGGATAAGAAACAATCAGCAGGAGAGGAATGGTTAAAAAGTTTTAGGAAACGTTGGCTCGATTTGTCACTCCATAAACCAGAAGCCACTAATCTGGGCAGGTCAATTACCGTCAATAGAACGATGGTAAATGAATTTAATGAATTTATACGCTCTCTGCAAACAGGCAAAAGTTTAAGGTTCCCAAGTGTTCAATCTAACTATCACACAGAAGCCTCCGAAGGTCTTTGCTGAGGCAGGAGATAAACAAGTTGGTCAAGTGACTTCGGATGAACGGGGTGTCCCGGTTACAGCCTGTTGTTTTATTGGCGCTGCAGGAAACACATTACCATTTTACCTGGTTTTCCCTCGAGTCAATTTCAAGACACATGTGATGGGAAAAGCAGATTCCGCGTGCAAATCCGCTTGGATAAACTAATAATCCTTTATTGAAGTTTTGAAGCATTTTGTAGATCACACTCGCACCATGTTAGAATATCTGATAGTGCTGATTTATAGCAACTATGAGATTCACGTGCAGATTGAAATAATTAATTTGCCCAAGAGAACAATATCCACATAGTAACCATCCCTCCTCACACGTCTTCAAAACTACAGCCACTGGACGTATCCATACACAAATCATTGAAAAACTATTACAACTTTGAAAGCAACGCTAAACGAAATATTACTACTTATGACGTACAGTCATTTGGGAAAGTTTATTCTAAGTGATTCAGCATGAGCAACATTATCAACGGCTTTAAGACCACTAAAATATGGTCTTTTCATCGTGATGATCGTCCATTTCCTAATCTTCCAGCAAACTTCTCCGCGTCCACGCCTGAAATGATTACTGTAGTTGGTCAAGTAGCCGCGGCTATAAACTCGCAAGATAGTGAAGATGACCCTCTCCTGGTTCTTGAACTTATAGCTTCTGCAGTAGTTAGTCCCGTCCCGTATACACGCGGCATTTCCTAAAAGCATCAGAGAGGAAAATCAAGGGTGGTGGAATGAAAAGAGAACTGGAACTGTGAAGGATTGGCTCATTAACTGATCCTGTGAAGGATAAGTTAGAGGCATTCGGTAACAAGAAACCCGAGACAATCCCCATAATGCAGAAGCTTTTTGATAACAACTTGAAGACGGGGACCGAAACTGACAGCAAAACTGACGGCATGTGTGAGTCAGAATCTGAAGACGGCGGAGGGGATTGAATGGAAGAAACCATTCACTCGGACGAGGACAGCAGCGAAGATGGAGTTAATCCCGAGAACGTCACTGAAGAAGTGTTTGTTGTCATTAAAGAGGGTACTGCCAAGGGGAGATATAAAGTGTTCTCGGTTGGGGAAATCCTAGGAATTGAAGAGACAAAAAAGTATTCGTTTATTAAGACTGATAAAACATATTTTTGATAAGAAACAAGTGGTAAAAATTTTGCTATCACCCAAAGCCAGCCCTACAAAAAGGTTTCCCTTTTGATTTTTCTAGATATGGTTTACCTATGTCTTAAGTAAGTCAGGTACCACAAATCTACACTTTTGTACCATAAGGCATAATTGAGAAAGCTGGTGCACTGTCACAACAAAGGCGATGCAAGGTACTCACCCCCGTTTGGAATTGCAGACGTGACTTGTCAAGGTCATGAGTGTTTTTTATTTTAATAGGTTGGTATTTTCTTCCAAATAAGATTGGAATAAATTCCAATCAGTCTGTTTAGTATAGAGTTTTGTAGTGCTCTGCGTACTAATAATTGTAGTATTGACTGTTATAATCACTGGTGAGTGATCGGAGGATAGATCTTGATTTGAATCCACTTGTACCTATATTTGGGCTATTCTACTCATGACTGCGAAATTCAATAAATCAGATTCGTATAAGCAGGTCAGTATGTTGACTCACTTGTTAGATAACTGAAATTATGCATTTATATTGTGCACAATAACTTTCTTCCTTCTAGATTAATTAGTCTAGATTCCCAGACTGTGTGATTTGCGTTCCAGTCTTCGCCAGCAACAAATTTGTTACGTATAGTTCGAAAGAAATCTTCGTATTATTCTGTGGCGTTGGAATTTCTTGGACGGCAGTAGTAAATGTGGACGAATTTTTAATTTTATGCTCGCACTTTGAATCGTACTCGTTTGCTAGGGCGGTAGTTTATAATGTGCTAGTGTACTTCTGACGATGATGGCTCAAAAGATGCATTTCTTCTGTCTAAAATTTGTATAATTTGATCTCTGCTTCTCTCAAGATAACCTTGATACATCTCTCTATCTTTCTATGCTTTCATTTCAATTGTAGAATAATTACAATTAACGAAAATGCCACCCTAGTCACAAACACAATAAAATTTGAGTTTTATGTTGGCTATCAAAACTAGTCGACAAGAACAATAGGTAGTTTAAATGTTTACTTAACGGATAATTGTCTACCACGTAACTACTTTAAAGTTTTCTTATAATAACATCTTCACATCTAAAGAGCAGCCCAAATTGAGCCCCAAATACTTTAAAAAATGACATCCACGATTCTTCCTATTAGTAAATATGGAACGCTATACAAAGAACGAGGTATTACTGTTAAAACGCTTTGTAAATTTAGTGAACATTTTTCAGAGACAATACTAAAAATGGACAAAATGAATCAACCATCCGAAGATTGGATCGGTAACAGATACCTTCATACGTACAAAATTCAGTTCAAGTTTAATTATCATTCTCACCACCACTAATTTGTCAGTTGGTTTTGGAGTATCATAAAGTAGATTTTCAGTTTGGCCTAAAAATTATCTTTAAAGATATGGCGCATTTTCCTAAACAAACAAAATTGGCACAATTGGGGTTCGGAAAATCCTCACGTAGCTCATGAAAAGTAAATAAATCTCCAATAAAGTGGCGTGTTGAGCCTATAATTCTTCGAAGATAATGATGGAAATGCTGTTACATAGTAAGCCACTTCTTTTCTCCCTATATATATTTTCCCTGACTTTACTGAATACCCTTTTTAGTTCTATGTAGTACAAGTGAATTTCTTTTCCCTTTCTTATTTCCTTTTAATTGATTTGTTTCAGTATAAATATATTATCATGGCTTCTGTTGAGTTCTCCCGTTTTTCTCTTAACCTTGATACCCATATTCTCGTCTACACCTTCTTTAATATGCTTAGTAAGGTCATTTCCCTATAATTGTTATAGTTCCTTGTATTGCCTTTTCTATGTAGTATCACTCTCCATCTGCCAATCTATTGGAGCTCTTTTATTTTTCACAATGTTGTTCATTTTCCCCTTCATGTCCTTTCCATATTTTTATTATTTATGGTGTTATTCCATCTTTCCCTTTCTAGCCTTATTTTCTGCATCGCTTTCTCTAGTTTCCTTTTTGATACCGGCTCAATGTTTGTATTTTTGTTCGTTGCTAGATTGTTTTGTTCGTTACTATTGTCATCTTACACACCTTCTTGAAGGGCTGCCTCATTCTTTCTATTATGCGTTCTTCCTTTGTGAGTAGTTCTCTATAATTTTAAACTGAAACTAAAACATCCTTCATTTTGTTTATTAGTAATTGGCATGTATTGTTCTTTTCTCCTTCTAATATTGGTTTTTAATGTATTTTGCTGTTCAGTGTCATTTACAATAATGTGAAGTATAACTGAAATTACATTTTTGGTATTTGTCTAATACTTTGATACATTCGAAGCAGTTATTTTATTAGAAATATTTTCTACCACTCATAGTTCCTCTACAACTCCTGAACTACTTTCTGGAACCCTTTAAAATTCAATGTTTGTGGAAGCCCTTGCGGAATATTTTATAGGAATAAATTTGGAGTGAGCTTCTAAGTACTTTAGTAGTTAAACCATGCGTCCCGTCTACACTGCATTTAAAACCCTCCTAACCCTCTTTTTACACCCTTTAAATGTGTTACCAAACGTGAGGCACCAAAGATCGGTAAAAGAAACCTAGAAGGGTTGTGGATAACTGTTACAAGCGTATTGAGCAAATTTACACCAGAATCGTTATTATAAAATAACTCACGAGCATACAAAAACATAAAAAATGCACTTTAGTGTTCTAACATGGGGTGTAGCCAAGATGTGGAGCGAGGGGGATGGTGTAATACTTTTCCTTAGTGATAATGAACGTTTCCATACTACAACAATTTGTATGAAATATAGATGAATGTGACAAGGAAATTGAGAGCAAAAGATGCACACTATCTTTATTAGCAAATGCAAGAACTACCTTCTCTCTTCTAATCTTCAATCTCCTTGAATGGTTTATTCAATGACTGTCTTCCAGTTTTGTCTATGCTGTGGTAAATAGATTTGTATATGTTCAGCAATTCACATCTCTCATTATCTGTATATATTGTAATATAGATCTTTCTGATGCATTTTCTCCGTTTATGATACAGTCGATAATTGTTTTCAGCATGCCTTCATATCTTCGTATTTGCTCCGTCATTTTTATTATATTCTTCTTGTAACCTCGCTAGTATTTCTTCGTTGCTGACTCGGTGCACTCACGTCATGTTTAGCATTCTTTGGAAGTACTGCATTTCAAAAACATCTAATTTTTCCTTTTCTTCTTGGGATACTGTCCAGGTCTTATACCCATATAGTGCTATCATTATCATACATCATACAGCATTGAAGTCCATTGCAGGACGCAGGCCTCACTTGAATTTTGCAGTTGTGCAATTCTATGGGGATTTGGTAATTAAACGCCACGCTTTCTGGGCGGGTTGATGAGTGGATAGGGTGTATGAAGGATAAGGGTATGTAGATTACAGGGAGGATTAAGGTTGGGACACGACTTTTCCCCGGTGGTAGGAGATGGGGAAGAGTCGACGCTCGCGTGGGCAGGGTCGCCTCCCTGAAGTAGACCTATCCTCTATCAGGGCCATAGAGGATTATCTACCCGCTACCCAAGTATAGTGCTACACTGCACCCGAATAGCTTTAATCAATTTCTGATTTTTAATGAAACCCTATTAAATATTAGTAAAATGCTCTTATCGTTAAAAGCTGCTCTTGTCTGTCTAATGCTGGCTTTATCTCTGTATTGCTTCCTCCGTCTTACAAGTTTTAAAGTTCTTGTTCTTTTAGAGAGGTTGTTGATCGTTGTTGTCTTGTTCTAGTTTCAGTATGGTAGTCTTTCAGGTCTTAGTTTATTTATTTATAAGAGGATATTCTAAATATGTCTTATTTTTGGCTGGCACTGCTGCATAGTTGCATATTTCCCTTCCTTATATTTTTATCCCTGCGTCTACTCTTTCTCAGAATCGATTCAGCGCGTTTTGATTGTAAGTATTAAACAGCAGGCAAACCAGACTTGCCAATAGCTTTCTTAATATTTACTTCTTTCTGTAATTGCCCATTGGAGATTATTGCTTTTTGCTTCTTGTAAAGGATACCGACTATTTTTGACCTCAATTCCTAATAGCAGTTCGACCATCTGAACTACTTAAAGACCTTTTTTCATACCTATGAATGCTTTTTTCTCGTTTCCTTTTTTCAGTCTTTTATCTATTGGTAAACGTAGCGCTAATATTGCTTTCCAAATGCCCTTTTTTTAAATTCGAAATGATCTTCTGTAATGTATTCTTCTATTCCTCTATAAATAATTCATTAGATTTATTGGAACATAGTCTTGACATATCTCACTTCTTCATTTTTTGGAATCGGTATAATAATGTTGTTCTTGAAGTGTTTTGGTACAGTTACTGTTCTTTACATTGCGGAAATTAATCCATTAGTACATTGTGGTTTGTCTTTCCCATGTTCTTAGTTTTTTACCTTATATGCAGTCCACACCAGTGGCTTCTCCATTTCTTAGATCCGTGACTGATTTATCTTGTTTTGAACACGTGATGTCCTGATCTTCGTTATTGCTGGTTACGTTGTTGTCATAGTGCCAGTCTTCATTTTGGTTATTGTATATTTGTATTAGTAATTTCCGCACGTTCCATAATGATTTGGTTCTTCCCACTTCCTGCTTTTCATGTACACATATAATGACTATGTTTTTCGGGGCTGTAACTGTTTTCTCCAAGATAATTCTATTGCGGTGTAGGACACACATTTTTACTTTTTCACCTGGCATTTTCGTTATTTGCTACCGTGTTAATTATTTTATATTTCCTTCTTCATAGGACTGTTTCTTGTGGCCACTTTAGTTTACAAGGGGTTAATATGTCAAACCTATTATCATTTCTTTTCTGATGTTCTCAAGCTTTACAGACTTTAATAGCTTATTTCTATTTTCGCCTTCACCAGTTGTCCTTTCCTGGAAATTCGAGCAGGGGGCTGTTTTACTCCCGGATTTTTAATTTTTTTCGTGATAAACAGTATATCTGCATTTCTTGAGATAATTGTCTATTATTATTCCATGTGATGGTCTCCAAGGGTTGTTAAATAACTCTTTTCCTGATCGTTTCCTACTTCAAGTTCTAGTATATGTATCCACTTCACACCTTTCACACCCCACTACTTTCCCAACGCCGATTAAATTATAAACAAATGTGTTGACAATTCCATCTTAGGACTTACTTGCTAAGAAGAAAAATGGTAAAAAAATCAAATTATTGGTGAAGAACAGCGTTTCAAAATTCATTTACGACAGTTAATGTTAAAAAAATCATTTGCAAAGTAATTTAAGATAAAATATAATTTTTTACATTGATAACACGCTTATTTATATATTTATCAATGATCTTATAGAATCCAATATCAAACACAAATTCTAAAATAAAATTTAAGAAAAACAAGTACGGACGTGGAACTCCGGTTCCACAGATGTCCGGGGCTTCTACACATAAACAAAAATTTGCGGCTACTTCCGGTCTCGAGATTTTCAGATCAGGCTGATTTTTTGGCGTCTGGGCTTGACTTATTGTCCTTAGTTGAATACTAAAAACCCTACGTCTCTATCTATCACAGATCAAAAGTTATAGGGCTTAACATATGTCAAAAATGACAGAAATAGAAGCTGGTCTCCAGCTTAGAAGCAACCTTGATCAAAAATTGAAAAATAAAAGACAGACAACATTACTCTCTACATAAGGCTTCTCATTTTAATGTATGGAAGCCTAAAAATCATAATTATAAAGTGTGGGTCCTTAGAAACTTATATTTTGATATCTAAAAGGTTCAATTGTTGATTTGCTATATGCCAAAACTAAAAAATAACATGCACAAAAGTAAATAAAACATGTCATCCATACAACTACCTATATTATTACAGTAAAGATACAAAAGTGGGAATTGGAACATAAAATGAAAATAAGTGACACTCCAGTTTCTCAAGTCACTATTCACTACAAAGTTTTTGGTGGTAACATTTTGCACGATTGTCTTTAGCAAGAACCCTTTCTAGCAGTTCCATGTGCTGGATGTCTTTTCTTTTAAGAAATTCATTTGTCAGCTCTACTAGTGTTATCTATGAATATAAACTCTATCTATTATAATTCTCAAAAGCCTTATATTGTTCCAACGCCATTTTAAGCGCGAATGATACTTTTAGATAAGGTATGCAGTTCTGCACAAACGGTGAATATAAAGTCTGTCCATATCAATATACCAATGTTAACTTTTTATATTATTTCTGAGATTACGTAGATTTTTTTTGTTTAAAATTCACTTTAATTCAATTTATTTAAAAAAATAATTCCTTAATTGAGAGTTTAGTGTTGAGATTTACAATTTAATTGTAAATAGGACTGTTTATTGCTTGACAGCAATTGTCCACTATTGTTTCACTTTAATATTGACCCTTTTTTCAAGTTGACAAAAGCTAAAACAATAGGATAGTGCGCAAACCTTATGGGACGCGGCCTATCTACGTACCACAATCTCACCTAATGCAATCAAAAACAATCCAAATAGGTAAAAAGTAAACCAGCATTTCTTCGAATTCAAAAGTGACGACTCCCAAAATGCCCTTTGAACTTTTGAGTAGTCTAGCCTGGGCAGCATCCGCAACAAGACCTTCAGATACCCTCTTAGGTGCGTCAAGTTGAAGCCACACAAGTTTTAGAACGCATCTTTGTAACCCTAGGGTTTCCGACAATGTACCAAAGAGCAACAGATAGCAGGTCATGCGGCCTCTTTACTAAGCTATTTCAAATTCCAGAAACCGTCACACGATGCTCAAAATCTGCTAAGTTCTATAAAACGTTCTAAATGTTCGCACCCCGTGTGGTTAGGCCCCCTGCGCCTGGGACTACTGCACATTGATAGCGCGGCCGACGGTGAAGCTAACGCTTTTGGTTCCAACGGAATCCGACGAATAGTTCGCGAGTTAAAATGCGTAGACTCCACCAATCAGCATCTAGTATTACGTCCATAGGGGGCATGTATGTGGCCCATGGCCGTATTATATTTTTAACCACATTACTCGACAAACCAAAAAGCGCAGAGAATAAGTGAATTTTATGTTCTAGAAATTTAGGGGTAATGACATTCAAAATAGCGTCAAAAAATCACACCCTTAACTACGATTTGGGCCTAATAAACCCGCACAGATGCCACTAATAAAGAAAATACTTGACTCTTAGCCAACACCCAAGGTGTTGTTACCAGGAGGAAGGACGTGGACCTGGTCAAGTGCTCCTCCCAAGCTCCCAAAAGGAAAAACTGAAGTTTTTTGGCTGACTAGCTCAGACATTGTCGTTAACATCTTTTACAAATTCAGAATTCAAAGTTTTCCGCTTGTCGTTCTACAGAGATATGCCCAAAGGTCATCCACAAGCTTTACTACCTCTTAAGTGATGAAGATAGAAGTTTTACCCAATTGCGCAATTGGTTCCAAAACTACAGAATCAAAGATGGTTTCCCGAAAGTGAGAGGGACAGCAGCGAGTCCCTTCCCGAATATTCATTCTGTACTTGTAAAAAATTCTGTCTCTCTGCCTTTGATATGACTCAAAGCACTGATCATGGTGCTTAAATGTCGTCGGAATCCGCAGGGAAATGGATGGAAGTAAAAGAGGTGGTGGAGGTGCTGAAAGTGTCATTGCCCCGTAGAAGAAATCCTGATTCACTTTTTAGTTGTTTGACCCTCTTTCAATTGTACCATGCAAGACTGTGCTATGCTAATAAGGTATTTGGGCGTTATTTTTACTTGACAAAATTACAGAACTAAAAGTTTTATTCAATGAATTTTAAAGGGAATACCGGCCAAGTGTACTGTTGAAGTTCTGCATTATTCTTTTCAACATGTTGAGAAATACACCTGATTTCTTGACATATTGCATTTGTCCTAGAGCAATGTTTGTAAACTTTATCTGTAAAATACTAAACAGGGACACGTTCGCCCTTCTTAGATACTTCGTGGTATAACCACTTCAATAACAAAAGAAAATAACTGTGCTACATGGCATGCTTTTCAAGATATATTCAATATGCAGTCGTTTAAGAACATTTGGAAGTGAATAAAACAAAGTAAAGTATTAAAATTATTTTTTTAATTATACCATTAACATAAAAATATATAGAACATAAATACACTAGTTTACAAAGGAAAAACTTATTCGCTATCGATACAAACGAAAATCAGAGTGTGCTTTGTGAAAGCGTATGTTCAGTTATATATACATTCTATTTTTATTTACAGCTGTTTACATTTTTACATCAAAAGGGGGGCAATTAACATCGACGGTTTTTACAGTTGTACACGTCTTGACAATGAAAAAGTGTAGGAACTGCTAAGCTTAAATAATATTTGGTGAGCACCATCTATTACTTGGAAAACAGCCTTTTTACAGCTACACCAGGACCATTTTTGATATATAAAAAAATTCTGTGATCAAAGTTACATTACATTTAAATAGTGCCAATATATAATTTAAGCTAGTTCAAGGTCCAGCGGTGCAGGTGGACTTGGGTTCTAATTACTATCAAAAATTTGAATACCAATATTCAAGTCAAAACAAAGTGTAACAATGCGGTTATATAAGGCGCAGTGCTCGTATCAACCAGGCATATGAAAGCCTCAACCATCCAGTTTGCAAGCTATGCTTCCTCAAGGGGTATAAAGCCTCACCTCTACAGTCTAACAATAACTAAATTACAGAACTTAACTATGGATAAGTTTGTAGAGATCATAATTTGTCATTAAATCAACAAAAATTAGCATGCATTTATTTTTGGGTGAAATAAATATATCGACACAGTTTTGTTCATTAGATTTCTTGAACCAAAACTGGACCCCTTTATTATTCTGCTTGCAGTTCATTCTCATTCAAGTCACATATTAAGTGAGATAAAAGATTTATATGAAAACTAGTTCATATAGAACACTAGGGTTTGCCTCCCTGATCTGTTAATTATTTCCATCGGTATGTGATTTTTCCGTTTTCTTAGATCCGTAACTGCTATGTAAGACAGAAGATTTATATGAAAATTCGTTTACTGAAGAAAATAAAAAACAGAAAAATCAACAAGTACTATATAATCTTAAGTAAAGGAGTTTGTTGTAAATAAGTTAATGGTAAAGTGTTCAATCTGACTACTGACAATTCACACTACAGCTCTGCTGTAATGTGAAATGTCAGCCTGGAAAAGCACAGAAAAATAACATAAAGCAGGTATGGTCTTAAAAAAAACCAATCTTGTAAAGTGTAAACAACACTAATGCTAACCTAATAAAAAAATATATTCTAATCTCACACAGTGATATTTTTAGAATGATTTTTTAGCAGAAAAATCAACAAGTGCTATACAATCTTAAGTAAAGGAGTTTGTTGTAAATAAGTTAATGGTAAAGTATTCAATCTGACTACTGACAATTCACACTACAGCTCTGCTGTAATGTGAAATGTCAACCTGGAAAAGCACAGAAAAATAACATAAAGTAGGTATGGTCTAAAAAAAAAACCAATCTTGTAAAGTGTAAACAACACTAATGCTAACCTAATAAAAAAATATATTCCAATCTTACACAGTGATATTTTTAGAATGCTTTTTTCGCACAATAATTCAGTTAATAACTGTCCATTGCACCATAGTTCATAAGATTTTAAGTTTACTATGCATGTTACACTGAAAATAATCAAAACAGTGGTGACATATACAACTGTAAGGACATTGTACCTCATGTATAGATTTTATTCAACACATAAAGATCTAAACCAGTAGTTCTTAACTGATATGGTTATGTAATCGAACTTTCATAATTATTGATAAAAGATTAGGCTTCTGTATATTTGTATTGTTGGTTTTATAACCTTGGTGATTGTGATGTTTTACACAATTTTCTTACAGTTAAAAGTATTCCACGACTTTAAGTAAGTTAAGAATCACTGATCTAATCATGATACACCCCAAGTCAATTCTGAATTACACACTAATTATATTTGTGACGTTTTTAAATATCCTCATTCTTATATATATAATAGAGTAATTTCAAATATGCACAAAGCCAATGGGAAGTGTACATTTATCATTTTGAGTTGCTTATTGCCCATTTCTTTTATTTAGTTCCTTTGACAATGATTAAATGGAGCAAACACTTTGACAAAGTTTAAATTATAATTCGCGTTCTTTCACAAAAACATATTTCCTTATAAAAAATTCCTTTTTAACCATGATAATTCATTATGTGTGCTATATTTTATGTACAAAATTGTTAACAATTCCGTTTTCTTTACAACATATATATAATTTATCCCTATACCGTTTTATTGTTTAATGCATAGCAGGTTACCATTTCAGTATGAAACTGCGGCCTATATCAAAAGAAGGACTAGAGTACTGGGCAATATGGATAATCAAGATGTAACTGGTAGAGTTAAACAAGGCTGCTTGGTACATACAACATATAACTTCGCATGAGTGCTACAATCACAGTCCTAGTAGCTAAAATTCGTTGAGATCACGTTTTTACTGGGCCATTGGAGCGGTGCTGAGAAAGGCAAAGGATCTGCAGTCTCATTCTGGTGCGCCATCGCTTCAATATTTCTTCAATCAGACTAAAAGGGAAAGGAAAAGTATAATTCAAAATACAATACATTTTTGACCAAATGCTTGCTGCATTTTGAATTAAACATAAAACGATATTACAGTCACTGATAATTACAAGAAAGGTAACATCTATTATAGAGTTCTATAGTCACATGAAATCTAAAGAAAATACACAGCCATATTATACTTACGTGGAGTCAGACTTAGATAATGGTGGTATGATTTCTAATGCCTCATTAAAAAATGTCCTGAAACAGAACAGTAAAAAGCCTCATGAATCTCAATTTTTTAACTACATACTTTGCTTTTGAAGTAGAATATACCGAAAATATTTCTTGAAGAGCACCAATATCAGCTCTGGCTTGCTGAATACCAGCAATGCTAAACTTCTGAACACATGACATGAGCCTATACAGTTCTTCAGCAATTGTTTGTACTACTTGAGGAAGAACACTATCTACTAGGGTCGGAGATATACTATAGACCTGCAACTTTATAATTATATATTTTCAATTGTATTACTTCACCTTACCTCTGAATGCACATGAATCAAATTATTTATACACTCTTTTACATATGGTCTAATATCGGAAGGTATAATATCTGTATCCCAATCAAATCTACCCAAATACATTGATGGTTCTATAGTTCCTACCAAAGGATCACTTTTTTGTTCTAAATAAGCATCCAACACAGTCTTTTCTAAGGAAATCAATTTAGATCTTACATTTTCTATGGGAGTTTTTGACAAAGAATAACCACTTTTCGTAAATGATTCCATTATATTCGTAAGCACATTATTGTTAGTGTATTGACAGTTAGATAAAGTTGTCAGTAATCTATGTTCCCACACAGGAGTATGATTAGCTCCATCGTGTATCCTATGTGTTGCTATCGGAGTACCAATTAGTTGTGAAACTACAGGAGAATGATTTCCACCATCTTCATTATCATCTTGAAAGGCTAAGTTTTTCAGAACTCCATGAAAAGCTGACAACAAATTTTCTACTTGCTTATCCAATTCTTTTTTAGCAGAAGGGTTGTCTAGAAGCTGAGTTTCTCTTTGCTCGCTCATCAGCACGGATTCCTTAATTAAATGAATCACCTCCTGTACAGACTGCTCAAACTTAATTGGCTGCAAAGACACAATTATCACTGAACAACAAACGTCATCAACATACCAAATGTGTTATGCCACTGTGGTTGTTGCTAAATTCGATTTTCCAAGTTTCCTGCTTGTGGAGTTGTTTCACTTGTTCCGTCGTTTGCTTGAAGAGAATAGTCATGCAGTAAATTCTAAGGTCCAGGATTAGTGATGCTATGATGTCTAAAGCTTCACTTGGGAGATCTAGTTTAATAAGTGTTTTATATGTGGCTCGAATGTACCGTAGGCAAGCAGGTAACCAGGGCGCTATTATGTCGATTTCTGGCAAAACCCAAGCGCTATATAAATTTTTGTCTAAGTTTCTGTCTAGTGTATGTGGAATAACTGCGGCTCTTAAGGTTTTACAAAACATCTCCATTATTGTCAAGACCATATGCTAAAAATGTTTAATTCTTATTGATTACACCAACACAATGTTTTTGTTTTGCATTTATTTCTTTATTTACAATTAATCCAATAAATACTGTATACAATCATAAGAATTAAGAAAAGTATATGTGGTAATAGGCATTTCAAGTAGTTGTACTATAGCATAGAGAGGGGCCTGCTTATAAAGTAGTATTATTTCATCAATATACCATGTAGATGAGATGTGTCTTATTGATAAAGTTAGGCGACCTCGTTACTTAGGTACTTAATTATTTTTTTATGTGAGTAGGCCACCTACTAAGCATCTCAGCTGCGGGTACACTGGTGTTACGCACATGTTAATAAACTCAAGCATAATAGTTAATTGTGTAAATCATTACATATATTTAAGACGACTGTTTGTATTCATATATATTGAAGGTCATTGGCTTTAAACGTTTTTGATTCGTATTTAAGTGTTACATAATGCATATGGGCTTTTCCCTAGTTGAATACAATTAAGAAACCCATGACACTATAAGGGCAAAAGATTAAAGAGAGTAAAACAAGGATATACCAAATAATACTTAGAGTTTATCAGAATAAATATGAATCATTTGTGTGTCAACCTCTAAAAGAATATAAATAATCTTATTCAACCTAAATGACATGTACATTCAAATCTTTGTAAACTACTTTTTATGAAGAAACAAAAGAATCTTTCTTTGGATATAATCACAAATAAACTGTGGCAGAAGACGAAACAAAAGTTCACAGACTGCAAATTAGAAAAAAAATATGATGTATTAGATATACCATACAAATTACATAAAATGTGTTAATACTTATGAGTAAATACAACAAAATTCAGCCTCATGTTAGGTTCAAATTGGAAATAAATCTGTAAAAATTTCTATAACATGCAATACAATTACCTTAAATCCTATTTGTCGGCCAGGTTCCACCTTGACATGCAATTCTCCGGTGAAATATGATTGTCCTAACTTCCACAAGTCTGGAAATAGCTCCGACAGTATTTCACACAATTCTTCAATATACAAGACGTTTTCAGGAACACCAGTTAGTGTATCTTGCGGTGGGCTGTACTTTGAGTATTTAGATGCTGAATGTGATGTTTTAATTTTATCTTAAAAACATAAATTGCATGAGTGAAACCAAAATTAAGATAAAACCTACTTAATTCTTCTGCTAAACTAGATTCAGCAGCCTTGTGTTCCTCGTAGCACTGCTTGAAGCGCAAGTTAACATAATCTGAATGGCTTGTAATGGCGTCCCATGCTGGCTCATATGGAGAATCGAGATTCACTAGATATCTAATTAAGCGCTTCTGTTCTTCTATAGCGACAGGCATCTTCTGCAGCTTTTCATGCAACATTTTTTGTAATCCAACTATCCGTTTTTCTATTTCACTTAATGCAACTTTGAAAACCTAAAATTAAGTGCCTTCAGCTCGAATTTCTTTATGTATGTCAAATGGAAGCTCACAGGCACTTCACTTTTGTTAAATAGGTTTTTAACTCTCATATAATCATTGATTACTATGTCATAATCCCCTTTCTTGATGTTTCTGTCTATGACGCAAGGCAAACAAAAGAGAAATCTAAATCTGGCAAGAACGTTTAAGGCATTTCTTGTTTTCTCAGCTCGGTCTCTTCTAGTCAGAACGTCATCAAACAATTTTCTAGCTTCCCTCTCCGATTCTGAAAACAATGACTTGAAATAACAAAACGTCACTTGAGTAATGATTAAATGGTTAGTTACTACATCATTATATTAAGATAATATTTAAAACTGGTAAGGCAAGGCTTGAAGTAGCATAAGGCTGCTTTTCTTCAAAATGTCTAAGATACTATTAGACCCATATAAGTTGAGCAAAGACAATTTATCTTAAAGTGTGTTAGTGGTCACATATAGAACTCAAAAAAGCCTGAATACTCTCGTCCAGAGAATTGCTCCAAAGGAGACCGTCATTGTTCAAACAGCAATGTTCAATTCTAAAGTCTATTAACAATGCTAGAAACATTAAACATCTTTATTGGCAATGACAGGAAGCTAACAACCAATAGATTTGCACAGCTAAACTTAAGTCACAGAAAGCATCAACAGAGGACTGAATTCGCCATAGGCAAAGTCAATTGCAATTACAGGAGCCTCATACTGCAGAAGAAGGTTAGCTAATTAAGGATAAGTTGCATACTTTTTATTTTATCTGACTAACTTTCAATAAGCTTTTAAGGAGTTTTTCTCAAAACATCCCTCTTCAAGATGGCAAACATGATAATTGCCTCACCATTCATCTGATTAATTTCATCTTTTGTATAAATATTCCCAATAAGATCCTTTATTGCTTAACTTGTATTAATAAGTTCAATCATATTTTAATAATAATGATAAAAAATACTTTTTGACAATATGAAGCGAGAATCACAATCCCAAAAAATAAAGAAAATTCAAAATTTTTTATATCAAATCAATCCTACAAGTTGAAGAATGTCCACCATTTGTACTGGTGCAAAAAAGTCCTACCACAATGCACACAGCCACTATATTTTTTTGAATTCTTTTTTGTTAGTGGAAGTTATCTTTCCTAAAAGACTTCTACTTTGCAATAAAAATGATTCAACTTCATCAGTCTAATAGCTTTTCAGAGCCGAGGAACATATATATTCCCTTAAATAAAAAGCAAACATAGTATATAACATGATATTAAATAAACTTCACAACCTAATATACAAATGGTGGTCTTCATTTGGATGAACATTGTAGTAGTACAACTTTGTCACTATATACTGCAAAATATAAATATAAGAATGTGGTTTAATATACCCAAACAAACTGTAAGATAACTTCAAGGGTTCTTCTTCATTACCGCCAGATAACAACCCCATTGAAAAAGAGACAATGGAGCTTTTCTTTGTGATTAACTCAATATGGTTCTCAGTAAATTTCCAACCAGATTTAATAAGTGTCTTTTTACCAATATCTTCAAGTTCACTGAGAGCATTGGATGGCTTGAGTGGTATGTTCAAAGAAAATTACTAGGAAGTACTACAATGTATGAGGAAAAGTACCCTAAGTACATTTTTGCAGCATTCCCTTATACTTTACATGGGGTTTATTTTAGTCACATACATTTTTGTTGTCTCATACAGAATATCCACACTGGACACATTGACTTGTATGAAAGGTAAGTACACAAGAATACAAGAAGAGGACATCAATATTACAGGAAAACATATGTTAGTAAAAATAGAAATCCTCCACCATAAATCAAAAAATGCAATGTTATTGAAGACAAGCTTCAGTTTCATTCATTGTATGTGTGCAAACATTCATTTCTCAAATTATAAAAGGGCAAATAACATTGGCATGACTCTATACTATTTTGCACCATATGCATCCACATAGATGCTTATTATAATAAAGTTCTCACAAGTTTTTTTTAGTTTTTGGCTGGCGACATTCACACCATACAGATCATCCTCCGAAGTCTTCTCTTTTAACAGAAAAACATAAGATAGCATAAAAAAAATTATTTGAATTCATAGTACTATCAAATAAATCCAGATAAAAAAGACGTTTTAGTTGATATTATATCACTCAATATGGAAAAATAGATGCTTCAAATGGTAGACAAAAGGCTTAGCAATGATTCCCTATTCACTCTGCCAAACAGATCTTTCATTACTTCCAACTCAGACCTTTAAAGTGACATTACCTTTTATCGACCTTTCCAATTTTAAGGTAGGCTCAATCCCATAAAATGCAGTATCTTTCTCAAACTTCTCCTTCAAAGTCGATATCGTATCGATTTGATCCATTACCGAACCCACGTTAGCTTTCAAAAACGACAACTGACCTTCTTTTTGCCCTTCAACTTTCCTTCGCAAATGCAGTAAACTGAGACACAAATCAGATAAAGCACGATTCAGTAATAAGTTAACTCGATTTTTACCCAGCTTGCAAATCATTGAACGAAGTGCAGTGGTGATTTTCCAAAAGGAACCAGCATGCTGAGAAATTATCAGAAGCCACGTCTCCAGAGCAGTTGGGGAACAGCTCCAATAGATCATCCTCAGGAAACTTCTTATCATTTCCTTCAACTGATAAGCCTAATGGGTCTTCCTGCTGATAACTGCTGGGCGAGAGAGAGTGGCGGCCCCAAACAAACAGCGGAGCTTCTTCAACCCACACAGCACTTTCTTTCATAGGTCCAATCGTCTCATGGTAACCTAAGATGTAATAGTGTGTACTATGAACAAATGCTCCTTAGTGCTCTAATTTTACCTTTAAAACTGACATTACATGTCCCTACTCCTCCCAACCGTGTTGTGACAATTATATCACCTTTACCTTTGCCTGGCCCTGATCTGGCTACAATTTTGTTTGCAGATTTCCATTCGGCAGAGAGCAAACAATCACAGCCACAGATAGTCAAGCCTTTAATTACAAAAGCACATTATATACAAACCACAGTTGCGGGCTTGACATGAATAGTTACCTATGAGATCTGAGGGCTTATTACCGAAATTTTCACCACGAATGGTAATTCTTGTGCCAGGAGGGCCTTCAATTGGGGACAATCCTGTTACAACAGGGGGTGGTGCCATGGCGAATTTATAAATTTTAAGCGCTATATCCAGAGCATAATAAACATTTTCACTCTGTTTTATACGTATTTATTACAGCGCTGCGGCACTAGCTTTATAAATCACACATAACTGCTTGATATCAACAAAATCACTAATCGCACGTCGTACATACAATTGACGTTTTAGGTTAAGTAATACAGTTCACCATAGAGGTAACAAAAATTGTTGGAGTACACGTAATCTTTGTAAAATCAATAAAAAGATCACTATTTCGTAATGTGTTGATTTGGAATACAAATTAGCATTTTTACGTTGATTATTGCACAGCCTATTAACGAACATAAATAAACCATATTTCCATTTAAATGTCAAAGATATTTGTAGTTGACACACGTAACGTAAAATTACGTGAGGTTATGACTGCTGCCATCTATGAACACTCTGTGTTACTATTGATTTTTATTGGTTTTATTTTTAAAGATAAATATAATTTTTTTTAGATTTTAAATAACCATAAAACACATTTAAATATTTATATAAATTTTTAATTTTTGCTTTTTCTGATTCTTGAAAAACACATTCTAAGCATGCCAAGCTGTTTTGTAGAATTTTAATTTATACGAGTCACGTCTGCGGCAATAAATCTTCATTTCCCTTTAGGTCGTATCATTTTGAGGCTGAAACGTAATGCACTTGTTTTGGCGGACTTCAGCAATTTAAATTAACTCTAGTAACGTGATATCAAATGCTTGAGATCTACCACGGCTCCCATAAGTGGTCCTTACATCCGCTCAACACGTCGGCGTTGAAAGTGACCCTATTTTTTTCTTGTAAATATTCAGATTATATATAGCTTACAAATAGAGAAACAATTTTTTGAAGTATTTGCAGTAAACTTTCCTCGCCCTCATGAGGCAATTGAAGCGACGCTTGGATGGCGCTGACTGTTTAACTAATCATTAGGGATCAAAAGGTTTCATGCCAGATAGCAAAGGAAGACTTTTTGAACAATTGTATATGCTTTTGTCAAAGATTAATGTTTCTGTTTCTCTTTTCTTCTTTTTCTTTGTCCAGTTTTATCTTTCGCAGTTAGGCTTTTTTTGGTCCTTCCTGATCTATTCACTTCTTTTGCCATATTTTTTATTTATTCTTTTTGCCGGTCTCTCTAACTTTATATGGTACCATCAGTCTATGGTCTGTATTCTACTCCCGTTATAACTTTGACATCTTGTATTGCAGATCTTAGCGTTTGTGTGTATGTTAATTGGTGTATTATATTCTATTGTCCTCGTTCTTCTGATTAATATATAATTTGGTCTAGATTTTTATGTTTATAGAATGTGTTTCTTATTCATAATTGGTTATTAATGCAGAAGAAGTCTTTTTACTATTGTTGTTTCTGATTTGTTCTCCTCCATATTTTTCTATAGGTCCATGTCCTATCTCTTATTCGTTTCCTATGCAAGCATTCAAGTCCCCTATTACCATGGTGTGTCTATTTTCCTCTTGTGTGTTTTCTATTGTGCGCTGCAGGTTTGCATAAAATTCTTTTTTCCCTCTCGCGTCTGACTATCTTCCGTAGATGCATATATCTGGATTGTTGCTATTTTCTAGTTACATAATCCTTAAATGTATAGCTTCCTAGTCGGTCATTCTGGATTCTGTTTTTAAGATCGTTATTGTCCCCACCCCTTCTTTTGCTTGGTTTTGTACTGCAGATCCTGAATATCTTAATACGTATCCTTTATCCAATGTTATGACTTCTATTCCTTTCTTTTTGACTTCACTCTTACCAGGACTTTAAATTTTGTATCTTTTAATTTCTTGTACTATTTCTACTTCCCTTCCGTTTAGCGTTTTGATATTCCATGTCGCAATTCTTGTTCGTTTTCTCATCTGTTAGGTCCATTTAGTCTGTTCACATCCAGGTCCGTATTGTTTCTTTGAACCGCTTTACCCACTCATGTGAGTGATTGGTCCAACGACAGAGATTCCGCTACTGGCCTTTGGTCCACGGCTACTTATTATCATTATTCGTAGCAATTCTGTTTCCAGAACTTCCTCTATTCGCCATCTGGCGGCCACGCCCTCTAGGAGTGTAGTTTCCTGAGGAAGAGATCAATGCAAGTAAAATTGGTCATCCAACTTTTGAATGCCATCAAAGCGACGGTTAGAGAAAATTTGTTTCATTTTAATGAATAGTGTTTTCTCGATATGATAAACTTTTTTAGTGTAGCGAGTGTTGTAATAGTAGTTACGTTTTTGTCAGTTTTTATTTTATGGTCTAATGGTCTATCCATTGATGAGGTTCCGCGTCATCGTCAAAGTCCTAGTTTTCCAGAGCGTTGCTTAAAGCTGAAAAACATGGTTACCTGTTGGCGCAAGGCCTGGGTTACACAGCAGGTGGAGTAGAATTTCTTAGCTAAGTTCTTTAAGGAACGCGTAGTTGCGCATTATCGTGCAGGAACCAAACTTGATGTCACCAAGAGAATTCGAGCTTAACAAATGCAGAGCTATCCGGAATTATGGACTTGAGCCAGGCACTGACGCAGCAATATGACAACGGTAAAGTGTCAGTAGTCTCTATTCGTTCAGCTTTGACATAGAATCTGATACATATGCATGTGTCTGTGTACATTATCAGTATGTATCTCAAGTTTGTACCCAATTTCATGCTCAGTTAAATGTTAAATCATTTTGGCTAGTTTTTGCATTACCATTAATGGTCGACGGTCGTCCTGACAGCAAAATTGCCAAGGCAGAACGATTGGACCACATTTACACATTTGAAAATACACCCATTGCTTTTAGTTTCGATTACAATAAACAATTGCGGATAAGAAGTTTGATTGAAAATGCCGTAGAACTAAGTGTCATCGGTTGAACATGTCTTTACCATAAAAAAATATATTTTTAAAATAAATATGTATTGCAACTAGTCTAAAGTTTCTTATCTACCTCAAATTATCTAATTTTTATATGAGATGTCACCCACCAATTGTCTTTTCAGATCTGGTATTTTGGCACACATTTTTTACGTGTTAACACTTTTACTATGCTTTTACACTGACACTTCTGTCACTTCACACTAACTCAAATGGCGTTATCCTCTTGAATCTTCTTTCTAATTCTATGTTATCTAGAAGTTGTAGAGTCTCGATGTTTATATGTTCATTAACCTTTGTCTTGTGCTCCTGAACAATGTTCTTCATTTCCTCTAATACAGTTTTCATCTCTAGGTCTCTGTAGATATCGCTGTTTCTAAGATACCAAGGTGTACTTATAAGGTTTTTTAGTATTCTCTTTTTAGATTTTATTAATGTTACTTTTACCAGCATAGCTCCATAGTTGACAACTGTGGGACGTCCATACTGATTTTGTTATCTGATATGACAGAAGTATTTTGTTGTGGCTTGACAAATGGATTTTCTTTCCAGCAGCTAGAGATTTTTCTATATTTTAGTATTTAACTCTTCTTTCTTCTTCTTTGTATGCTTCTTCCATCGTAATTTATCATCCGGATTCATTCCCAGGTATTTTTCTATATTAGCAATTGTTGTTTATTGTTACTAGTAAGCATCTATCTTTCTAGTTCATGAAATTTAATTTTATTTACTATCTTTTTGTTTGTCATTCAAGGCATGCTGTAGCACTTCTGTTGCTTCTATAATGTCCGTTTCTGTTGTTATTATTGCAATATTATCTACGAAAGTGACTATCGTTGCTTGGTTGGTTGTAGGGATATCACTAGTGTGTAAAAGATAAAGCACTGGCCCCAGTATACTGCTCTGTGGCACTTCTGCCTTAATTACGTACAAATCGGAGTATTTGTCTTCTTACTTAATCCTGAATACTCTATCTGCGCTATAAGACTTTACCAGTTCGGAAAACTCTTTAGATAGTATTTTCCTAAGTTCCATTCTCAATGTCAAACTTTATCAAAGACCTGTGCAACATCTAAAAAGATTTCTAAACAGACTTTTTTCTCTTTAAGACCTTTTCGCCCAGATTTCTGTGGGAGAATTGTTGCTTGTTGTTTTCCTTTTAAGTTCTGGTTTGCTATTTCATGCAGCCTGCTGTAGATCTATCATTAACTTTCCAACTTCCTGGTCCAATAATTCTTGTTGTACGTTGAATTGAATTCTGCTACTCAATTCTCCCTTAAAGAATTCCCGATTTGTATACTTCTTGGTAAGTGTTGAGTTAGATTGTTCCTGCATCACTGTTTTTGTTTAATGTTAATATTATCGGAGAGTGATCAGAGCGCAGATCAAAATTCTCTTCGATGTCAATGTAGTTTATTGATGCTTTCTTTAAAATGAAAATCGAACAAGTTTGGTGTTTTATTTTCTTCTGTATGCCAGTAGATGGTTTCCCGTGGAGGTGTAGATCCAATTCAGCTCATTTATGATTTTTTTAGTTGTGGTGAATCTAGAACCCCATATTACATTTTTTGCATTAAATTCCCCTCCAATTATAAATATTTCCCCTAAGTTTTTGCAACAGTTTGTTTTGTTAGATGTCTTTGGCATTCCAGAAGTGATTTCAGCAACCGTTGGTTGGTAGCCATTCTTGAGAAGACAGTAAACAATGCAAATAGTTCCTTCACTCACGTTAATTCTCGAGAGACATAGATGACCTTCATTTTCAACTGCTTTATACTACACGTATATTTGAGTCTACTTAAGGGCGTTGTCTCCAAACTGTGTCTTAATTCTTATCAAAATTTCGGTCGATTTTATACCCTCTCTCGCGATCACTGACTTATGGATTACGCTATATTTTTTAATTAATTAATTAATTTTAAAAAAATTGTCAACGAGGAAAAAGAAACTTGAAATGTCGAAGGACAAGAAACTGCGAATCACAGTTTAATTCTGGTAACCTTAGCCTTAAAGATCAATTACGTTTCGGCTGACCATCCATTTTTGATCAAAAAGACTTGCAAGATTCTCGCGATTTGTCAGGTGAACTAGGAATAATTTGCTGAACTGAATGTGACATTCAGCTTATCATATAACCCAGATCTTGCACCTTTTGATTACAGCTTGAGTCGATCTATGGCGCTGTTTTGAGTCGATTGACCAAGTCAAACAACCACGTTAAGAATTCTTTGCCTGGAAATCGGCGGACTGGTACCGTTGATAGATTCGACAACTTGCACAGCGTTGGCAAAAAATCAGTGGTAATGATGGGGTGTCCTTTTAAGAACAGTTGTCGTTAAGAGATGTTCTCATTTATTTTACTGTTGTTAATACTCTTTATGTGTCTATCATGGTTCGTTTTGAACATTTGGAAAACTTAGAGTGTTTGTTCAACAAATATCTTTAATATAAAATTATTTGGTCATCAAATATGGATATAGATGTAGTCTTCATTGAAATATATCTAACTTGGTCTCTCTCTTTCTCTCTCTTTTCCACACAAACACAAGTTTTTATTTAAATCAGTTTAATAGTAAATGGTAGAAGTAAGGATTTGTAGCTCTCTAGTCTTTTATATTGAGATCAGTCGTTTGAAATTTTTTGTTGTTAGGTAAACTTGTACTGTCCACTTCCATCTTTGTCTACTATCCTCTACTAACGTTGGTAATGATTGACGCTACCCGAAAATATTGTGTTTTGAGACAGTGTTATCTGAGTACTTACATCGGTATTACTTAGCAAAACTGTTTTTGTAGGTGGAGGAGGAGGTGGAGTACGAAGGGTTTGTTTATTAGGACTCTGGCTAGTTGCAAAAATGAATGAACGGACATGTCAAAGATTCTTAGCTTGATCTTCCGGATTATGTTTTGACTTTATGCTTTTGCTGGTTGCACACTAACACACTAAGGGATGGTATGAGCTCTGATTGTGGTATATTGTGTTGGCTATACTGAGGATATTAGACCGTGTTTGAAGTTTGAGAACTCTTAATATTTTGTCTCCAGCTGTGGTGGACATCTTTACTACTTGCTCTTAAAAAGAATATTTTTTCTAAAGATGTCCGGGAACAGGCAACATGACATAACAAGATAACGGCCTTGAAAGACTTTGCATTTATCTGACAGTGATGATACTGTCTGATGATTTTTTTAAAGGCTATTGTACAGTGATAAAAACTGACATAACGTTTAGCAGGTGCAACTTTTTTTATTTATTATAGTTATTTCGTGCATTCTCGCATAGAAAATAATGACATTCTTGAGTTCAAGAGATTTTTTAAAAAAAAATTATTACCAAAAGTCAATAATACTTTTCATATTAATGATTGGACTGTGTAATAAATATGACCCTTTCCATCTATTACGAGATCTATCAGAAAGAAGATTTTGAAAAGCCATCGCAGTAAATCAGTAAAATACCAGGGATACTACAGAAGGGCGAATTAAAGCATTTAGTGAAAGTGTTAAAATGTAAATACAGGTAATAAAATAGATCGAGGTGCTGATCAAGAAGTTGGAAAAATGAAAGGAAGAATAAAATTAGAATTGGATATACAGCATCAACAAATAAGAGATAAATTTAAAAATCTAAGAAGGAATTAGAGATTTTAAAGAACAGAGAAAAGGTGAAAACCAATAAAAAGAGCACTCAACAAAGATTAGGAAGGAACATTTTGAAAACCAAGAGGCAAAAAGAAATATTACTAAAACTTGAAAAGTTGAATAGGAAAAGAAGAAAAACCAAAAACGTTAAAGGATCAAGCAGTTCTGAAAATTGGAATGCGAAATTTTATTACAGAAAATCTAGAGGTGAAAATGAAAATTAGCAATTCCAGAAAAATAGATAGAAAACTTGCGGCATAAAAAATAAGAACAGGTTGATAAATTATGGAACAGTAAAAATAGTTGCATGTGACGATATGTTCACAGAACAAAGAAAAATAACATAAGAAGAAAAGCAATCAACGTAAAACATTAAAAACTAGAAATAGGCAACTGCACATGAACATGGGACTCTGTAACTAGCGAGTTAAAGATAATAGGAGACGGTGAATAGAAAACAGAGATAACAATCCAAAATATAATGGTACTAAACGGAACGTAATGTAAACGAAGTAGACTACAAAAAGAAAAGGTAAAATACTAGGGGTAAAACAGAAACAGTTATTAGAAAGAAAATAAGAATAAATTGCACCACAGAAGCAATACAACCAAAAAAATAAATAAAACAAAACATAAAGTGCTGGTACCGCTGCCCATATATGGATGTGAATCGAAGATGTTAATGGATAATTCAAAGATATGCGAAACGAGATTTCTAAGAAACAAAAATAGACAGAATAAGAAGTGAAATAATAAGAACAAGATCAAAAGTAGAAAATGTATTAAATAAAATTAAGACAGTAGCTAAGACGGTTCGACCATATAAAGATTATAAATAGAAGCTGAAGATTGAAAAAAGGGGAAAGACCAGGAAAGAAATAAGTGAAAGTTTAAAGAACAAAGAATTTAGGCGATCAAAGGGGAAAAGAAAGAAAAGTATCTGCACCTCTACACCAATAGTAGAGGAGGTTTCAAGACAAGTAATTAACATTGCAACGACATGGAAGCAGAAGACCGTGATGTGTAATGAACCACCAATCAAAAGTACTCAACGCTCATCATCCTTCAGTGCATGCGGGAGTGATCAAAGTTACCAGTCAAGTTTAGGGGGAAATACCTGAAATCTACAAAAGCGCAACATCTTATAGATTTTATAAGCACCTTGCAGATCTGCAAGATACTACGCGATAGATTGAATTGGGTATTATTCTCCACCATACCTACTCACCAGAAAATTCTACCCAAATGATGATATCAGGAGTACTGGTAATGTTCACTAACGATTTGGACAAGAAATACCGCATATTAAGTATTTTTTGAACAAAATGGTCAACGTCATCTGAAATAGAAAAGTAAAAGATGTTTGAGTTAAAACAAATAATGAGAAAGGAGCACCAGAAGTAATTTTGTACCCTTATAACCAGTAAGTACTAGATGTTTGTCAATTTAATTTGGAGACTAACACAGATCTTAACAATCTTTTCCAAACACTAGTGATTTGCCGAAAAAAACATCCAAAGTTCCATGAACCAACCTGGGGCCTTCTCTAAGCAGTGCTGGCATTAGAGTTTAGGTACAAGGTAATTGACTTGTGGAATAATATTTTAGGGCGGCATCAACTTTGATATAGGAAAATTGGTATAAAAAGGAGGTTGGTATCAAATCTGCCTAAATAGAAAAAAACTTAAAACGCCCAATTTGGATTTATAGCAACACTCAAAAGATTTTGTTGCTATTGTTGCCTTCATTTACTAAATATTGTGCAACTATTTTAAAGATCAAGCTTCTTGATCTCTTTATCAAAGAAAAAGCTTTACCAAAAGCTTTACAAAATAGTTTTTTATATTATTTATGATATTGAAAAATAGATAAAATTGACCAATGTTTGATTGTAGTAGTTCTAAAAAAATTATTTGCCTCATGAATGGTTTACACTTTGCCTTTAGCCACTATGACGCAGTATTCGCGTAGATGCATATTATAACTTTTAATTAATTTTGTTTCTGCTGTTTGTAAATTATTCTAAGTTAACTTCCTTGTTTGTAGTCTTTTTTAAATAAAATCTAAAAGAGGAAAGGGATCGATTTGGATAGTTCGAATAATTATATTAATGTTGCTAGTGCACCTACAGAACCAGTTTTACGCAGAGGGGCGAAGATAAGGACAGTGCGCAAGAGAGAAGGAAGGGGTTAAAAGGTCTTTGCACTATAGCAGCGTGCTATGGCCGCAGTTTTTGTTCTGCAGATGAGTTTGTCAGCCCACTGCCTTACTTATTATGATCTGTCACTAATTGGTGCTCCAAATGTTTTCCGGCTCACGGCACGAAACAGTCTGGTAGGTGGCTCTATTTTTAGCGCTCCTGTTGCATATTCATGCTTTTAATTTGAAAATTGAAAGGTTATGTAAAGCTCCGCCGAAAATTGTAATCTAATTTAGCTTTGGCGCTGCCGTCAGAAGTCGTAGAACCCACATGTTGCATATAATTTTATAAGGCTTCCTACACCAACTCAGTTTTAAGTCCTACGACGGATGAAATAACTTAAACAATGTTGGAAGAAGTTATTGTGTGACGAGAACTTGTTCTGAATACAGGCGGGATTTCAGTTATCTAGAACTAGCGGAGATAGGACAATATCTGCCTCTAGTTGCCTCTTTTTCCGAGTTTTAATATATTTTTTATATTATAAAAATAATAATATAAAGCAATGTATGATTAAAAAAAGTGAAAATTGACCAAATATCAGAAAATAATAGTAAGAGCACTGAACCAAACATTTATAATACCATATAATGTAAAAAATTGGAAAACAAGCAAAACTGTCCTTTGAGCTACATGCCTAATCTATCAGAGTCTTCATAATATAACGGATGTTCTTAATGATCAGTCATGATAGAGAAACCATAGTCACTTTTTCTATTTTTGCATACATAGGATAAACTTCAAAAGGTTATTCTTAATCTTCTTCTTCTTCAAATACCAACGATCTATAGCAGATCGTTGGCGATCATGTTGGCTATTGTATTTGCGATTTTGACTTTATCAAAAGAAAATCATCACACCACATTGCACAATATTATGACATTTACTTTCTGCAACTTTGGAGTAGGCGTGTCCCCTATGGGTCTTAAGGGATTACTGCACTTTTTCAAATCTTCTGGGCTGTATCCGAATAGCACCACAGGCTGTAATAACACGTTGCTTAAATCTCTGTACATCCGGAACTGACTCACCAGACAAGACGCTCTTCAAGTTAAGGTGAAAGTCAAGAAAGTTTAAATCCGATTACTATCTCGTCTGATTCATCTGTCTGGGAAGCTGTTATCGATATAAGGAGCAGTAAAAGCAGAGCGACTTTGAGGAATCTCAAATACACTGGGTTATAAAGAAGTTGTGGTCCAATTAGATAGTAACCAATAATACTAGTCCAAGCAGCGATGATAAACTGTTACTAATGATAAATTCTGCCTAACCTACAGATGATTGTCATATAGGTTGATGATGTTATCCCTAACAAAGCTTGTTTCATCTGTGAAGAGGATTGACAACAGAAATCCCATAATGGTAGTGGCCTGTTGCAGAAACTAATAATTCAATATTCACCTTGAAAGAAATGATAGAGATAGCGGTTCTCAAGTAGAATAATTACAGCTGATTGGATCTTGAACTGGGGTTACCCTCAACGACTGTACTAACATGACGCTACCAATCTCCGTGTTCACTCCTACTAGCAAACGACCTCACCTCACACAAATGAAGAAATACTATTGAAGAAGATTGTGATTTAGTTGTTTTTTGTGGGTAGGCTTCCTGATAGATCCGTGCGGCCCTCCGACTCATTTTCATATGTATAAAACATCTCCGCTTACTCCTGATGTGATTATTTTAACAGAACCATGCAACATATGTTTACAGAAACATGAACATACCATAACTAAGATGAGAATTCTTATGGGGGGCTAACACCACGCATTTCCAAACGTCCCGAAATTTTTTTCTATAGTTAACATTCACCTTATAGGTCTAAGGACCTTGTATAGGATATTCCTCTCAATGATTTTGAGTCGATTTTGGCCTCTACGTGAAGTGGTCGACTAAAAAGTTGCTTAGAAGAATATTATACTCACTCTGAAATCGGATGTTAAAGTTGTTTCAAAGCATTTAAAACCTTGTCCTTTTTTAAATATGTAACCATTTATAGATATTGTTCTGATAAAAGATATCAAGTTGAAAAGAAACCAAATGTACATAGCTTCTTGGTAGGGGCAATAGTGCTACTTTATATGTTTGGACTAGTTCATCTTATATAAACACTTCTCTTAAAACTCTATATAATTCCTCCTTATTCATATTATTTTAAAATGTATGAAGACATTGTGTCTTCCATTGTTCCTCATTATTTGTAAAAAATTTGGTTTATGGTTGGCTTACCAGACTCGAAACCACATTGGAAGGCTTACATGCTAACTATTCACATAGAGGGTAAGTTACTGGAATAAGGCGTTTGAGAAGATTTTTTATCCTATGTCGCGTTTTTCTCCATAATTTGTAGAATTATTTGGCTTAATTTTTCCTACAATTCTTTGTTTGTTGTCCCAGCTTCAACTTTGTTGTTCATTGTCTATATTAAATTAATGTTTCCTTTGTGTTACTATAGGTCTTCTAGACTACTTTCTAACAGTTTGTACTATTTTTCAGTATTTATTTACGTTTTCTTTCGCTTCTACTTCGTCTAACCAAAGTACTCTTATATATTTTTTGAGAATCACTTAATGTCTAAAAACGTTTTGAAGTTTTCTGGCGTTTTTTTGAAAGTTCTCCACGTACTAGTCCGAATTTACATTTGAGCCTCTTTATCTATTCTAAGGTAAGTTTAACACTTGGGTTCACTGCTGAAAATTATCCCCCTTCAGTTTCACCAATACATCTCAAGATACTTTTTGTTTTTTGAATGCTGCCTTGCCAAATATTTTGTCGTCGAGTTTTATTATTATTTTAAATAATCAGATAAAGGAGTGGGAAAATAATTAGAACAATTAATATCTCTAAAAAGAGGGAAACGTGTATAGAATTGAATTTGTTGTGGACAGCCTAATTAGAACATACCAAAGTTTCTTGGTAAGAGACAAAACAGTCGAAGAGTTTGTGTTTTGTTAAAAACTTGTTGATGACGTTTCCATCTTTTGGTTTTGAGGTTTGGTAGTATATTCTTTCATTCAGTATAATTTTCAATATTTTGGCACTTTTGCTTATTTGGAAGTGAGACTAATGAATAGTAACAAAACTGAGCTAATCGTTTGGCAAGAAAGAACTGACTACTCTAATGGAGATTAATGCATTTTTTTGCCTTTCTAAACTTTGGTACATGTCCAACAATTTTGATTTTGTTTATCTCTTCTTTTCTTCTTCATAATAAAAATCTTATATGAAAAAGAACATCTTATATGAAGAAATAAAATATTTTTGCATAACCTCACAGATCCAAATCAAAACCCAGTTTTTTATGAACATTAAAATGCTCGTTACCATGTTTTTGGACTCTTTTTGCACACGAATAAATATTTTCAGACAGAGGATCTTACTGTAGATCTTTTATTATGTGACTTAGGTTGCTTCACCTCTGAGAACAATTAATCAAAGTTAACATAGCAAAATGTAATGTAGTATAAAGTAGTACTGCAGGAAAAAACAGTCTCAAGGTAAAACTAGCTAAACTAAAGTTGACGACAGACTTGAACAATAAACTATTAAATAGTTGTTCAAAGAAGAATGAACGGAGAAAAAGAAATAAAGACGCGAGAAAAATAATGTAGTGCTCATCATAAACAATTCTAAGGATTTCTATTTATGGTAAAAGAACTTAAAGCATAATAAAAAAAATCAAAATCAAAATAGCGATAAACCAAGGTGAAAAGAGCATGCATATTTTGTATTTGTTGTCTATATGTTTGTATATCCTATTCTTCCCTATTCTCTTCTTTTGTGGCACGCGTTATATTTGTTTTATTTAGATTAATTGTTGTCCAGCTTTTCCCTTTTTTAAATACCTTTCCTTTATTATTCTAGTGTATATTTTTAGTGCCACTGACGATAAACATATTGTCTTTATTTATATTGTTTTTTTTTGTGTATGGGTACTATGATGTTCCTTTTCCAATCTTCCGGTATTTGCTCTGTGTTCGTTACTTGCTGTAGTATCGTTTTCGTCCATTTGATTAAAGTATGTTCCCCTTTTTTAGCCTTTCTGTAGTTTTGCTATCTGCCTTTCCATTTTTGGTTTTCTTCAGAACTCTCCTTATTTCCTCACTTGTTATTTCTTCCTCAATTCTCTTCCTGAGAGCATTCTTCTTCCTCTCTCCAGTTTTTTTCCTTATTTTCAAATTTTATTGCGTAGTGCTATTTACATGTTTTTAGTGTTTTTGTTATTGTTGTTACAGTTCTCTTATTTGGTTTTTAATTGGTATTCGATTTCTCTTTAGTTGTTTAGCTATGTTCCTAATCTGTTATTAGTTTTCTGTGTAGCTATCGCCTATTTTTCTATTGAATTCTTCCAACGTGTCTCTTTTTTTACTTCATATTGTTTTACTAAGCATTCTCTTTTATTTTGTTTAGTTTTATTTTCCATAAATTTCTCCCGGGCTCTCTTCTTTTCTCTACATCTGTTCTTCACCTCTATTTCACCGTTTAGTCCTTGTCTGACCTCTTACCGTAAGGCGCGTATGGATGATATGGGTGTACTTCTACTACCATTTGGACCTTGTGATAGATTATTGTAACAAGTTGAGCTTTTTTAAATAAGTAGAGTATTTAAATATAATTTGTAGCTTTTTCATTTGAGGTTTCTTCTAAGGTTTATTTAATTCCAAATTGTTCTTTAGCTTGCTAACTTGTTTTTGCGAATAATTTATGTTTGTGATAGTAAAGATTTTGATCGATAGTTGTTTATTATATCTGGATTAGCTTTGTCTTCGACTGGTGATTAGTAATTTTCAATTCGTTTTAGTATTCTCTCTGGGTCCTTTATTTCTTTTCCTTTTTTATTTTTAATGTGGTGTACTTTTTTCTGAACAGTTTTTTCTTCGATCGTAAGATCTTGTTGTCACTCAATAAGTTTGTACTGTTCGACTGTGTTTATTTGTAATTAATCTTTATCTTTACTCGGTGTTTGGTATTAATATTGATTTTTATCAAACTGTTGTCCCACAAGTTTAAGAAGGGGTTGTAAATCTTAAACGAAATGCACTACGAAAAGAGGAATTTTTTAAATTCTTTTATTTGAGCTGCTATTTCAATTTGTTTCACACTTCCGTTTTTGTGTTTGAATGGCTCTGTTTTGCATTTTCTTTTGGGCTGTGGCCATATATTATTTTTTGTGTTTGGATTTATTTTAATATGCAAAACAAGCTCACTTTAGAGGAATACGGATGTGTTTCTGTTCGCGCCGAGCCGAGATAGTGTGTGTGCGTGGCGATAACATAAAGCTAGTAGCCCGCAAGGCCACCGTGATAAAAATATAAACACAACATTATAATGCGATAAATAAATAAAACGACTAAAAATTTAACATTCGTAACACATGTATACAGGGCGTGCTAACAGCTAATCCCCAATATTATGCCCGCATACCATTAGGACAAACAATAATTGACAAATGGTGCAACTTCAGTACCAACAATCACAAGTGTCACTCTCGCTGCAACCAGTAGCACCTCAATATCCTATATTCATATTTACCTTAATCTTAAATACAATGCTACTTTTCAGTCTTTGAGAAGTTATACATCAAGAGACTCAAAATAAAAATACACGAAAAGAGAATCACAGACCATCATTTTGGATTTCGTTATAATCACGTAACTATAGAGCAAGTACACAGACTAGCCAACAAAAAAAAAACAAGGATCTGAATGCCAAAAGATATTGCGCCGCAGTCTTCCTTGACATATCTTAAACAAAGTGTGGCAAAGCGACCTGCAAATCAAATTAAGAAGCTGCTCACCGATCCCCAATATCAACTACTAAAATCATATCTAACATATTAATGAAATAAGACAATGAATATATTAGCTAACTTACCAAAAAGAAGCACCATGATAGCAACATATGACTGTTGTGATGGCATTCTACATTCACCCAACATTGACCTTAAGGAAGCAACTAGAACAGTTCTACTTAAAAATCCACCCAAGTGACATTTACATTATACAAAGAAACATGCTCTCCTGTAAAAATCAACAACTGCCAACCTCCACAACACGACGATGCCAAATATCTTGGCATGCATTTGGGCTACATCTGATATGAAAAAAACACATATTTACCAAGAATAAATAGTTAGGTATCATATTAGATAATAAATAGCTACTATACAAAGCCACCCTGAAATTCTTATTGACCTATGATATTCAACTATGGGGAGCTTCTAGTAATTCTAATATTCCCATCCAGCAAAGGTTCTAAAAAAAAGTGCTACGTATCATCGTCGATGCACATGACATTTTTCTGAAATCTGAAACGACTAAAGGTGCACTATGTTAACGAGAAGCATAGACTAAAATGTCTACTGCCATTCGACCTGACTACAGGGCCCAGATAAGTTAAGGCGATGCATATAGACTCATTTAAACATACAAACTCTAGATTTAAATTTAGGTTCAATTTTAAAGGAGATCACTCATTACTCGTTGGGTAGATTGCAGAACTCACTAGGAGTTAATAAACAAAGTTGCAAAACATTATATTGTATTAAGTCATTTGCTTTTGTATGTCAAATTAATTTGGTGGTGGTTCATGGTAACCAAATTGTGAAGGTGTAGGCATTTACTGTAAAAATTGTCTTAATATGTTTAATTGTTGTAGTAATTTTGGATTTCAAGTATTTAATTCATAATAAACACACAAACAGATGTTAAACACTGTTTTGTTCAAACATTTGCCTCTGTTAACTGAGATAATCAGAGGTCGTCTTCTAGGAGAGAAACTTTTTAAATGATTTTTATGATCTCCTAAGAAAGTATGCAATTTTTTAGCGAATACGATAGATGAGGTAAAATAATCTAATTAAACTGCCTTATGTTTGGTTGAGTGACCAAAAAATCTTGTCTTGTATTGTTGTGTTAGAAAACACCTATATGATTAACCAATTCTGGGCATTTTTTGATAAACCCATTTGCAAACAGTTTAAAGTAACTGTTTAATTCTTCGGAAAAAGTGTAGTTTTTAACCCAGTCGTCACTCTTGCTTTCTGCTTTGCTTTCTGAATGCTATCGTTGTATAATCTTTTTATATTCTGATGAAAATGTTCTTCAAAACTAGAGAATTATTATTTTAAACCGACTTTTGTTAAATTTAAGATGTTTTATATCTCTTATTTTATCATCATTTGATAAATTATAGCTGACGATTAATGTGCAAATTTGTTTAATACGTAACTATCTGACTAACAGGTGCGTTCAAGTTCTAAAGTTTCCAAATTTTTTTCTTAGCGGTGAGAGTAAGTAGTAAGATGCAGTTTATTTAACAAAACGCGGGAAATATTTCTGAATTTGTAATATAGATGGCAGCACCATATAATGTACACAGGTCGAATTACCGTCATTGCGGCGAGTGTCGTTTCGTATACTTCAAATAGCGACATTTGGAGTTCAAGAACAACGTGTAGTCATTATGGATGTTAAAAATGTGCGTTCGTAGATGCGAAAGTTTAAAGAAGCCGGACCGAAACCATGACTGCGCGAGTGGACTAAGTTATTATGGAAAACTGTCGTGTTGTAAAGCGTTTGGAGACATTGGGATATTTGAATGTTGTTTCAAATAAGTAAAGACAGCCATTATTCAAAAGTGTTCCGACTTGGCCAGTCGGAAGAGTATCGCCTTCCACTGAGGTGACACCAGACATCACATTCATACAACTAAACTGGATATCCTGCCTCGCCTGTGGTGTTCGGATTACTATTGTTATGATTTCTACAACATTCTTCTCGGTTATCTTGAAGTTTGTAAAACTCACCTGGGCCAGAAAAACATAGTTTTAAGTGACAACTATGTGGTTGAATAAATATCTTTGAAATTTATTTTTAAAGCGTCACAAAATTTTGTTTTGATCATATATCTGAGATATTTTCAGAGTGAAGAGTGAGTCAAATATTTTCAAAATAATTTTTTAATAGACTTAGGGAATAGCTGAACTATCTATTGGCAAACGCAAAACGAACTTTTCGTTCAACTCAATATATTATCGACGTGCTTGTATGGTTGTAATACATCGATATGAGAAAGAGGAGAAAAAGGACTTGGATATGCGGATCCGATTTTCTCGCCGCCCGTTACAAGCCTTTCCCTGTTTGCTGCCTGGAGAGGCGCTCGATGGGAAGGAAATTAGCAACTCACGTCACACTCGGCAAGCGCTTGGAGTTGGCCTCTTTAACTTGCAGAAAGTACTGCAGACCAGAACAAACTGGAACTAATCAGAATTTCAAGATTTATATCTGGATGAATTTGCGTAAGTTCCATATTGTTCATAAATTTAAAAGCAGTGGATATCAAATCCTGCCGTTTCTTGGTGCTTATACTTACCAGATGCCTTTAGGTAGTAGTTACCAAAATTTAACTTTACTTAAAACTCTGTAAGCTATAACTATAAATTGGGCCAATTCGCTCACGCAATTTTTTACAAAAAAAATCAGTCGTGTGTTTGATGACCATTATACAGGGTGAAACAAGGAAAGTAAATTGTTCCTGTTGGTCATAATTTATCACACATCATTTTAAGTTGAGCTTAAACTAAAGAAAATGTTGCTAAGATAAGAATTCCCTTTAGATTCTTAATTTTTTTATTTAAAAACAATCTGACCTTCTACCTTCTACTTATTTTAGCCTTGAGCTCCCATTAGTTGCACATTAACATGCTGTGCAGTTGAGTTGCATATCCATTGCCCTTTGGTATTAGTACAAGTGCAGAAAGTGGTTTTGGTGGGGGTAAATAAGTAGTTTACCATAAAACGCAATTATTTATTGATGTATTTATAAATGATGAATTTTTAAATTACTTAAATTTTATCAAAAACGCGAAAAACAGTACAAAAGAATACTATACTGAAGTTATTAGCTATTTAATCCACTGAAAACTACGCTTCGCTTTGTTATTATTATTAATTATTAAATTAATCATACATTCGACTCGCTTTGTCTAATTCTTTTAAGACACTTTCACCTTGAATACAAACTTCGTAATGTAACTTGGTGAAAGTTGATGTAGTGAAACTTATTAGAGTTGAATAACAGGAGCGTTGGTTAACTTATTGTTATTATGTGGGTTGCACAATATCTACTGCAAAAAACTAACAAAACAAATATTTAATGTTGGAAACTTTTTTGTTTTTCGAAATATTTTCCCCATTGCTGAGTACGCTAGAACCAATTTTCGTAGCATTTTTCCATAGAAAATCAGATATCTCCGAAACGTGGGCTTTGAACGCATCAATCGCCTCGAGCGGCGTCGAAAATCGTTGTCCACGTAGTTTGTTCTTCACGTGTGGGAACAAAAAGAAACCGTTAAAGGGCCAACTTAAGGCTGTACTGGGAATGACCCATCAATTTGACGTTTTCAGTACTCCAAAGCCATTTGTTTGCGTCGATGCGTGTGAACCCGCATTGGCATGGTGGAGAATGGTCCGGCGTCGCGCGTTATTTTTTTTATTTTTCTAAAAACTTGACAAAAAATAGTTGTGTACCGTTCAGAATTGACGGTTCTACAATCTATAATTTTATGTATGTTCTATCGTGATCTCTTTGGTTTTTAAGTTTGTGTCGTACGAGGTGCGTTCACATTTTCATTTCCATGGCTGCTGAGAACACTTCTTTAGAGATGTGCTTTACCCACTGGAAAATCACTGATGCAACAACGGCTCTATTGCAAAATGAATGGCTAGGAAGAATACCTTTCATGATCGGAAATTTATGGTGGCATTACATGCGAACACTGCCACCCGTGCAATCTTGTGTTTGTCAGTCAGCATTCGTGGGACCCACCTTGAAGAAACTTTCCGCATTTTTAGGTCATTATGAAAAACGGACTCTACAGATCCTAGAGAAATTCCAAGTTTAGAAGCGATGGCACGCACACCTAATCGACGGTCTTCCATAACAACTTGCTGCACTCGCGCAATCATGGTTTCGGCCCGGCTGGTTCGCGACCGGGGCTGCTTCGGTTTGTTGTCACACAACTCTCAAATTTCTTTAAGTTTTCGCACCCACGAACGCACATTTTTAACACTCATAACTGCTTCACCGCATGCTTCACCCAGTTGGCGATTAATGTCGATGGGGGGTTCACCACGCAAGAGAGAAAACGGATAATTACACATTGTTGAAGTATACAAAACAACACTCACTGCAATGACGGTAATTCGACCTGTGTACGTTGTATGATGCTGCCATCTATACTACAAATTCAGAAATATTTTCTGCGTCTCGTAGAAAGATGTGTGTACAAACCTAACTTTGCTATTTTTCACTTGAAATAATGTCCTTTTACTTAGTCCGGTAGATAATTGACCAAATAAAGAACAGTAGTATCGTTTTTTAAATTTTCTAAGTTGGATCTTTTCGTGGTGGATCTATACTAGGAATCATCTTAAGTCAAGTCATTCAGATGGCTTGGTTTTGTAATAGTCAAGGCAAATTAGTAGCACATTCGATTCGGAAAAGCTCCAGAAAAAAATGTTACACCATATTTTTTTTTGTTATAATGCGAAAGTGCATTTGTGCACACAAAAAATGCCTTAGGGGGCATAATCCTGGATCTGGAGGCGATATTGGGGAATGATCTCAAATTTGTTTGTTTCCGAGGTTAAATTGTCTGAATATGGGTTTTTGGGTCGCTGATAACGATTTTGATTCTCAAACTAAGCTCCAATGCACTTGGGGGAAGCATAATTCTAGGGATGGGGACGATTTTGGGGAATTACTTCGAATTTGTTTGTTTTTCGAGTTTAAACTGTCTATACAAGGGTTTTTTGGGATCGCTGATTACGAATATGATATTTTAAAAATGCCCCAATGAACTTCGCGCGGCGGAATCCTGGGGCCGAGGGCGATTTTGGGAAACCAGCTCAAAGTTATGTTTTTCGAGCTTTAATTATCTATATAAGGGTTTTTCGGGTCGATGATTATATTAAAATAAAAAATTCACTACTGGAAACCTGGTGTCTCAGGGTATCCTTTTCCCAAAGTGTTCCAGGGCATTTTCTTACTTTGGTGCGTTGGAGCTTAATTTGAGAATCAAAATAGTTATCAGCGACCACAAAAACCTTTATGTAGACAGTTTAATCTCGAAAAACCAACAACTTTGAGCTGGTTTCTCAAAATTAACCCTAGCTCCAGCATTCTTTGCCAAGTGTATCATATTCGTAATAAACGACCCTAAAAACTTTTATATAGACAATTAGAACTCGGAAAACAAACAAATTCGAGGTAATTCCTCAAAATCGCCCCCATCCCCAAGATTATGCTCCCTCCAAGTGCATTGGGGGACTTTTTAAACATCATATTCGTGATTAGTGATCCAAAAAACCCTTATTTAGACAGTTTAAACTCGGAAAACAAACAAATTTGAGGTAATTCCTCAAAATCGCCCCATCCCCAAGATTATGCTCCCTCCAAGTGCATTTGGGGACTTTTTAAACATCATATTCGTGATTAGTGATCCAAAAAACCCTTATTTAGACAGTTTAAACTCGGAAAACAAACAAATTTGAGATGATTCCCCAAAATCGCTCCTATCCCCAAAATTGTGCTCCCCCAATTGCATTGGAGGACTTTTTAAATGTCATATTTGTTATTAGCGACCTCAAAACCCCTTATTCAAACATTTTAAACTCGAAAAATAAACAAATTTGAGATGATTCTCCGAAATCGCCCCTAGACCCAGGATTCTATCCAGCCGAGTGCATCGGGACACTTTCTAAGTATCATATTTGTGATTGGCGACCCCAAAAACCTCCCAAATAAGGGAATTGAGCTTATTTTGGCCAATATTAAGCGAGTAATAAAATATTCTTTAGGGTCTGCAAAAAATGCGTCAAATAAATGCATTTTTTGCGTGCACAAATGCACTTTCGCATTATAACAAAAAAATATGTGGTAAAATTTTTTTTCTGAAACTTTTCTAGGCTTTTTACCCGCTCTTCTGTTGTCAAGTTACCTTTTTCCCATCTCGGTCAGTAGGACTCTTTTTGGTACTCTTTGATTTTTCATTCGTCAAACATAACCCACCCATTTTAATATTTGTGCATTTATTACTACTAATATTTTGTATTTCTTTGTTGGTACTCACTTTATACAATACATTTTTAGATGCGAGCAGTTTTCGCAAACTTACCACACTTCTGTTCCAAGCCATGACTCGTGATTTGATTTTTTTTCTTTCTATCACCATCTAATTAAGATAACTACAAGATAATTCACTCACTGTACATTATTCAATATATAATCTTCCCCATGTTCGTTTATCACTGTTAATTGGTACTGTTCTTGGGTTTTCCTCCCAAATACTATGTATCGACTTTTTGTACATTTACTGTTAAGCCGACTCTTCTTCCAGCTTTTTGCAATCTTCCTACACCTTCACTGAATTCTTGATTTGTTATGGCAATAAAGGTGACATTGCCTGCATAAGCAAACTGTTGGGAAATCTTGTTAAAGGTGGTTCCTGTTCTCTTATCACCTTTTCTAATAATAAATAAAACAATACTGTAATTAGATTATTTTAATTTTCTATTACCTTTTTAGCTTCCCGTTTATTTATATCTTCAGTCGTTAAAGATTTTCTAGTCTTTTGTTTAAAAGTGTATGCTTCGTTGATTTTCCCTTCGACACCTACTTCTTGTTTTAACAACTGTTCTTTTTCTTCTTTGATATTTTTTTTTTCGAAGTAGATACCTTTTATCGTTATATTCGTTTTCCTTTTTTCTTTTTTTCCTTATCTTGTTTTTCAGGTTTACTATTCATTATTTTAACTTTACTTATTTTCCTTATTTCTTCTCTATATTCGCTGTGCTCCTGTCATCATTTTTATTTCATTCATCATTTATAAATGATTACTTGATGAGGGTTTTCCCTTTACGGGTGATCTGTATGTCTTCTTTGCTCTTTCAACAATGTTGGGCAAGTCATTCTTATTTTTTTTCTTTCCAAATTGGAACCTTTGCTACTATCGTCATTAATGTAATACCTTTGGATTTGCATTTTGGTTTTAACAGTTGAAAAATTAATTGCAGTATTAACGTCGCTTCTATTCTCCTTGCAAGGTTATTTATATCATTATCACTTTCTAATCTTTACTTTTCCTCACTATTTTCGTCATGTATGCGTTTTGCACGTATGAGTTTGATTAGTATCATTGTTTACCTGTATGTAAATTTTTTGATCTACTAGATATTTTTGTTTATTAATTTTTCCTACAATTATCTATTGTAACTAAGACATTGTAAACAATGTAGGAAAGATTGTATCTTTTTTCGGCACTTCTTGTTCGAATTTAATAGCATTATTCTTATTTTGCAGATTTGTTTTATAGTTAGCATTTTGATAAATAAACTTCATTCCTTTCATATATTTTCTAATGGTTCAATGTTAATACTTTATAAAGCCAAAGTACAAAGGTATGCCATTTAAAAATATTTTGCGTACTACAATTACTATGGAAACCCACTTGGTCTGTCAATTTTTTCCATCCAATTGCTTGGTGTGAGTCTATTTTCGAAAAGTAATGTCATAGTAATATTGTCCCATATTGAAAGTGACTACATATAACTTAACAACTCTCTTAGGTGAAGTTAGGTGAAGAGAATTAAAATAAGAAGTGATTTCACGATAAATACGTAGATACACCAGAAGTTGTTTGTAGCCGTAACAAATCACTAAAACTAGTAGTTGAATGTCTGAAAAGATTATGTTTTTTCTTTGATTTTTACTGAAATATTATGTTTGTATTTATTTATTTTGTGGTCATAATCTCTCTTACTATACTTTTCCCAGTTTTTCTGTGTTTAACTTGTGCAGTTTCTTACAGATCGGGTTAGTTTGATCCAACCTCCAAAGAGCATATCTTTTAAAAGTTTGATTGTTTTACTTGATTTATAAACTCCACCATGATGCATTTTAGAGGTTATTATTGATGTACTTGTAGTAGAAAAACGCCTGTAACCGCGAAATTTATTTTAACGTTTTAAAATCTTTTCTTTTTTGTACTCTTTCGGTATCCACAAAATCCTTTAAGAACTACTCACAAGTTTTACACCTTCTATCAAATAATCAGAGTAACTTCTTCTACAGTGCAATCAGTTTTGTGTCACACTACAAATTTTATTACATTGGATAATATTGTTATATGTTCCTCTAGATAATGAAAATACAAACATACGTAGTTATGTTTCAGTATAATCTTCTGACTTAGAAGTACATTCTTCCTATCGGATCGATATTTTTTTGGTCCCGCTATTGCAAATTGAAGAAGTTGTGGCACCAGTCAATCGTGCACAAATTCTTCGGCATCAATGTCCGTTAGTAGTCCAAACAACTGATAATCGCAGGGCAATAAGTCTGGACTATAGGATAGGTTTTTACAGTATAGTCTAGAAAAAAATCCCTGTAGCTGTATAAAGTTGAGAGTTGTGGTTACCACTGCTCGAGCTTATTCAAGCGCTGACCAATTTCAGCAGCCATTAATCGGCGATCATCTTCAATAAGGCGGCAGATCTATAACAATCCGTTTACCTCAAGGTGCATAAAGAATAATTTTGGTTTATTTTTGACTTACCCTTGTAAATCCCACTGGTAGATAATTTTTTTTATTGCTGAGGATATTCTCAACAGATGCATACATAAATGATTACTTTTGCCAAACCCTTGTAAGTTATCACAACATTTATTTGAGAATTTTGGAATTTGCGATCATTAACTTGTTGATTACATCAACATTTTTTTATTGTTACTATGAGATGGCCAGACTACATTAAAATACTGGCTAACTTGAACTATATACAGAGGGTGCAAAATAGACGAGAATGGCATCCACAGGGTGAAATCTATACCAAAAATCGATTGATGTAGGCGATGATGTTGATGATGATGACTACGGAATCGTCACTATTTTTAAAAGATTAATTGGTTGAGAAAACTGCCGAAGGGCAAGGAATTGTGAGCCACAGCTCGATTTTCGTGACTTTAACCTTGAAAATCAATTATGTTCTGGCTAATCTGTTTTGGATGGAGCGTCTATTAATGGCGAACCTTCATCAGACGCGATTTATTAGCTGAACTCGGTGTCTTTGCTTAACTGGACGCCACATCTATGGCGTACTTTTTCTACGCTCGCCGTTTTAAGACGTTTGATTAAGGTGAAGAGACATGTAAAGATTTCTTTGCTTTAAAGTCGGCAGTTTGAAGAGTAGTTGTTAATGAACTTTCTTTTCAGCCTACTAAATTTTTATATGATAATACACTTCAAGGGTCTATTGCAATTCTCTTCTCGTTCTCTTAAAAATTGTTTAAGCCACGCGCATATTTGAATCTTCTTAAGCCTTAGCTTAAGTCTTTTCAAAACTCCAGACGGTTTTACATCCTCTATCGTTACGCAACGCACGAGGGTGTCACTTGCTCTTTCATCCTGATATTGACTCTACAGAATAAATACCCTTAAGGTGTCCCTACCTGCAGCCTTCAAAAGCCAAGCTCTTTCCTGTTCACCTAACGGTGTGAAAAATATACTAGAGATAAATATACAGGGCGGATAAGACCTCCCCTCTCCTTTTCAGGTTGAATAAAGAAAAAACGATAAGAAGTATGCAAAATCTAATTTTAAAAAGTTTTTCATAATTTTTTCCAACATTGAAGAATACGCCAAGAGACGTATTACATTTGAGCTTGAAAGGTTCTAAGGCAATGTTTATAAATGTTAGATTTAACATTTTTCCATAAAAAGAAAGGACACGGTGCGAAATTTAATGAACGGGCTGGTCAAGTGACCTAATTGCGTTGAAAGATTAAGTGCCCAAGAAATATTTCATGCAATACTTTTGGGTGGGCTGCAGTTCCATTGTTTTGGAACCAAACGTTTCCCAGTTTTCTGGTTGTACCTCTTTCATAACTTCAAAATATCTTTTGCATAAACTACATGGGATAAACCTCCAATTTTCCCGTAGCATTTATTTTTAAATACTTTTTTTGTCTTCTAAGCGTATTCAAACAAGGTAATTTAAAAAACAAAAAAGACAATGAAAACAAAACTGTTAATAATAGAAATTTAATGGAAAGGGTCTTGACAAAAGGTGTAAAAGGTGAAAAGGCGTAAAAAATAGTATGGTAATACATCAATAGAATGTTCTGTGGAGGTGGTCCAGAAAATTTTAAATCAACGCCACATAAAAAATGCAAATAAAATTGTCCAATACATCTTTTCCAGTCGTAAACTCATATGCTATTTGAATAAATGGTAACAAATTGGTAAAAATAACTAGAGAATGAAGAGGATGAGTGATAAGTTCTGTATTTAACTTTTTAGCCTCCTGTCTAAAATGTGGTTGGGTTTTCGTATTTCTAACCATTAAACTTGCAGTTTTTTACACGTCAGTTTGCAGTATGTGTCACAGTTTACACAAAAAGAAGAAAACTCCCTGTCTTTTCTTCAGGGTGAATAAAGGAAAAGCGGTAGGAGGCATAATTTATTTTTACATGGTAAAATGACAAAGCTGGAAGTTTTATTTCAGCGCGTTTTAAAAAAGTTTGATCTCTTATTTCCAATGCACTATTGGAGTCCCGCATTCTGAAGTTCTTTATTACTTTCTCTAATGTGTCGAGGAATACCTTTCTTGCCGTATTACATTTCGTAGACCTGGAGGATCCTAAAACAATATCTGTAAACCTTAGCCTCAATATATCCCCATAGCCAAGAAATATCGCCAAGTTAAGAGATAAGGCGTCCAAGAAATATCTTGTACAGCTCTTGCTAAATGGGCTGTGTTTCCATCTTGCTGAAACCAAACAAATTTCGATTGAAAGTAACAGTAACACATTAGCTTTTACTCTCAAAGGAGTGAGGTTAACGGCTCTAACTTTACTCATCGCAGACTGTGGAGAAGCCTGTCTGAATGTCTCGTGCGTTGTTATCACCGCAATAATAAAAAGTTTTGTTTGGTAACGCATCCTGACAAGCAGAAATGCGCTTCGGGGGTAAAGAAAACAACTGCGCCATGTAGCACTCTTTCCAAGATGTCTCAACACATCTCTAGGCGATTTTGTCAATTCCGATCGGAAAGTTCCTGTTCAAGAAGGTCTTGATCCATACAGCAAAATTTGCTGTACAGTCTTACTGCATCAGTGTTTTCCGACGTTTTCCTCCTGTCCTTTTGACTACATAAAATAGCACTTTAGAAGTTCCCTATCCATAACAAAATCGGTTTTTCATCGGGACAGAAGTTTGCCTTGACAACAAAGACTTTCCGACTAATTGCATCTAATGAGATCATTTATCTCACCGTCAGATTACTCTTCACTCTATAACCTTCCTTTTAAATTAGGTATGGAGCTTTGCCTCATCCTGTATCAAGTTTAAAAATTTTCTCCAATATTTCCAATTACCTTCTTTTAATATTAAATTGAAAAGACAAAACAGCAATGAAACCAGTTGAGAGTCTTGGAGCTCGGCAGTTTTTAGTTAGCCAATTAAAATAACGTTTCGTTGTTTTGGTTGGTGTTTTTCCTTTTAATTAGAAGCCATGCCTGCTTGGTTAAGTAAAATTAATTCTATTCAGACCAAAAATCGATGTTATTTTTAAACGAACTTTTATCAAATGGTCAAGTAAGTATTGATTTTTTTGTGGGGAGTATTTGATTATACAATTTCTTTGCCTTACACAATCTGAAAATTGTCCTATGTTTTCTTAAACTCCAATCGTATTCAATGAGGTTCTAATTTGTAGCTTTAATCACTCTGACGCTCTATATTAGGCAAAATGAAGCAGGTGAACAAGAAAATTATTGTTTGTTTTATCTCAGCAGTGTGAGAGTTAAGACAGCTGAATTTACAAACTCAAAGTTTGTGTTTGATGTCGAAACCAGCCGAGTGATGGTTTCTCAATGTGTTATGAGCTACCCTCACTGAGAGATTTTTCCGTGTCGTTCAGTAGTGTAACTAAAATATTTTTAGTTGATGAGTTTCAAAGAATTGGTACCAGCATGTCAACTTCTCTGTTTCGTTGGCTCACACTGTACAGGATTTGATTGAATTAGTACCAATAATAGGCAATGCATTTTTTGTTAGGGAAGTAGTTATGTATGAGACGGACTTGCTCTAACATTGTCTTGGCCAAATTGCCCGTAATAGCCGATAGTGTCCAAATTAAGCCCTTAAGCAAATTGCCAGCGAAAAGGCACCGCGCTCCCCCCAAACCCTCAGTGTCACCAGCTACACTTAGCGCCTGCATTACGCAGGTGTAGGAGTTGCCCACGCCACTGCAAGGTAACTAGTTCTAGCGGGGATAGACTACGGAATTATCATTTGCTTATCAACCGCGTACGCGTAAGTCACGGTTTTGTGACGCGGCACATTTCTACCGCGAGTCGCGAACATGAGCAGTCGCCGCGAGAGTAGCAGTGATTACCCGGAGCACTTGAACCCCTTCTACGAAGGGGATGAGAAGCTGCGCTTCTGGAGGTTCGGCAAGGTCAAGAGGTCCGGCAGCTTCGGGGAAACTTTGAGGAACACCCTGTAAGTGTTTGATATCTTAATTGCCCGCCCATAGCTGTAAGGAGCTCTTAAGTGCCTTCTGTCGATTATCATTTCATTAAAAAAAGTCTATCGTACTAATGCATGGATGTTTTCGCGTTTTCTCTTTCCTGTTGTGGAACAAAAGCGCATTATATCGATCTCCCGACAGCGATGCATGACTGAGCATTTACAATATTTCGGATTTCATACCGCAGACGAATATTTTGGGCTACATTCAAACTAGGGTCGTTCTCTTGGAAATTAGGATAATTATAATTAATAATTCTTGGACCGGAAGTTGTAGGAGTTTAATGTTATTAATGTTATGCCTTTTTAATTGTTACATTATGTAAGGTACAACCAGCCGAGTTCTATTTTGAACCATAATTCTATCATGTAAAATTAAATTCTATACGGGGGCTGCTCGTAAAGTAGAAGGAAAAATAGTTTTGAGGTATTGGATGAGTTTTCCAAACACCAGAGTTGGTTTTTACTTTTTATTGGTGTTATTTAATTCCTAAAAGGGTACTTTTACCCTTTTCTACGATCGATTAGAATGTGTGTTGCACGTGTTCCTTTTGTAGCGCTATTAACGTCAGAATAGCGCTAATACCGCTACGGCTGTTTTAGTATTGATTACGTATATCAACACAGAATTACTTGAATTAGCGTCAGTAAGATTCACTATAAATATTTTGCTGGTGATACTTTAAAGGAATTTTGACTGTCTTGCGTGTCATTCCTAAATACGTAGTTCTGACATAAAGTTTTGGATATTGTAGCTAATGTAGATTTAAATTACTCTCAAAATACTTTTATCTTATGTTATTAGAGAACATTATGTAATTATAAAATTTGTTTATATCAATTTAACGTAATATACTCTCGTTAGGTTTGCTAGCGGTGTATTCCAACGTTATCAGCTACATTGGTGTCATGTTGCAAACCGCTGATATATTACAGATAAAGCGTTACCGTCTCCCACAAAGTAATCTTAAGTGTACAATAAACAGTAAAATTTTTTGCCCTGTTTAATAAAACTGTCTGTTACACCCACGTGTTTTTTAAAATCTGTATAAGATTATTGATATATAGGAGGGTTAAATTTGTCAGATTGTCTGGACTTACAGTTACAGTAACTCAATGACAATCGTACTTCTGTGGACTTTTGTAGTCTTCCAAATGGAAAATATGATCGACGCTATAGTAGATAGAATGAAAACCAAAGTATTTTAGATGGTACTGTTGAAGTCCTGTGTGAATTAGCCGTTTTGATTTATTTAGTATGTAACCGTCAAACTTGAGACGTTTACCATAAACATTTTTTATTTTACCCTCGTATGCTGGCAGTATTAGAAATTTTTAAATGTCATTATATATTAAGTCCTTATTGGATGTTTCCCCTTCTTCCTGTTTGAGGAATGAAAGTTGAGACATCCGTCTACTTCCACTCTTCCTCTTATTCCTTCGTTAGTAATTCTACCCATTGATACGAGGTAGCATTAATAAATAATTAATGTCCAAAAGCCCACATCGCGATTCATTATGCAGGCTGCTTGTTATTCAGTAGGTGATTAAGAAAGTCAAATCATAAAACTACATTCTGGCGCAAAATAACCCAAAAGCATGGCGTCTGCAGCCGAGCCCGCTCGCCGCGCTGCTCCCATTCTTATTCTAATTTCGAGCCGCGCGTTTTCGCAGACCAGAATCTCAAATTGGAGCATGGAAGCGCAAATTGAGCAATTTGCAATAATCCCCTGGTTTGTTGCAATACAAACGAGTTGAAATTGAAACAGCCTTCAACTTGCCCGCGTTATCTCGCCGGAATTATTCGCATTCTGGCATTCTCGCGCGCGGCCGCCCAGGCCGAGCTGCAGTTTCAATAAGCGATATGAGCCGCATTTCGTAACCTTTAGACGTTCCCGTGACATCACTGCTAGAATTGCGAGATGATACGCATAATGAATCGCAATCGCCAGGATGATTTTGTCCTGCATTGATGATTGCACTTCATTCGCAAGGAGCACGCAAGCCACAGTTTAATAGACTAATCGGTTGTTTTGCCGCGGAAACGCAAGTTGCGCTTTAATGGCAGAATAAAGCTGCAGATTTCGCTGGTGAATCACATAGTCGGGAGTCAAATTTATTTGATATTTGACGCTTCGGAACTTGATTATTCATGCGGTATACGAGGGAGCATCAACAGGAAGTAAGCAGAAACAATACCTTCTTCAGTTTTAAGCTTTTTTGACATTTAAACAAGTAAAGCTATCTAATACAACGGTTGATCAAAAGCTCCAGACTAAACTACCGATGTTAGAGTAGTAAATTCTGGATGTGGTTCCGGCTTGAGTTTTCGAAGCATATGGCTGTGCTTGGCGATATTCAAGTGTTCATACATACCTTGTATTCTATATATTGATTGACGTGAAGCGTCCAAGGTGATAAAGAATTCGGAGTTCGGAAAAAAGCCTTGTCATACATATATAGCGGTACAAAAGGTAGATTAAGTTAAAATGAAAGAATTCTACGAAACGATACAAAATACCCTAGATGAAACAAGCTAAAGTAGCCATTATAGGAAACAGTTGGTGATGATGAACATATTGAATTTAATAGAATAAATAAATTAATAAAAATCTTACACAAAAAACCAGAAGAAATTATGCAAGAGACGGCACTTAAAATATGTGGGATCAGACAAACTAATAAAGGAAATAAACGAACTAGTTGGTGGACTAAAAAAGTAATGTATATAATGAAACGAACAAGACAGTTAAACAAAAAAGAGAAAGAGCAAAGAAAATAATTACAGACAGAATAAAAAAACTTGGGAAGAACTTAATCAAAGTTTTGAGGATAACAACAGAAAGGAATGAAATTAAAGCTTTAAGAATTAAAGAAAAAACCGATTTAAGAGGAATAAACAATAAAAACAATAAACTCTTGATGAAGGAGGAAGAATTGTCAAGAAGCTGAAAAATTTGATGCGAAATAAAAAGAACATGGCAAAAAATGAGGTATTTGGAGAAGAGGTAGATATGCTTATCATCAGAGGGTATATATAGGGAAAAGAACAATCAGCTTTTAGAGCAAGCAAATAAATGAATGACATATATATTTTTGAAATTTAATAGAGAAGAAAATTGAAAAGGGAGAAAAAATGATTATAGCCTTTATAGATTTACGAGCAGCTTTCGATAGAGAAACCCCGGAAAACTCCATATATAATATGACAAAGCAAAAATGCAATTGAATAGAAGTAGATCAAGGATCTTGATCAAAAAATAGGAATCGAACAAGGAGTCTCAGCCCACTTTTATTTCTAATAGTCATGGATAGAATTCTAAAAAAGACTACAATAGGTTATAACAACATGAATCAAACACAAATATTTAGATGACAATACTAATTGCAGTTAATAAAAGAAAAATTAAAAAAACTTCTAACTGCATGGATTGACGGAATAAAAACCTTATAGATGAGATTTAATAGAGGTAAAAGTAAAATAAATGATATACAGCAGATGAAGCATACAATTTCAACCATAACATAAATATTTGAGGAAGTACCAATGGTAGAACACCTAGGAAGTAGGTTCTCAAATTATGGTAAATTTGATTTGAGTAGAAAACGTATTATGGACCAAATAAAATAATTTTTGGTAAAAGAGGAACAAGCAGGAAAATTAGTTAATAATATACAACATAATAACTCCGCTAATGTTCCAGTGGAACATGGACCATTCAACAAAACCATAAATCAAAATTGTCAGCCATCTAAATGAAAGCGCTAAGAGAAGTAGCAAATAAAACAAAAATTCCATCACATAACGAACAAAGACGTCAAATCATGTCTATAACAAGACTGAATAGAAAAGAAAAACTGGAATAATATGGACACCTCACTAGAAAGTCCACAAAAGGACTTTCAAGCAAAGTTATGGAAGCTAAATAAATAAAAGGAAACGGGGAGACCCATGACTTGGGTGAATTAAATCAATAAAATAAGACAATAAAAAGGCAAAACGTTAAACGAAATGAAAGAATATGCCAGAGAGGGGAAAAGATGGAAAACATGATTAACAGGAACATCAAAGATTGATCCGACATTCATATAGGGTACCAGCGTCTATGGTGAAGAGGTCCATATTTGTACTCAAGTCATCCTGATCAGGGTTATTCAAACATGTAACATACTGAGTGATAATGATTTTTAATGTCTAAATAATCAGTCAAAACAAATTGCAAATAGAAACAATAACAAACACCCCTGGTAAGTACTAACCAAGAAGATGATTGAACATTCAGTTTTGGTTGCAGAACATGAGACATATTATACCAAAACACTATCAGAATATACAGATCAATCCTCACACTATTGATACCTGTAGAAAGCAAATCAGACACCTGAAGAGTAGCACATCATCCAATTAAAGGAGAAGAAAGCATATTGCGTTTTAATATCCATTATTCACTAACAACTGAAGAAATAAAATAGGAACTAGAAAAATATTGGATATAAAGAAAATCTACGCTACCTCTATTTTTATTGTTCTAAAGCCCAAAGTTAATAATAAAGAATTTCTAAATCATGCTAGTATCATATAGTAAGATCCCCAAAGAAAAACAAAATGTCAGAATTCCTCTAAGGTCTATTTCTTTAAGCCGTATAATCTGTTCGAAACTTAACGAAATAGATAATATCAGAAAGCTATGACACAAAGAAGACTGTTGTTAAGATTTAGAGTCTATTAGGTTAACCATCCAGATGGATCATTAAGAGCCACCGTGTACTAGAACTATTAATCACAACGGAAATGCCATGGACCATACTAAAACTAGAATCACTCGCATCTCCAATGTCTATAGCAGCAGGTTACAGTGCACTTTGTCCTGTTATTTCTATTGAAGAATTTTTAACCTTGCTTGGATCCTACTTTTCCGTTGCAGGAGATTGGAATGCAAAAGAACTAACTTGGAACTTACAACTTATTTCACTTAAAGGAAAAATCTTCTGAAGGTCATGTAAGAGTAAAATTTAAACTGCCTTTCAACCGGCGAACCGACCTACTGGCCCACTGAAAGGAAAAATTTTCCGGAACTATTGGATTATGCAATCGCAAGAAGAATACCAGGTACGCATGACACATGGAACATCTATTATAATTACTTTATCTTCCAAAATGGAAGAAAATTGCAAATATCTATAGAGTTCCCTGATACGATGTAATGGTTGCTGAGATATAGAAATGTATCTCGAGAAAAGTCCTGGTACTGCTAATAATCGTCTAGAGCAGTATACTACGCCTGTGTTATTATCCTACTGTTCGGAAAAACGATCAATTGAAGTTACGCCACATCGACAAAAAGTGGCATTAAGGACTCTTATGTAAACTTAAAAAACTCCGCATCTTTTGTTAAATTTTTATTTGTCTGGTACATATTTCGACAGCAGAATAACCAAAAACACTTAATATAATCTGGAGTTCTCCAAGCAGGTGTCTTGAGACTTCACCATGATTTATACCAACTAGGACCGACATCTAAGTAGTTACATTCGCAGACAACATGGCTACCCTATCTGTTGATAAAGACTCGAAAAGAGTATCGGAAAAACCTCAAAATTATCTAAGTTTATTAGAAGGTTGACTCACCAAATGGAAAATAATAGTTATGATAAATATACTCATTTACGTCAAAACAAAGCTTTTGTTCTCAAATCACACTTAACAACCAATATAATTCAATAAAATATGAGATTAACTATTTTATCTTGACCAATAGAAGCCAACAAAATTACATTTACCAGTTAAAACAAGACAAATCAATTGGCTCATCAATCGAAGATCTCACCTTTCTTTGAAAAACAAACTAAACATATCCAAGACTATTCAAACCTATATGGATATATGACAAATCTATAAACACAAGCATTTTTTAAACTTATCAATCGAAAACTTTCAGAATGATTGCAGACGTGTCAAACAAAACTCTCCATAAAGATCTGGGAAAACTATTTATGTATTAATTGACAAGAGGCAAAGAAATAAATCCCAATCTTCTGATTTAATATAGACCACTAATAGGAAGAAGATTAGAAAGAGTATGGCTTGAAGATCTGGTTAATTAATTATACCCACATGGTCAACAAATTGTCTCTCATTTACTTATTACTAATCAGAGTAGATTGTAAACTCCATATATGCCTATAAAAATGGTATCTTTTGCCGTAAAAGGCGTAAGGAAACCTGGAATGACAGAATACCCGAGTGACATTTGCCATGACATCGAAATGGCAAACTTGTAGTGGAGTACAGGGTCAATGTAATAATTTTAGCTTCCTCTAGACTCATTTGGTACTTACAAGCAGAGACTTTATTAATCAATCTTTGTACGTAGCACCTTAAGGCAGGCTTTAATTGCTTTCATTGCATAAACATAAGTACGTGGATATTATATTTTCAAATATAACACAATTACCGCTTAATTAAAGGACGTAAGGTGTGAGACTGAATAATTACATTAGTATTGGACGCATTTTTGCAAAATTAATATTCCTGATTACTACAGTGAATTATCTCGTATTTGTAATTCTAAAAAATCAATAATTGCATTGAATTTAAGTGAGTGTATACACGGTGAGCCAACACATCAGTTGAATTGATTTATTGGTTGGTGCTACAAACCAAAAGTTTAACTTAAAAAAATTACATAATTAGTTATAAAGAAAGACTAAGTATTCCTGTTTTGCTAGTCAAAATACTGAGCACTGTTGCAGTGCAACTTTTGCCTGTTTATATACAGTGTTGCAGGAAGAGGGCAAGGCAATCCTTTATTTTCCCAAACTGTTCCTCGTTTACTTCTAAGTATGATCGGTAACGATTTGGAATGGCATATTACACACAATTTCAACAGGACGGTGCCCCTCCTCGTTATGCAGTTGTGGTCAGGGAAATTTGGGTCGCGAATTGCCAGACGCGTCGTTAGGAAGGAAAGGACCAACGAAATGCTTAGCTTTTCAGAGAAGGGGCTTCCGCTCGGAAACCTCGAACCATCGCCATACTGAATAAACTAATGAGAAATAAATTGTTGCTTGGAAGTAACAACCAAACAGTTTGGGGCAATAGAGTGAGTTTGGTTGGTATATTTGAAGAACTACCTTTTTAACAGCACTCTACGTTATTATTTTTACTAAACATATCTTTAGCTTCCATCTGAATTGGAACACAATTATGCCAGTATCTTCTTAGTTCAGTTTGATTTGCTAAAACTAAAGTCTGAACATCTACTGTCCTGTCTTGAGCCCCAGAAAAGAGAGTTCATTATATCTTTTTATTATCTAATACATAAACATTCTTAAGCTTTTAAAACGTTGTTAATTAATGGATTCGTTTGTTAGGACTGAATGACATCATAATTAGATACATTTTGAGAAGTGAAAAAATTTTAAATTGAACCCAATTGATGCTTAATGACACATGGTGTCGAACGACGAAAGAAAAATCCAAAATATACTTCGACAGGAACTTTAAAATGGTGCTTATTAAGTTTTAATAGTAAAAGAATTTGTGGGAAATATTCAGACGGTCACGTGTGTAACCAGAATACCGTGAAGGTCGATTTTTACTTTAGGACAACGAATCCGTCTGGTTCTGTATGGCTGGGGCCACGTTTTTGTCAAAAGGTAAATTATTTGTTAGATTTAGTAGATTTTTTTTATTTTAAAAACAAATAATGCAAGAAGTTTGTACTGAGGAAAAGTACTAATTACCTTAGCACCTTGGCCAATCACTATTTGCTTTTTTTTCAATTAATAGTAATCAGAATTTTCACCTATATCTGGTTTGACAATTAAATTCTCATTGATTCAATGAAGTATAGAGAAATGCATTAATTTTGGCAGAATTAGATGTTCTTCTTCTTAGGGTGTCTATTCGTTGGCGATTAGATTGTCTAATTTTGTCTACTGACGGCTGCTCGAAAAAGTGAGGTCATAGTCAAGGAAAATCATTTCCGCAGATGGTGCAGCCAGGATATTCTTCTTTTTGCCTTGCAGAATTAGTTGTCTTGGTTTCTCATAATATGGTCTAGATATTCATGTTTATAGCACTTCAGGTTCGTAATGATCTCACTTTTTTGTAAGACATCGTTATTGGTAATGTAATCCATCTAAGAGGTTCTTAATGTGACTCGGTAATACATTTAAAAAAATTCAAGTCCAGGAATCTATCCCATAAAGAGAAACTATAAAAAAATAGCAGCGGAACAATTTTTTTTTGTTCTTAGTGTCAATTATGACTTTTGAAAAAGTTACCCATCCTAGTAAATGCTGCTCTTACTTTCCCTATTATTTGTTTTATTTTAACAGAGTGATCTCCTTGGTCGCTGATGCAGCTGCCCAAGTACTTTTGCGATTGGCTATTGGCTGACCATCAATTGATTAAATGGTACCGAACCTCTTTTAATAGTCGCCAGTTTTCGTGATGTTGCATTCTAGACGATAGCATTTTGCTACATTCTAGACGAGAGTCTGCAGGCCGCTGAGACTAGCTACAAAGATAGTAGTATCATCTGGATGTTATTAAGCTGCAGTCTTTAGGACTTATTCCATATTTTTATATTTTTAGGACTTTTTTTAAATGTGCAACCACTTCAGTTAATTGGTATTTTAATACTTTAATATCAGAAATTTCATTGAAGTAGATGTTAGGGATGATTCTAAGATTTTTACCATCCAGCCCAATTCTTTTTAAGATTAAAATGAGTTTACCCTATTTGACTCAATAAAACTCCTGTGATAATCTCGTGTTGAGAAAAGCGCCTTCTTAAGCGCCAGAGCATCTTTAAAACCAAACTACGTACAGGTAGGGAGTGCTTTGAATTTTTTGTGTATTTTTCTATGAATGATTTCTAAGAAAGTCTTCAGCAAGTGACTCATTAGGCTGGTAATCTTATACTTCTATTTTTCTTGAATTATTGTAACGGACTTTAGCCAGTTTTCTCTTCGTTGTCCATGATTTTTAAAATTTCTTAATCAACGCCCCGCTACCTTACTAGCCTTGATATTTTTGATAAGGAATTTTTCTTTCTGTGTTAAACATTTCATCTAGAATACTGCCTTCTCTATCGCCCTTTCTACATATTATTCTCGAGGATTTTTCCTGTTCTATTTCTAATATAGGGATGTCGTTGTCTGTCAATCGTTTGGAACTTTTAGATTTGTATAATCCCGCTGCGTTCTATTTTTAAAGAGTAAAGGAATTTTCTTTACGTTTTAGGACTTCTGTTTTATCACGCTCATCCTCCAACATGTTGCTTTTGCTCACTCTGGCTCTTTTTATTTGTTTGTTGACTTGTTTATATCTTTCTCCATTTCCAAGATTTCTAATTTACAGATATTTTTTTTACAGGTATTTGCCAAGGATTTCGACGTTAACTTCTTGCAGTTTCTTGAGCTCTTTTTGAACTTTAAGTTTTTTCCCTTTGATGCTAATTTTGTCCGTTATGTGCTTCAAACTTGCAACTTTACCGTTTTTTTTTTATTTTATGGTACCAGCCAAAGGTTTATGATCAGATTCGATATCAGCCCACCTTTTGTTGATTATAATACAGTCAATTTAATTTATATATAAATATTTAGAAGAAATTTGAGAAAGGTATTGGTGACGACTAACTGCCCTTCTGTTTCAAAAGCGTTAGGTCAATCACCACGGCCATTACGGGCTTCTAATCGGAAAGGACCGACAACTTCCTTGTCTGTCCTTTCGAATTGAAGTCACTCATGACCTGTATTATTTTATTTTAACGAACTTTTTCTAGGGTCTTCTTAAGTTTAATGTAGAATGGTCCCATTTCTTCTTCAGATACATCTGTTGTTGAAGTATAGACTTCAATAATCTTGGTTTTAACAGGAGGTGTGTTAGGTTGTATATAGTTTACCAGATATTGGAACAAAGTTGATAACATATTTACCAATTAATCTATTCGATATAATTCCAATTTCTTCACTGGTATTCCCAGAACGGCAAACCTGATAGTTTCCAATACGGCAATGTTCGAAATCTATCCAACGAATTACACTCATATGTCTTTCCATATCCAATCCAAGTGGAAATTGTAATTATGTAGACCATGCAAGGTCTGCCAGGGACCGAGGCTCAAACTTCTCTTCAATTTATGTTAGATGTTGGCGGCAGATTTATGGGTTTGCAGCTCGATTTATTGTATTTGGACAGCTGAAAATATTGTCTCCATTAAACTTTGATTGAAGACTAAAGAGAATTTCAATGCATTCTCCTGATTTCTGAATGTAGAAATTTTTTTTTTGTTCTTCTATTATAACGATTTTTTACAGATAATTGTGTGGTTTATAGGACATAAGGAAGACTTATTCAAAGAATATCCTACAAATCATCAACAGAGGTTGTTTACATTTTCTGGTGTTTTTTAAGAATGGCAACAAATTTTGTTATACTGGAAAAAAGTAACTTTTACTCTGCTAATAATGTATGTACATTTATTTTCCTAATAGAATTTAAGGTTAGGAAGGGGTATAAGTCCATAGATAGTTTCAAGTAGTTGACAAATCCTACTTTTGTCACCAACGGTTTATATTTCTAGATCGAAAATTGTATCTTAACATTCTAAAAGCCTCCTGTAGTTATTCTTAGCCTCCAAGTTTGTTCCAGCGGTGTTGTTAACCTATAACGAGGCTTTTCCTGCCTTTAGAAACCGTATTATAATTTAATTATCTGTTGAAGGAGCTCGAAGGGTGTTTTATATTCTTTTTTCGAGTTTAATACCGTTCAAAACCTTCGGAGATATTTTTAAATGCCTGATATTAATAGGAAATCTAGTCCGGCATATTACAATGCAAACAAACAGCTACCTCAAAGCGAAGGCCGTGAAAATTCGGTATTGAGGTCGCAGCGATAAGGGAGCCCGACTCTCAACCGCAGCTGCTCTAATTTGCTTGTATTCGAAAGAAACAATACGCAAACTAAATGATCGTCTCCTGTAATACCAGCAAATTAGTTCTAGGTTATTCCGAGAGGAATTGTGTGAAGTAACCACATTGTAACCTTTGAAAAAAAACAACAGTAAGGATGACTTTGAAGTATAATTTATCAGATTAACCGTAAAATATTAAAAACAAATCATTAGCGCTACCGTCAAGAAGGTGAGATTCTATTACAGTCCTGATTAAAATTCTCAGCTGGTGTTTTGTTTATTCGTCATTGCAGCTGGATGATAAGTTATTTATGCAGGTTATCGAAATCGCATTCTTTATAATGAAATATGAGATGCATGGTTCTAAACTTACACTAAACACGTTTCAATTTAGTTCTAATAATAAGAGTAATTGCTGACTTCAGTGTAGGAAAATTCTGTGATTTGTAGCGTCATTGCTTCTATCTCTTTCCTGTAAAGACTATGGACTGGGCGGGATCGAGCCCCACTTGCGAGTGTTGTATCGATTAGCTATAAGTAGTCTAGTGGGTATAAAGGTCGTTGTCTTAGCGCCGATAAAGTGTTCGAAGAAATTTAAAAAGTCGCTACTTTACTTTTGTTCATGAAGTTAGTTCATCGGCTTTCTTATTTCAGTAATTGAAGTATTTGAAGCATTTTTTATAGATGCGATTGTACTACCCCATAGCTCGTCTACAACATCTACACCTCTTGTTATAACCCTTTGTATAATTGCGAGTTATTTTATAGCGATGATTCTGGTGTATATTTGCCTATAACACTCGCTTACGACCTATCTAACAGGCGGCTGTTAGATTGTCGTCTATCAAATGGGCGTAAAAAGGAGACTAGAAGAGTATCTCTACACCCCTCTACAAAGCTTTAAATGCGTTGTTGAGGGGTGCGTAGGTTATTAGAGTAAGTAGAAGCTCGCATCAAAATCACTTCTATAAAACAATTTGTTAAAGGCATTCAAATGTCGAGAGTGCAGGGGTTGCAGACAAGCTACCTTTTGAGGGGGGTACTAAACAATTACCGAAAAGGTTTTGCTACAATTTTCCTTTCAGAAAGACATTGAATTATAGTGTTTTGGTAATTTTCTTCCCTTTATCTAGTTGGTACAAATAAAATGGCCATTTTCCCCTATTTCAAGTAAATTACCTCTATAGTTCACTTTTTAACGCCCAGATAGATCTGTGTGTCTGCTATGTGATAATTAACGAGTCTTATATATAATTTGAGATGGAAAGTCAGGAAAATAGAAAAATTTGTTTGTACGAATCCAAATTATAATTGCGACTTTTGGTGAAGGGTCCGCGAGTGAAAAGATAAGATTTTAGTTTGAAAATCTTTGGTGTGAAGATACCAACTTTGAAAAGTTGTCTTATTGGCAAGCACTTTCCGTCATTGACGACACTGTTTTAAAGGGCACGGTCGAACTTGATGCGATATTAGCAGTTTGAGAAATGTCAGCACTTCTTTGACTTTCTTGCATTATAGTGTGGTAGTGTAGTAACCTTTCCTTTGTTTTTAGTCTTCTTCGGACATTTATGGATATAAGCGTATTCATAATCTGGTAATCAACTGGTCTGTTCCTAGCATTTGCTGTCTGTTCCCAATTTATTCTCTTTTACCATCATGATTTCCAGTCTAGAATTGGTGTACTTCATCTCTTTCTCTCACTTTTCATATGTCTTCTTTTCCTCTCTCATATCTATGAGTTTTGCTTATTCTTATCCATGTAGTGTCCAACAAATTGCCATTTTAGTTGTATTGCATTATTTCTCTTCTTTCTTTCCCTTCGCTCTTATATTTGTCAGCTTTGTTTTCTTTCTTATCCACGTGTATCTTCCCCTTCTTTAAATATTGTCCATATTATTTATTGTTTCACGGCTCTTTGGATTTTTAATTAATCTACCTACGTTTATTTTTATTAACGTCCCAGTTTGTAAGCCATACGTATGTCAAAACTGCTAAGATGCATCTATGGAAAACCTTTAAACACAGAATTTGGGGTATTTTTTCTCTGAAGTGTGTAATTTAATCTGCCAAAGGTCGACCATTATAGTCTCATTCGTTGTTCAATTTAGATTCTATCCTACACTCCAACTGGCTAATAGTTTTGGCCAAAATTCTCTTCAATTCAAGTTTACACCCAAATACCAAGTAATAGAAGTAACGTGAAAATATACTATAACCGTCTATATTCTGCGCGATCCTTTGATGTGAGTGCCTCTGAAATATAAGATAAAACCTCAATTTTATGCCATAAACATTAGGGTTTTAGTATGGTGATCGAGTAAGAATGCCGTTTACTATTTACCTAACAGCGTGAAGTTATAAGGTGGGATAAACGCTCCTACCTAATTTTACAGGAAGGGTGGTCCATGGATGGGAAAAGTAATTTCATTAGGCGCAGAGGGTCTCCCACGAGGAGTTGGCAAGACATGGAACTGAAAACTTCGGGGTGTGCATTTTTCGGGGAACATTTTGATGTATAGGACGACCATATAGGCCCCCAAAAATTTTTAGGTGCCAACCTTGGGGCCCCCTCGCTATCTCCGGAACCGAGTCGTTCCGGAGCAAATTCCTTAGGGATTATAATACCATAGGTTGACATAGTTCGACAAGCTGTTGCAAACTTCGAAGTTTTCAGTTCCCTGTCTTGCTGAATCCTCGTCAGTAGCCAAAATGTCGTTGACAGGCGAATGGAAAGTTTTCACTGTTGAAGCTTACATTCGAAACGATTACTGCTCTCACGCTTTCAACTAAGGCATCGGAAATTGATTTTTTTGTGGGTAGGAAACTTTAGAAGTACCGATTGTGTAGTGAGAAGTATAGAAGAAAGACTTTAAAGTGTGTGAACACCGAAAAATATAAACGCAGTCAGATATTCCATTTTGTAGTCCATTTTCCATGTTTGTTACTGGAGTGATAGCATCTCACAAGATACCTATGAAATCTAACTTGACTAACTTGGGGTTATTGGTTTTTTTTGAGGGGGGAGACCAATCCGTTATTTTTAGTTCTAATTGATATGTGGAAACGATTAGATAATTTTTGCACCGAATATAAATAATACTCCAATTGGAAAATGTTTGGCTCCAACAGCCCACACAGTACGTAAAAGCTTTGCTCCACGTGCTGCTTCAGATGTTTCCTGGGCGCCTGATCTCTCAACACGGTGACCTCACTATGTTAGTCCGCTCACTGGATCTCGTAAACTTCTTCCTATGAAAATGTCTCGTAACTGAGGTTTACAAATTACGCCCTAGGATACTTCAAACTCCCTGAAATGCAATACCACAAGAAACCAGGCGTATTTATCAACACACATCGGAAAGAGTAATGAAGAACTTCAGAATACAACTTCAACAGTGGATCAAAAATGAAGGATACTACTTGGTCTATATCTTTGTAAAAAATATTTAAATAAAACTTCCATTTTTGTAAACTACAAGCTCAACATCTAGTATCGATCACTAGATACGATATATTAGTACTACACGACAAAGCACATATTATAAAAAGGACTTTAGAAAGTTATCTGAGTTAAAAGCATTGAAGTTTTCATTCATCCTCCTTACTCTCTAGAGCTCTCTTTTACCGACTCATTACCATTTACTCAAACAGTTGGGTGGGTTTCTAACTATGAAAATTTTTAAAAAAACAATTTTATCGGCTCTTGTTCTTTGGATTTTTTAAAAGTTGTTGATTTGTAGATGATAAATAAAATATTGTCAAATTAGTTAAAGTTTTTTTAAAGTTGAAATTTAAAAACGGATATTTCATATGCACCATCCTGATAATTTTAGTATCAATACAACCTTTCAGGTGGCGCAACATACATAATTTTTTGCTGAATCTCTTATACTCTCTTTCTCGTTTCACAATACATAGCGGATTGATTTGAGAAGTTGTACAGTGATAATACTTCGATAAGCACTATAACTTAATGTTCTTTAGTTAATGTTGTTTGGTTGATTTCAAGAGGATGCGAGATTATTTAAGTAGATGGTAGTAAATTTGGAAACTTCTTTTTCTACTTGAGTTATCATGAGGCGTCAAACATCAATTCTAGGATCAAGGAGTAGTTATTTTATGTGTGAAGTCTTCATGCATTTCCATAGTGGGACTTCATATGTCCGGATTGGTTTTATTATGAATTTGCGCAGAAGTTTGTTCTCTATTGTGAGTTTAAACTTGCATACAAGGAGCCAATTTGTTTTATGTTGATTTGTGTTTTTTTTACCGTGATACATATGTTCCTTGTCCAATATGAGTTCTGAAGATTATGTTTGTGGAACCCGAATACTTTGTACATAATTGACAGAAGAATTATTTTCTTATAAGATACTACCTTCTTGGTTGTTTGTCAGATTTAGGAATCAATATTATTTGATGAGAAAATTTCTAAATTATAACATTATCCAGTAATCGAGTCAAATTCGGGTGCCTCATAATTATTTTATTTTGTCATCTTCTGTTCGATTTTTGCTGTAAAGCAGACATTGATCAAAGTGATGATATTGTGCTGAAGATTGTGGCAAGGTCCTCAACTTTTTTCTTTTCGGTTTTAGCCTAAGCATCGTCTCATTTCCTTATAGGTTGAATGTGAGTTGTGGGTTTCTCAAAATCCTTGGTAGCCTTCTACTTTGATAAGATGATGATCAAGATCACGATCACGATGAGCCTTTTTCCATCCATTGTTGGACGTAGGCCTTCCCCAAAATTTTCCATCTTTCTCTGTCCATAGCTAACGTCATCCACTGCATTCCTGCAACGCCTTGTATGTCATCTCGCCATCTTCCACTTGGTCTTCCTTTTCCTTTTTTGTAACTTCGCGGTCTCCACCGGGTTATAGTTTTAGTCCATCTATTATCTTGTCTATGTGCCCTTGAGCGGATGTTAAATTCGTTAATTATTAAGTGGCGAAGCGAAGCGGAGTCACTTACTAACTTCATGTTGTCCGTCGGTCTGTCTGTCCGTCCGTCCAAGCAAAAACTCGAGAACGGCTGGGAATTTCCAAATTCTGTTTTCACCAATCGACAGGTGACCACAAAGGCTTGTTTGCTAGTGATTTTGAAACTGATTGGTCAAAGGTCAGCGTTAGTGACCTGAGTCTGCTTCGCCACTTCGCTATGCGTTGCAAGCTTTGCAGGTTTATTTCTTTACTAAGTATAACGATGTCGTCAGCAAATCCCAACTGGTTCAAGTTCACTCCGTCAATATTTATACCTTTATTAGACTAATTCATTTGACGAAAGACATCCTTTAGCACGCTCGTAAATAGCTTTGGGGAGATCAGAACCCCTTGTCTTACTCCTCTCTGTATAGGTGTGTTGTAAATGGGTCTGTTTCTATATACATACTCGCATTATTATAGACCAGTTGACCAACGCGTTTAGTCTTACCCCGATTTCTACAGAGTCAAATGTCTTCTCATGATCTATAAAAGCTATCTATCGATGGATGTTATATTCTTTGCTCTTTTCTAGTGAGTTTTTGCATTATTTTAAAGTGGTCGCATGTGTTGCTCTATTGGTTGATTAGCATCGAATTTGGTCGTCAGTCGGTTGGCGATTATTCTTATGAATAGCTTATACAATTGTGACAGAAAGCTTATTGGTTTGTAGTTATTTAAGTCTCCAACATCTCCTTTCTTATGGGCGATTATAACTTCTGCTGTTTGCCATGATTTAGGGATTTCTTGAGCTTCCAGGCATTTATTATAGAGTTTTACAAGTTGTTGGTATAGTTTCTGTCCCGCCTCTTTCATCGTTTTAACAATAATACTGTCTGGCCCTGGAAATCTATTGTTCTCCTTCTTTTCCAAGGCGTTTTTCATTTCGTCTGCTGTTATGTCCGGTGTTTCCTCCGAACCCACATTTTACTTTTTGAGTCTGGGTTTATTTTTGATTCGTGGAGTTCAGCGTAATACCTTTCGAATTCGTGTTTTATTTTGTTGATGCTGTATTTTTTGGTTTTTGATCTTTACATCTTTGGCGCTTCTTTAAAGCTTTAAGTCCTTCATTTTCTTCCAATGTTTCTGGTATAGTCATCATTTTAAGCTTTCTTATATGTTTTTATATTTCTTTTTTAATCAATTTATTCAATTTTGCTAATTCTATCTTGTTCAAGTCATTTTCTATATTGAAGCTTTTTCTGTTTCTTGGCTAAATTTGGTGGCTTTGATTTGTGCTCTGAGGACTGCTTTTGTGCTGTTTCTATTGTTGTCGACGAGATATGCTAGTTAAGTTTATTTATATCTTGTACATTATCTGTTTTATCTAGTGTCAGCCTCTTTGTTAATTCTTCCTGAAAGAGTAATTTATTTTTTGTCAGTTTGTTAGTGTCAATTCGTTTCTTTCTATTTTTGAATTTCTTAGCTCTAAGTGATTAGAGATTAATGAACAGATTTGCTCGGACCATTATGTGGCCATTATGTATTTTTCTGGGCAGAAATTATAAAGTCTGTATCATTTTGTATCGTATGATTAGAGCTTCGCCATGTCCTTTTGCGTTATTTTTTGAAAACATGCTCGCTATGTAAAGGTTGCTTGACTGCAAAATTTACTAAAATATCTCTATGATGTTTGTAGTCTATTCCATATGGGCTCATACAGTTTTCAGTTTCTTCTAGCTTTTTGCCTACCTTTGCATTAAATTTTCCAATTATTAGCGAATAAGTGGTTTGGTTCTGTTGGAGATATGCTTCTTCCGTTTTGCTGGTAGGTGCGTATAACTGTATAACTTTGAGTTTTTCTTCTTTATTTAAATTGATTGTTATATATATGCAATTCTGTCGGGTAGGCCTTCGTAGGCTACCACGTTCTATGCAATGGCCTTGTGTACTAAAACTCCAACGTCGTTAGTTTTTGTTTCAACTTGTTCCTTACTGTATAGTATGTATTTTGAATATAAACTCGTAAGATGTTCTCCAGTACCTATTATGCCCCGTTTTATATTTTGTATTTTGTTTTGTAACTGTTTTAGTTTCTCTTCTGCGGATAATGTTCTCATATTATATGTACATGGTCCGTTTCTTTGCACTGTTCGTTTGTCCAAGACGATCAGGTATTCTTAGCACCCTTTGCATCTCTCCTTGTTCGTCCGTCGTCGTAATTAGGGGATGTAAGGCTACTGCGAGCTAAGAGCCGTTGTTTTCGGACTTCTTTCATTTTGAGGAGTTTTTCACCATAATGCACTACACTGGCCATGTGTCTTGGTGCGTGGGTTTAGGGAACGGAAAGGATGGGGTGGGTGGGATAGGACTATTTGGGTTAGGATACGGCTCTACCTCAGTCTAGGTGAGAGAGAGCCATAGCTCGCGTAGGCAGGGTCGCTTCCCTGAAGTAGACCTATCTCTGTCGGGATTACAAGAGAGTGTCTACCCGCTACCAATGAGTTTATGATATACCTCTGGAACTCAGTGCTCGTATGCCTTGTACGGCTGTTTTTAGTTTGTCAGTCTTTGTACTTAATTTTATCTATTGGGCTTTGGTTCCTTTTTATCTGAATCTGGTTCTCCATTTTTGGCCATTAATTTTTTCATGAACAATGAACTGTTTTCAGTAGTTCCGAGAGTTTAGGGGGTGTAGTCTACTGCATTGTCAAGGTCTTTTATTATGAAGTTATGGAACTAGCTTATCCTAGGAAATCTTCTCTTTCATCTATTAAGAATTAAGAATTTCATATTTATTCGACTTGAATTTGCGACTGTGCGGTGTTAAATTTTTGCGAAATATTTTGTTTATTTGATATTGGGGTTGCTTATGATCTGATAGATAGCTACGAATGATTATTGCTGCACGTCCGTGGATCGTTCCGTTGGGGTGGTTAGTTAGTGTTTTTAATATGAAGATAACGTGTTTTCTGATCATGTAGAAAATTCATTAACCAGTTTAAAATATATGGGACTATTTCCATTAAATTTAGTAACGTGAATATAATTAACATTCTTTATTCACCTTATGACAGTATTAGTCGGACGAATATGGGTTTAAATTTTTTTAAGAATTTTAGTTGGGTTTGGATTGCAAAGTTTGAAGATATGTGGTTGGTCTGTTTATATGTGCTCATATGTTGTTTTGAATTAGTACTTTTTTGATACTTTGTTCCCTTTAATGTTTTGTAGATTCCTATATACAGTGCAAGCTTTAAAGTTTGCTCTGCTTGTCTCGACAGTATTTTCGTGACGTAATGAATTTCTAGGGCATTGTTTGTAAGCTTGAAATATTCCCATAGAACGAGATATTAAGCACCTATGAGGCATCTTACGTAGCCCTTGGGACGAAGCTCTCGCTGTGTGAATTGAGGTTCAATTCTGTTAGAACCAAACGTTTTCCTGTTGCAGCGCATCGAAATTCGGTGCAAAAAATTCCACATATCGATTGAGAGTTAAAGTAAGACAACGGCTTCTCTCCTCAAAAAAGTAAGGGTAATGACCCCAACTTTACCCACATGTTCGCTGTAGGAGAGGCATTTAATGTATATCTCGTGGGTTGTTATTATTTCAATAATGAAAGCTTTGTTTATTAATGCATCCTGATAAGTAGAAATGTGTTTCGTTGGTAAAGAAAACAAGATGTTTCTACACATATCCAGGCGACTTTATTAATTACATTCGGAACTATCTCGTTTGGATGGAAACTAAGGTGTTAGTGCTAAATTTGCCGCCTAGTGCGATTAGGTAAGTAAAAAGTAACGTGAAAATCCACTAGTCTTAGTGCATTGATGTTTTCAGGTGTTTGTGCACTCTAAGGTCTTCTTTCTCGCCTTTTGAATACATAACCAGTACTTCTGAAGTTTAATACCCACAACAAAATAGATTTTCGCCCGAGAATGGAGGGCCGAGGCGCTAGTTGAAAACGCGCTTCGACGGCAAAAGCTCTGTATTCGATCGTTTACAACATGTTGGCTGCTAAAAACCTTTCTAGGCAAAGTTTTCCGACTACCTTTGTCACTTTCTTCACTATTGGGCCATCCTTCGTTTCATAACCTTCCTTTGTAATTAGGTAGGGAGTTTTGCTCCACCCTATACATGGCTAATATGGTACCTATGAATGGAATATGGATTAGATTTGTTATTGATGTATTGAAATTTTGATTTCTGTATGATACTGATAGATATCGTTTCCTTTATGCTCGGCCTTGAGACCATACCTAGTCACGCCTGTCAAAATCCAAATGACAAGTCATCAAGAATGTTTAAAGATCTCCAGACTAATAATTAAATAATAAAACAAATAATTAAAACAAATAATAAATAGTTAACGGGATTAGAAAAAAAGAAAGGCCATGACTTATTAGATGCAGATGACATGGTGTTGCTAGAGAATATATTAACGTAATATTACAAAACCATGCTACGTAATAAATAAGAAATATAGAAAACAGAAGAAAAGTGCACAACAATATATACTTTTGTATTATAGACAATTCATTGAAAAAGAAATAAAAGCGAATAACGAAGAGAGTAATAAATCAATATAAAAAGATAAAACGAGCAGCTGTAACGATGTTTGGGAAAAAATAAACTTCTATAAGTAGTTCTATATCTAGTGAGAATTAAGAGGATTAAAGAAAAGTAAGGCTCAAGAAAGAACATAAGCAAGTAAAAAAATAAAAAAGCTGTTTTTGACCGAATTTCGGCCAGATGTGCATAAATTCACAAGATACTACAATACATTTATGCCCATAAGTTAAAAGATCTATGGTTTGTTTTCCCTTATTTTCACCATTTACTTTTGTTTTCGAGTTTTTTCCCTGCAGTTTGTATTTTCTACAATTTATTGAGCAAGAACCTTAGAGTTATGGAGCTTCAGAGAGGCAAAAACTAAAATCTCATCTTTGAGTTTAACCATGGCTATAGTAGTCGAACAATATTGGAAATGTAAGGTTTATCTACTAACAATAACTATTTTTCGCCCTCAAAGTTGGTGATTATGAATTAAGTGAAATGCATTGGTGTAGTTGCGTAGGTCTTCTTTAAGAGGATTATGGAGAATTCTTATTGTATTGGTTTTGCATAAGCAAGTTTTCCTTTGGATTATCGCAAGCAATTAAAGATAAGTCTTCATGCTGATATAAAGCATCGAAAGGGATGAATCAAGTTCTCACTTTTAACAGAATCTTTCAAGAACATGACCAAAACCTTTGTGGCTGCATGCAAATTTTCCAATCGTTGTAAGAGTAGGTCTCCGTGGTTATATTTGAACAACTTAGTTTTCGAGTTAAACCTCGTAATTTATGGGAAAATACTCAACGTTTAGTCATCTGCTTTGATGTCATTTAGAGTTAATAGGATGAATATTGGATGAATTTGTTTTAGCGAGGTGAGTGAATAGAGTTTCTAAGCAGAGGTAGCTCTGCTTTTTGAAGGATATAGGAGGTGGTAACTATTTTTTGGTGATGTTTTAGTCTGAATCCAAAAGGGATCACATGGTGATCTCTACAGAATTTTAAGAAAGCAAGCTCACACAAAAGTTTGGCGTTTTGTAACGTAAGCTTTGAATATAAGTTTGTTAAGTTCAAAATGTCCTCCCCCATAGAAGCGTATAATAAGTTCCGATATGTTTTCGCGGTTAACTATATTTGAACTACTTGGTTATGGGATCTACCTGTTCCTTAAGGAGAGCTGCGAGTCAACAACCTAACTGAATGGGTTATCTTTCAAAATAAGTTTTATCGCCAAAGTAATGGTGCTCCTATGGGTTCATAGCAAAACTTTACAAGGCTATTTTTGAACTTCCTCTTTTCTTATGTCGATAATACTTTTATCTGGTCGCACGGACAAGATGCGTTTTCCGAATTATTTTTTTATTTAGACCAAATCCGTATTAACATTAATTCTATCATGGAAACAGAACACAATAATTCCATCTCCTTCCTAGATACTCTTACAACAAAAAAATCTTTAAACGATACTTTTCATTACATTATGTACTGAAAATATAGCTATACTAGCGGCTACCCAAATCCCAGCATCACCCTGTCCAAATTCATTCGGTTGCAAAATACCTCCTCATCAGATTTATCAGACTTTTTGATGTTAGAGGCGAAAAATAAATAGGATTACCACAATCGCGTATTCCAATAAATTCTTATGATTAGAATTATTAATAAAAGTATCCAAACTAGAGACCTTTCCGATCAATAAAAAGCGTCCTTACTTTACATGACAAAATATTAATACATACGGTCCTTACGACCTATAATAAAATCCTAATGAATTCCAAGGAGTCTATGAAATACGTTGTGGAGTCTGTTGAAAGACCCATATAGGTAAGATAAATTGCCAGATACTTATAGTATAGATACGTGTGGAAAGGCGATATCAGTTTGGCACTTATCAGACATCAGGAAGAAACAAGCCACAGAACTGGCTTTCCTCGGGCAAAAACAATTGTTACTATTTCTCTTCCTACTATAAAAAATATTTCTGAGGCAATTGGAATAGAAACGCACCCTCGATAGCTGAATATAAGAGACGATAGTCAACCCGAACCTGGCATGCGAAAACCAATTATTATCCTCCACCATCAGTTAAGTAACACTACCAAACCAACAAACTTTCCCCGGCTCAATGTATTTCCTGCTAAACAACGTTCCCACTAAACTTTCACTTCAAATTCTATCAATAGTAAAGTAGGGCATATAAAAATCTATCTTCTTCAAATACTCATAGGTTTCTTTATGGATAAGCAGATTGCGGACCCAAGTAAAGAATTAACTCCAACATCTCTTTATAATGTTATCAAAGAGGACATGAATTAACCTATGAAACAACACAGATTTATGGAACAACGCAATAGATCAGGAATATGAACATGATTCAAATTCCTGTCAGTCTTTAAGTCAACCACTTGATGTATGCAAATAAGTCACAAAAAAGTAATAACAATTCATTACAAAATCGAAGAAAGCGAGCATTACTTTTTTCTTATTTTAAGATTCTCAGTAAGTGTGAACCTTGGAGTTTTATAAGTCGCGTTATTGCGTGCACCATTTTCACGCCACTTTATAATTCAAAGCGCCTGGCACGAAATGTTACTAATGTCGATAGCATTGTGTGGCCAGAAGAATTGGGGCTGCTATATTTTGGTACATAAATCCAATTTCCGCGCTCTATTTTCCCTATTGTTGGTGTTCTGGTGCTTTGTCGATTATAAAATGCAATTGCAGACATTAGTCCTACATTTGAAATTTACATTTTTTGTTTTAGACCTATTGCAATGTGATATACAAAACGTTAAAACAAAACTTAAAAAATTGTTTATATTTGAATACTCCTCGTACTCTAATAATTATTGGGATGGGGTGAAGTGGGGATATTATGCCTTAATTACCGTATCTAAGTTTAAATATTTTTTATACATACAATTTCAAATATAAATCTAAATCAGTAAATAATACAAGGAAGCTTCAAATTTAAACATGTTAATTACATTTTTCCGATATAATCATTTTTTTTGTCTGTTTTTACATTTTTATCTTATGAAAAACTCAATTTTAAATAAAAATAGGAATGCATTTTAAAACAGAAAGTGAGTAGAAGTATTCTAAATGTCTTTTTAAGTAATCCTGCAGCATCATTAGTTTAATTTGGTAGGCTTTCCCAATATAAACTATTATTTGAATTTCATAGATCACGTTATTATGAACGTGATTTGTTACACCAAGTGACCCATCGTTACAGATTTTTGAAAAGGTAGAAGGTTTCATTTTTCCCAACTTCTGTTCTAGAGAGGATTTATGTCCTAACCACAATCCTCCTACTGCCTTTTATAACTTCCTGCTGCATATCCTAAAATTATCTTGCAGCCTGTCTAGTCGTCGTAGAATATCGCGGCTATTAAATCCTCGAAACATGGTGAATTTTGATACAAGAGGGTAGAACATCAAATGTCAAATCTTACACCTCAAGGTCATCGTCAAGAATTCTGGAAGAGCCAAAAAATTGGCGTGGAACACTTAAAATTGAAAACCATAAAAAACTATTTCTAGCCACATGCATTATAATAACAATGAATTCAATAGAACACCAAGAACTAGAAGAAGAAGTGAATCAGATTAAATGGGATGTTTTTTGGTGTCAGTGTAACAAGATTAGCAAAAGAAGAATGTACAATATTAAAATCCGAACATGTACTATCCCAAAACAGTAGCTCCGAAAACATACGCCTGAATGTTGTAGGTATCTTAATCTATAAAAACATAGAACGCATGACTATTAAAATGAACTCGATATCACCAAGGGTAATCTATGTCGTCCTACAGATAAATAAGAGATACAAACCCCAAGTGTCCGAGTATATGTCCCTACTAACTCATCAGAAACGGATAAAGTAGAACAATTGTATAAGAATCTTTTACTTGCACGTAGATCAGAGAAAGTACAATTCGCCATGATAATAAGCGACTTTAATGCTAAAGTGGGAAAGACTTTGGAATTCGTCTTGCAAACGAAAGAGAAAATATATTAATAAATTACCTACAAAATGGAAACTTGTATTATATCTGGTTGTACAGGATAGGTGATAAAAGGTTAAAACTGAATAATTAGAGACAAAAGTCTTCCTAATCCATACAAATTATTTAACAAAATCATTATCAACAGATTAACAAATAAACTCGATGAATATCAGTCCCCTAAGCAGGCAGATTTCGATAAGGGTTGCAGTATGGTAAAGCAGATCCAGATAATGGATACGTTAATGAAGAAATATAAAGAATACAACATTGCGCCCCATATAGTGTTTGTAAATTATAACAAAAAGTTTGATTTGGCAGAACTTTGGGTAACTTTAACGGTTATAGACAACGCAAAAATAGATTCTAGGTATAGAAATACGTTGGACAACTCTAATTCAAATGAAACTTACGACCAAAAATTGTATACTCTTGCCCTCAAAAGCCCTAATAAAAATTTGATAGAAAAGACGTAAACATCAACGGCTGATACTTAGCTTTGTAGGCGATATCATTCTGATCAGTATCAATTCTAAAGAACTGCAAGAGCTGTTATGCGAACTTAGAACGATATCCAAAGAAATAAACTCGATAAACATAGAAAAGATGAAAGTTATGTCTCAGAGTTGGTAACGTCATTTTAGAAAATGCAGAGGAGTATGTTTATTTAGGTCACACAATAAAACTTGATGAAGAATTTGAATGACATGAACAACCATTGATAAACTAGAATTTATACTTCAAGACTCTAAAATACCTATCAACTTAAAAAGACAGTTATTTGACATGCGTACACTTCCGTCGTTAACTATGAAATCAGCGAAAAATTAAGTACAACTCGACAGGCAATAGAACGTATCATATTAAGAACAAGCCTCATAAATGAAGAAAATTGAAGATCAACTAGAGTAGAAAATGCTATAGAAAGAACTGTGGGGAAAATGGACACGGCCATGAAATAGAGCCAGACAGGAAGAAACAAAATGGACAACACGTAAATTGAGACTAAGACTGCACAAAAGTAGTGTGGAAAGATCATCCAGAAGATGAGTTGACGATATTAAAGAGAAAGCTGGAAAGAATTGGCTATAGGCAACATGAAACAGAACAGAATAGAAAAGAAAATAGGAGAGATACGTTGAGGAGTGGATAATTACATGCTGAAAAAGAAGAAAAAAGAAAACTTGGATAATATCAAAGCTGTGTAATCTCTAAGTATCTGTAATTACCTATTAACTACTCTGCTAAAGGTGACCCTTCTTACAATCGTTTTCTGAGATAGAGATCGCAATTAAAGTCTAAAAGGTTAAGGTGCTTGAAGGGTTTTTTCACATAGGGTATCAGGTAGTAATGCTTCTTAAGTCAGTATCACAATATTGAAACCTTTGTCCGTTGTTCGTTTAGACTTTATTGAGAGTTTTCCGCTAAATTTGGAATGCTCATTCAATAGCACACATTAAACTGGTGATAATGCAGCTATGAGAGTTTGAATTATTGCACCTCCATTATATGCGAATTGAGGTTCTAAACCAATGAGTCCAACACTTTCATTTCGTTAAGTAACTCGAGAACTAGATTTGGTTGGATGATGAAAGTCATATATGTTGGACACCTTTATGTGCTCTACTTGTCCACCGGTTGTGGTGGCAATTGCAGGAGGTACCAAGACGGGTTTTCTTGTTTAGATTGATAATGATGTCGATCACATAACTCAGTCTTATCACATTTCAGAATCTGCATTCAGTTGAATATCTTTAAAATAATGAATTAAAGTAAAGTAACACATTGAGAGACCATATGACCATTGATTTGGACAGTTAAAGATCAGGCCACAAATTATTTTTGGATTGTTTTTACTTAGTACCGCTTTCGTCACTTAAATGTGAAATATTGATATCCTTCGAGTATCTGGGGTTAAAAATGTCGATTACGACAGTCTGGCTTTATGACGAGGCTACATCTGTTGTTTAGGAAGGTTCGAATATGACACTGTATGTCGTTTAAATTTCAGTTTGCATCACAAGACACCTTATCTTATGTTCTTTTAATGTCGAATAGATGGAATAGGACCCGTCTAAGTTTATTCAAAGCTATCGGAGCTCTATTTAATTTTAGTACGATTCGTTTTGCTACATACTGTATCATAATTAGGTGCATATATAAATATGGAAGTTAACTTTTTTTATATTTACTTAACACCTTACAATCTACTATACGACAACATTTAATAAGTAGTATGATACTGTGTATGAGATATACTCTAGTCAGAAATTTCTTAATCAAACTGAATGTTTGATTAAGATAATTTCTTCTATTAGGTGTTCTATAAGTGGGTTGGGCTAGATATTGATCCTGTTCTTGTAGCGTACATTAAACTTTCCAATTTCGTCTAGATCTCGTCGTATGACTTCGTCTGGGACATACCACGGTGCATCTGCCTTCGAAGAAGTTTAGACTGGAACCGTCTCAAGATGTCAATATTTGAGTTACTAGCAGTAGCCCATAGTTGCATTCTGTGTGACCAAATCGGTTTGAAGTGACAAATGGGGCTTAAGATTAATGAGCCACTATATTTTCTGTATTTTGGGCTAGCCATTTGTTTAGATGCATCCTTAAATAATTAACCCAGCCGGTTCAAGGTACCTGTCGATTATTTAACTACACAATTGGGTAAACACCCCTTTTACTGGTGAAAGTCTCATGAGCTTGCTTTGCTTTGTTTATTTCGATGCGCAATTTCTTTCACCAGTCCTCTAATTGATGCAGATTGTTTTGAAGCTATTCAGATGTTATGTTGGGGTCAGAGTATCATGATAGTTAAACGGTAGCAATGGAAGTTGTCTGCGAGGATCTGACGCAACAATTAGATGTAGGATTGTGCCCTAAACAAAGGTTGTAAAGATGTTTAAGCTTCAGAAGGTTTTATTTGACAGGTATGATTGAAGTATATTGTAGTAGTCAGAATTGTTGAAGGGTTGTTTAATATCTATAAAAATTGCTTATTAGTATCGAATTATATTTGCCACTCTGTGTACTTGTCCTGTTATGAAGGCCAAATTGATTATTTGGTATCGGTGTAGGTTTTGTAAGAACCAATTTCGGCAAGATTGACAATAGGTTCATTGGATTACAAAACGGCACATTTTTAACGGGCTGTTCTGGTTTGGGTATGAACATAATCGTAGCCTACCTTCCTAGTTCTTCCTACGTAGGTCTACAAGTACTCTGCCGGCTATTAAATCGTAATCGTGGGATTTTAATCGTTTTAGTATTACAATCTTAATTTTGTTTACTTTAAAAGGTGTAATGGATGGAGACATTTGAAAAGGTATTCAAAAACATCCCAAGACTTTTTTTCTTCTTCCTTAGTGACTTTAGTAGCGAATGGTTGGAATACTTCCCTTAGTATCTTATAAAAGCCGAAGCTTTCTCTTGGTCACTTCTATCCCATGTGTTATTTTCTAGACGAAGAGGTGTATTGTGTTGCTGTAGTCTTTTCAGTCTCTTGGTGGCTTTTGAAAGTGACCAATCGAGCAGCTTCTAAAGTTGATAGAATTAAGAAGCTCTTTGAGTTCATATGATTAAGAGCTCTTTTGTCGTCTGGGTGACGTATAAATTGCCATATTTTTTGTCATTTTTTAACGATATGTAGAAGAGCCGGTGTGTTGGTTCAGCTGTGGATATGTATTGAGGTTTATTATTGCCCTCAAAAGCTTCCTGCCTTTGGTAGTTATCCTTGAGTCCCAGTGTACGTAGATAGTGTTCATAGTGTTACTGTCTCTTATTATGCCGTGGGGGACAATAATCTACTAAAATGGTTAGTGGATCATTCCAGTCTCCAATGGTTATTGGTGTAATTCTTTAACTTTTTCAGTTGATTTTTATCGTTGGTTTCATTTAGTGGCGTGGGCTGTTGTGATAGTTGCTAAAGATTTGGGTGATTAATACAATTGATCAGTTGGGCATGGGTACTGGGTGTAATTGTGGTTGATTAACTTGTCTGATTCTCAGTCGTAGTGGTTTGGGAATTTTGTCATTTGGAGTTGCATTTTGATTTCCATCACTTAAGGGTTCGTAAACAGTTCGTAAGATTAAGTCGCTAACTTGACGTTTTAGTTCGTTTGAATTGTGGCTTATCAGTATTATCTTTCTGTTTTCAACTACTTGCCGATTCTGTTTGAGGATACTGAAAAAATATGAAACGTTTTGCGATTTACCGTCGTACTTGTGCTATGGGTCGTGCTCTGTATCCTTTAAATTTAACATATGGGCCACTGAACCGAGTACAATTTATTGGTGAAAAATATACTTTTAATGTTCTATGGCAAGAAATGACCTGAAATGTGCATTCAATAAGTCCTATCTACTTATTGTGAAATATTGGTTATTAAATGCCATTCCCTAAGACGTGGATAAGATAACTGACATTAGAAATTTAGTTGGGTGATTTATTTGCTGATAATCAATTTATAGTTTCGTAACTTGCGTTAAAGCATTTAAACCTAATAGCGATCTTATTATACAGGGTGGGTCGAAACAGTTCATAAGTAATCAATTTTCAGTTTTACTATTGACTAATAATATTTAGTTTTTAGGATTATTAATAAAATTAATGCAATCTTTTCAGAACTCTCAAGTCACTTAGAAAAAAGAAAAAGGACAACCAAGAAACCCCGCCTTCACCGCCAGAAATAAGGAAACACGAGCCTAGTACGTATAAACATTTTGAAAATTTTTGCTTTTTTTTAATTTAATCATAGCTGTTATTTTGACTGTAATATTTAGTATTATCTGTGCTCGGTTAGGTTTTGTAATAGACAAGACCAATCAGTAAGTTTCATTGAGTTGGTTTTTTTAGTCTCTCTTCTCTAAGGATGAATACAGCGATTCCAATGTCTGTGCTATGGTAGAAGTCTTCTTCTTGCGTTTATTTATGTTGTTTTGATGAAGTTGTAATGTGGGATCATTTGGTTTCATCACTTATTTTGATAGGCGACGGTCATCGTAGGTAAAGTTGCTAATTATGTCAATATTTTTGATAGTCCTGCTAATGTATTTAAAACGCCTATGTTACTCAAAGGTTGCATATGTCAGTTAATTTAATCATCATGAAGTGACATCAAACAAACCTTTCAGCCTCGCGCTTGTGTGTCACCTACAGTCATAGTAGGTACAGTTTAGGAGCTTTTTGATGCTTTAAGCTTCATACTTTGAAACCGCTTTGGTTCCTTATATTTATATGGCTTTAATATCAAAATTTTGACTTCAAACAATTTTTTAATTAATTTTTTTGTACAAAAACTTAAGGTTTTCATCAGTCAAGAGGAATGTTTTTTTCTACTATTGTAATGCATCAAACTTTTGTAACAGAACTTTTCATTCTGTTGAATGCAAATCCTTTGCTGTTAAAGGGAAGATAGGGTTCCTTATACAAAATTGGTATCCTACTTTAAAGTTACTGCTTTATCTATCAATAATTTCAAATTTTTATTAATCTAACTGTCACTATTGGAAATATTGGCTTGGACCAAAGCGTGCCAGCTATTAAAGTCTTGATATTACAAAACGGTTTTACTTTCTCCATTTGTTTTCGCTACTGAAATACAAATAATTCAATAACCGCATATTTAATTAGCAGCATTTTAAGACTCTTGTCTTCTTTTGCCACTTTTTTATAACAGAAACTTGACCGGTTCTATTTTAAGTCTTTGTGCACTAAAGGAAGGACAATAACTTGCATTGAGATTGTTTTGCATTCGTTGAACTGGACACTGAACAATGCAAGCTAAGTACATCCGCTGGAGGTGGTCAGGTCGTGCCATTCTATACTCGAGCACATTAAATGAGGTGTGGCAAAATGACTGTCACAGCGTAATAGAGCGGGATTGAATAGGGCCGATTACGTAGTTGCATTGAGAATTTGAACAAATTAGGTTTTACTGATTTAAAACTGCATTAATTTGCTTTCAGTTCATGTTCCCTATTACCGCCAAACTCTTCCAACCTATTCGCCTGCACAAAAACCTCCAGTGCCGCTTCCAAGGTCGAGATTCAGCGAGAGGGTTAGAAAGGTCGAGGAAAAGGATGATGAAGAGAAGAAAGAGCAGACGCCCTGCCAAACCATCTTCGAAAGCGCGAAATCGAATCCGTTCGAAGAAGATGAAAAGACTGAACCAGTACTGAAGCCCAAAAGAATCAAGAGGAAGAAGAAGCGAGCTCCACTGCCCCCTAACACGGTATGAAATCGCCTATGTAATAGACATCTGTAATTGTTTTATTTTAAATTTTAGGCGAGGGAGGATGGTGATATCGCATATCTGGGGGTGTCCTCCATGCACAACTTTTCGAAGTGGAGTCTTACTTCCGTAGAGACAGAGGTGTCCACTTACTCGGAAAGCGAACACGAACTCACGAATTTGAGTGCTATCCAGACGGAGATGTCTGAAATAATCAACACAATGACCAAAGAAATGGAGAAACTGACTGACGACGTCGAAAATTCTTGCAGCGACGACCAACATGTGAACGAAAGGTGCAACGTACCCGACCTGATCGTGTCTTCTACAGAAGCTGCCAAAGACGAGGATCGAAAGAGCCTCGATGCTCAACAAGCTATTGATGAAAACTCAAACCTCGTCACGACTAAAGGTTCTGGCACCATCGAAGACGAGTGCCACAGCCCTAACATTTACGACGAATTGCAAAGTAATGCTTTAGAACAAGAGAACAAAGAATTGGAAATCAACACCTGCAATTTAACGTATAAAGACGATTTACCCGAAGAAAACGGAAACGTATCGGATACTTTTAATGATGAACCTAATTGTACAAATCAAGCAAATGAAGGCGATGAAACGCATATCATTGAAGACGAAGCTGAAAATGAAAAAGATAAGCAACCAGCAAAACCTAAATGTAAAACTGAAATGACTATTGTGTTAAATGGCACCCCTCCAGCATCACCAATGGTGGTTGGTGAAGATGATAAAACTGATAGTTGCAAAGATGTAATTCAAGTCGACGCATAATTTGCAAATAATAGGGAGGCCGGAAAGTAATGTCGTTTTTTTACATTAACTTCAAATAGATAAATTTTTTTAATCAATGGTGTAATTACCTCCGTTATCAACCTTTTGCCATCTAGTGTGCAAATCTTCAATGCCGGATTGATAAAAATCAATTGGTTTCTGAGCAAATATCTGGAGATGACATTTTGGACATCATCCAAATTTTCAAATTTTTTGCCACTTAGAAAATGTTGTACTGATCAGAATAAATGGAAATTTGATGGCGCAATATCAGGCGAGTGTGGTGAATGAAGCAATACCTCCCACCACAACTTATTAATTTTTTCCCAGGGTTTATCTTGCGTAGTGCGATCTTGCATTATCGTCTTGCAGAATGACGCTTTTTTGTTGATAATCGCCGGGCACTTTTCAATTAAAGATTGATTTACTCGATCCAATTTTTCACAGTAAAGGTCTGCATTCACAGTTTGTCCAGGTCTCAGCATTTCAAAATGAACGACCCCGCGAATACTCCACCAAACGCACAAAAAGCATACAATGCCAGATATGTACCTCTTCTGGTATTTGGCTGGCCATTTCACCATAGATTACAAAAAAAATTAAGATTTAATTATTTACGAGTAAACAAGTCACTTTAACTTTATAATGTCTTTGGCACAACTTTGAAATACATAATGACAAACGAATATTGACATGTGCAAAAATGACATTACTTTCCGGCCTCCCTATTATTTTGCTAAATATACAACTGGTAGCAATAAATAATTATTGATATTTAGGGACATGTAATTAAATTAATTGTAATTGTATATTTGTATTGTGCAGTTGCGCTTACATGTTGATTAGATAACTTTTGTTTCTCTTTGAAGAGCATATGAACATATTGAAATTACCATTATTTGTATTTAGTTTAGTTTTATCATTTGCTTAGGCATGTTAATTTATTGTGACCAAATGTGATTATTTAAAAATACATTTTTCTTAGTGCTTTTAATAAAGTTGTTATGATGTTTGATGATAACTTGTCGTTCATTACTAATTTTTAATCTTGATCAAAAATATGTATTTATCCAATTATTCTCATTATCCATAGTTGTGGCGCTGAACTAATATTTTTCTCTTAATTTCTTCATTACACTACAAATCTAGTTGATAATTCTAGTTTTCTATATGAAGAGGCGCAGCCACTTTATGGAATAGAATCTTTCAAATAGATCTTGAGAATTTCTTGAAACCTTTTTCAATAATCAATTTGCAACTCCTTACAGATACATTTTTCTTAAATAGGACTGCTGTAATAGTTTTTCACGATCTATGCTATGTACTAGTCTTGGTTTACTTGCCCAAAAGTCTTTTTTGTGGTCCTTTCGCCTCTTTCATAATAACTTTTTGTTTTGTTTTCACAAGTTTTTATTTTTAAAAGAAGAAAATCAAATTGTGGATAGGTAAAAATTATGGCGCATTTCTTTAATAAACTTCAAGAGCCTCTGTAGTTGGGTAATGCATAAATCGCTTCGAAAAAATAATCTAAATAGAATTTTTAGAGTATGTTAAATTATTACCAATTCTTTGGACTGATTCAGACACGTGCATGTAAGTATGAATGGATGGCTAGATGAATGTATGGATGTAAGATAACATTTTATAAAACCCATTAGTCACTACTCAACATAATTGTGCTTAATCTTTCTGGATATCTTTTAAATTAATCTTGAAAATGTTTTAACTTTGCTGTCGACCTCAATCATGTCATTAATGAACATATATCCCAGATAGAGATATCTTGACTAAACTCCCCAAAAACATAACTAATCAAAACTAGGCAAGATTAAAGCTTCCCAATCAAATGCCCTCAAAATTCAAGATATAAACGTTATAATCTTAATAAATGATTTACTAAATTCATCAGCTACCTGACAATCTACCTTAAATAGAAAATCAACACCCTCATTTCTAACTCAAAGCTATCCCCCGATACCAAAAAATCTTTAAGAGCTTATATGGTTTTCCTACAATTTGTAAGAAAAATATCTTTGGGTTTCTCACACATAACCAAATACCTGACCAAAATCCTTTAGTCAGACCAAGTCTCATCATATGTCGAAAATGAATAATCAAAGGAATGTTGTAAAATTATGCGAACGATGGGCTTTTTATTATCACAAAAATTGCGAAAAAGTTTACCAATTTTTAGAAATTCTCGAATCTTTTCCCATATCTAAAGACAACATAATTGTCAGTTTTGATCCTGTCTTCTTGTTTACCAACATTCCCATCCTTGAACCTACTCACAATCTAGAAGGCAACCCCCTTAAATTAATTGACCAATACCTTTCAACACATATTTTAACGAAAAATGAATGGTATTATTATATGTTCCCCACTTTCATCTGTTGTAGCAAACCTTTTTACGACGGATTTTGAAATAAAATTGTTAAGCATCGAGAAGTTGATATCAGAATTCTAATACAAAAACCCTTGACTAATATTAAAAACATCAACACAAATTCCAAAATTCACGACCTTTCCGACCAAGTAAAATCAATAACACTAGCTCCCATCTCGCATTCCACCAGCTGAACCATTCGTGAAGCTATAGAAATAGAAAAACAATCAATTACTCAGTGCTTCAGACGATAGTAAACGTTCTCCAATTATTTAGAAACTCTTAATTACCCCATGTCAATTATACAAACAAACTTTTCCCAACCTAGTGCATTTTCTTTCAAACTTTCAATTCTGTTTCAATAACTAGCGAAATAGACTAATCAAAAGATCAATCTTCTTCTCTGACTTATAGTTTTCCTTAGGGAGTAGGCAGATTAAGACCCGGAGTAAATAAATAACTTGAATTTCTTGATAACGGCATCAAAGTCAGTGCCGAACCCGTGAATCGTTCTTATATATATGCACCTACACTTAGCCTTGCTTCTTCTGTTGTTTTCCTTCAGCTATCCTGGTTCTAATCTTCTTTTTCATCTTTGAATCTTTTTGTTTCTTATATTTTTTATTACATGATCTTCCCATCTGTCCTTGGATCTTTCTTTTGGGCTATTAATGTTTGGTCTCCACCTTGTAATCTTCTTAATCTCTTTACCGTTTCCCTTTTATTGTTTTAATACTGTTTTTTCCTTTCAAGATGTAATTTTCTTTAAGAAAAATGTTGTACTTGTGTTCTTTTACTTAAATAATTCTAATTTCTCTTGTTCCACGTTTATTAGGCTCATAGACACCCCAGTATTAAAATGTACACATCATAGAACAGAAAAAATAAACAAAATATGATCAAAGTGGTAAAAATAGGAAACTTAAGAATTCAAAATGATAGATAATTTTAAATACTTGGATAGAGACACCGACTTTAACATATATTTTTAATTTTTATGATAATTAGGTACCTTATAGTCATAGTACATAAACCAGTTTGTATAATTTTACTGCACCACATTCCTTTGATCATGCATTTTCGTTATGGTTTTAAAGAATTTACTTGGTTAAGCCGCGTTTGTTCCAAAAATTTTGTATTTTGCTTGTTAAGAATAATTACAGTTGTTGTGTACCTATTCTTAGATGGTTATCTACATCTCCTCTCAGCTCTGTTCTTCAGCAGCTGGTAAAGCTTGTCCAAGATGGTTTAACTGTTATCAGGATACCAATTTATATACAATTAGAGATAATAAGTTATAAATAAATAAAATTATCTATCGGTGTACTATAATTTGACTTAGTCTATTTGAAAGAAGGTAAAAAATTCAAGAGTATCCAATATTTACAAATCGCGTGCTCCGCAGGATTATATGAAGAACACATGGAACTGATCTATAGCCATTCAAACTCCAAACTCAACTAAAGCGGTCTGATCGAAATCGACCTAACTTGACCCCAGATATTGACAAAATATTATCAGCCAATCAGCAAGCGTTTTAATCTTCGCTGAGTAAGGACTGTTCAGTGTAATTGGATTTTTTGTTTGGATATTTTATTATAAGATGAATAAATTACCTTCGGCAGAGCTTTATACTCGGCACTAATTGAATATCACCGCATTGATCAGAAGAATAAAAACACGCAATATATTAACATGAGATCGCGTGTGGGTCACAGGTAATACCAGTATGTATCTATTTTCTTATGTATATGCAATGTTGGAGGCCATTGGAGGTCATCATTTCCGATTTTTGGAAAAATTTCTCTATGAGGCCTAATAATCGACGTTAACTAGATGGTGCTATGTCAAGTATAACTTGCCAAACACAAGGTGGATTGTGATGGCACTAAGCACCAAGCGCATAAGGACCAAAGATGGATGTCTTATTATCTTGTGCTAAATCTATCATTGCGCGATCTGATCCTGTAAATAGTGCGCATTTAGATCTTTTGATCACACTTGAGGTGTTTTGATTAATTTAATTCAAATCTTCTATCAACTCGTGATTGGTACCCTTGGGAAAATGATTCGTCCCAAACACCTTCAGCTTTTGCCCTATAACTGAAGGGCACATGTACCTTGGCGGCGAGCTTAACGTGATTGTCATGCCTGATCGTTGGCTAATTTAACACATCACGAAGATAGTTCAACAGAAGTTGTTCCTCTAGTCTACACAAACTCTGATTCACATTCTACCTATTTTTAGTGCTCTTTCTATTAGACTAGGTAAGACTATAATACGCGAATACGTCTTTGGTCTTTGGTCCTAATCTGCTTTCTATGGTCTTCCTCATCTTGCCGTTTCGTGATTTTTATCGCTGCCCTCGTTTCGCCTATCTTGTTGAAGCCTATATAAATACCTTTTGCGGAAGATGTTGTTCTGACATTCTTAAAAAATGTTCAAAACATAAGAATTCTTTGTTCTACCATTAGCTTTCATTCGTCATCTTATTTTCGAACCTCGTCGTGATATTCTAACATTTTGTCATAGATAATATACCTTTACTACTTCTAATATACGGGTTGTAAAGAAAATTATGCTAGCACCCTGCTTTGACATTTTTTAGGGTACTCAAGGTTTTCCAAAATATGTGGCTTATTTTTAAAATGGCTTCAGCGTCAATCTCGTTGTCGATGATCCAGGTGATTTGATTCTTTCTTTCCGGCTGGAAGTTCCGAATCAAATTTGGCTACGTAAAGTCATTGGAAAGGCGCCTTCAAGCCGGTGTATCCCGATGTTTGGTACTCCCCCGCCCTATTTAACTTACGTCTGAAACATGCCAACGATATTCCAGTTTGCAGATGACACTGCGGTAGTGTTGGAATTGTGCTTTTTCTTAACAATATGGCGTGTTTAAGAGAATCTAGATCCAATCGGGGAATAGTATAATTGATAAACATATCTTCAACTGAGATATACTGAGGTAAGACATAATAGTTCCGAACATTCTGAACAAAGCTGAACTGGTTTACGCGGAGAGTATAGCAAAACAAAGCAAAGACAGTCAGACCAGCCTTCGACTACTTATTACATCTACAAAGCTATCTGTCTGTGCATAACAAGCCGATCATCTATAAAAGTCTATCCTACAATGATTTATGTTTATGCTGTATGGGATCATGCAGCCACTTGCTACTTGTCAGCGTTCAAAGCCACGAAAACTCCTCTATCCATAGCCTAAAAAGTTAGGTAAAAGTGTCCGTCATGAACGCCCGAAGTTTCTAATTTTTCTTTAAGGTGGTGCCAAATTGACCTAAACTGGTTAACATACCCTCACTAGCGTATCAAAGAGAGAGATGATTAGAGACTCGAGAACACTTTGGAAAGCGAGAAAAATAACGTGGCGATAAGCTGCAGTCTTGCTTTAATTATGATGATGATGATGATATAATGATACTTATAGAACGAACAAGTTGTTCCCCTTTTATATATTTATTGGGTGCTTTCCAAAGTTTTCTCTTAGATATTGAATCATATACTTTGACTATATCCATACATGCCAGAGGGCTTTCTTCGTTTCTACTAACTCTTTTTGCTCAGTTTTAAGTTTACTGAACAGGAAACCCCGCCTCGGCACCTCCTGCGATTGCCAGAAAAATCGGTCGATAGGTAGAGCATATCAAGATGTTTAACATATATAACTTTCATTGTCCACTTAGATCTGGTTCTCAAGTTATCGAGCGAAATATAAATATAGGACTGTCATTTTTATAGCGTCTAGACTTTATTGAGAATCTCCTGCTCAATTTGGAATGCTCATTCAATAGCACACATTAAACGGTTGATAATGCAGCTATGGGAATTTGAATCATTGCATCTCCATTATATACAAATTGAGGTCCTAGACCATTAAGTCCAATACTTTTATTCCGTTAAATAACTCGAAAATCAGACCTGAGTAGATGATGAAAATCATTTATGTTGGACATCGTGATGTGCTTTATCTGTCCACCGGTTGTGGTGGCAATTACAAGAGGCGCCAAGGCAGGGTTTCCTATTAAGTTTACACCAAAGTGTTTGTTAAATATGCAGTTAATATTTAATTTCTTATAACATCTTGAGTGTCTTTTGTTGTTCTTAAATATTGATATCTAAAATATTTTTCATTTTTTAAGTACTTTGAATGGAAAGTCAAAAACAGATGATTAGATTTGCACTTAACCCTCTCTAGAATCTGACAATCTTTTGGAGTTACCTTTGTTTTTAGTTTAAATATAAAGTGATATATAAAAAAATTTCCAAGTACATGCATAAAAATCTTTGGAGAAAAAAATCATTTGTATTTAAGTTGGTATTTGGAGCATTCATTGTTATCTTCGTAATAACATACATGAGCGCAGAAAAATCTTTTCAAAAGCTTAAAAGCGAAAGTCCTGAATTTAAAAAGAGGGTTAACAAAAACACAGCTAATAGCGGAAGTACGCGCTTTATTATTTATAAATTGTTTAAACAATCATGTAAATAGGAATACATATGTTACTACATGCGTATTCTCTAACATTTTCAAAATTCAAAATAAATGTCAGGGGCAAACTAACACCGAAACGTGTCGTTTAAAGTAGGCTTTGTCTATTTAGTAGTCGTTTCCTGAAAGTGAGAAATTCCAAGTTCACAGAAAGTAAAGTATATTTTGGTACCGCTAATATTAAGCAACTAAATTAACAAAATGCCAATACCTAACACTTATATTTAACAAAATTTAAAAACGTCCAACGTTTGAACAACACAAAAACAATACGAGTCTCCTTAATCGGCATAACAATATTTAACTGTTAGACACTCAAAGAAACGGAATGCATATCTTGAAACATAGAGTTGCTGCAGAAGAAATAGATGCTGTAATGTTTTATAGAAACGTTTAAAGTATTTACATGCTATTTTTAGTATGTCTTGTACATGAGTTTTTTGTCACACTACAGTGGAAAGTCAACAAATACAATACGGGGAAGACGAAACCCAACAAAAATGTTGCTGTATTTTGTATAAAGGTGTATGAACCATCCTTCTTTCATAATAATAACACAAGAAGGTAATACTAACCTTCTTTTCAGCATCTAGTTAAAAATCTGTTTTGAGAATAAATTGTCCACCCAACAAAGTAAAAGATGGCGCTGACACATTGACTACTAATAAATCTGACTGATTTTCTTGTGGAAGTTCATCAAAGGTAAAGTTTCGTTCTTCTATTTTCTATAATTATAGACAAATTAAAATAACCCTTTACAACAGTTGGGACGAAATGTGACAAAAAGCTTACACCAAATTTTTTTTAACTTAGTCTTACAAACTTAAACATATATTAGGACATCACCTAAGATTTCGGTTTCTATAAACGTTAAAGCTTCTATTTCTCGCATTGTTGGCCTGTATATAAGCAATTATAGACCTTTTGTATTTACATAACTGAACGTAAACTAAGATTACATTTTATTTCACCCCTAGTCCATTTATTTAAATAGTATTATCACATTTCCGTCATACTACAGAATACTGAAACCCCAGTTAACTAAATTCTTACCTGTAAACTATAGTTTAACATTAGCAAACTAAACAACTATTTAGAAAAATATGCATATGTCGGTTACAACCGAAACGGAATTACATCAGATCTAAAACTTATCTTCGACCCTTAAGTGAAACCACTGCTAAATAACTCTTCAAACACAAATCAACGCAAGCTTCAAGATCATGGTGTTCTAATATAATCACAACTAGGTGTACAAATCTAAACAAACGTCCTTGAAATATTTACATCGGCCATGATAACAAAAATATCTTAAAGTTTCTTATTACAAGTACATAAAACTTTCGACGAAAAAGTAATTATAGGTGTAAGCAATAATACTTATGTTGCTTTGTCTTCGCATTCAGCGGCATTGCTGGTCTTGTCTGCAAATTTTATCTTCCGTTTATCTTCTTTCTTCTTGAAATCGGGGTTTTGTGAGCAGTGCCCGATGTGAACTTCCATATACGTAAGAGATATCGCCATGTCACAATATGGACACTTTTTGGACATTTCTCTAAGCTTTTCCGATGCCAGATCGCTGGGGTCACCACTACTGCTAACAATAATAGTCTGAGCAATACTTCTAGATAAAACATGTTCATATTTATGATTATCTAGTTCTGTTTGGAAAAAGAACTTCATCTGGCAGGTCGCGCATTCGTATGGCTTAGCGTTTGTTCCGTGCTCGATCATGTGAGAAAGAAGGCCGTTAGCGGTAGTGAAAACTGAACTACAAATATAACATCTGAATTGACCGGTTCCGAAGAAACTATGCTCGATTACGTGTAGCTGTAATTTTAGGGGCGTGGGAAATATACTTCGGCAGATATGACACTCGTGGTTGGTACCATCAGTGACTATGTGTGTAGCTGCGTGCTTTTTAACATCCTTTTCGTTATCAAACGTTTGGGGGCATTTTATGCAGGAAAATAGGCTCTTTTCCGTACTCTCAGTCTTTATGGGTAAAGGTCTGGGGCTGTTGGAAGAACTGTTGTTTCCACACTTGCTTAAACATTCTTTGCACACGGAAACATGCAAATTTTCCGCGCTCTTCTCAAATCCTTGGACGACGATCCCAGTGCGCGTATCAAAAATTCTGTTGCACACGTTGCAGACAAACTCCTTCTGAATGATATGCTGCAGATGGAAGCCGGCGTGGAGTTTTATCTCCACATCTGTTTGCAGAGTCTGACAGCATATTATGCAGTTCGCTGGTAAAGAAATTTGCGAGTTCGGCTTGCTCATAACGGCGCTGTGCTGCAGTTGGTGAGAATAAAACGACTGCTCGTCCCCCAAAACAGTTTTACACTGCGTACAAGTGTTGCCCGAGACTATTTTGCAGTGCGACAGCTTGTGCTCGGCTAACGTAATCGCCGACGAGTATATTTCGTCACATATGTTGCACTTATGTTTACCTTTAGTACTGTTTATTTGGTGATTCTTCATGTGATTCTCCAAGTCTGAGCGAGACTTGCAGTGTTCGTTGCAATAAGCGCATTGCAAGCTGACGGGGCCGACTTTGGTCTTCACGTGATGTAGTTTTTTATGGGCAGCCAACTCTGTTTCGCTGTTGAAGTCGGTACAGCCACAAATGTCGCATATGAAATTGTCCGGATGAGGTTTTTCGTATCTGGATATGCTCTCGACGGAGGTAAGCGTGTTGGCATACGAAACGCTTGGTGAAGCCGATTGTACTTCTCTTTGAGCTCTTGTAGAAGTAACTTGATCAATGGAAGAGTCCTCGGCCATTCTTGAGCTATGTGCCTAAAATTTGCGCAACTATTACCATTTATGACTATTGAAACAAATTTACTTTGCTACTATACATAAAAAAGCCAATAAATCTAAACGTAACTGTAAATTCATCTAAAACAGATACTACAGTTTTTAAACTTGGTAATGTATAACTTCATACCTCTCTGTTGTGCTCTTTTATCATGTGCATCTGATGCAGATATTCTCCCTTAAAACATTGTCGACAAAATGGACATTGCAAATTTTTTATCCTGTCAACTCTAGAGTTAAAATCGTTTCTGAAAGGAAAAGATCCAAATGTTGACGCCTTCAGCGTTGTATCGGATAGGCGAGGAATGTGTTGCGAAACGTGCATCTCGGCGCTTATTTGGTTATGGAAGATTTGTTCGGGGCAAAATTTGCAGCGGTAATGTTGACATTCTAAACTGTGTTTCTTTGTTAAATGCACCTGAAAAGGTGTAGGTACAATGTCCGATAATGCACAATAGTTTATTAGTATTGAATTAACTTAGAATAATTGCTGCTGCTTTAAAATGCAACTTACCAACATAGTAGCTTTACTGTCAAACATTTGTTGACATACTGAACATCTGTATGTGGTGCATGCGTGAGCTTCCATTAAATGTCTTTGTAGTTCATCTACGTTATCATTAAACATCTTCTTACAGACACGGCAGCACCATCCAGTTTTGTAACTTAAAGCGTGAATTAAAATGTGGTTGTTCAGTTCAGTTGGATCTCTATAAGTTTCGTTGCAGAGAGGGCAGTAACCACCTAACATAACACTGGTGGGAGTAGTATTAACAGACATGTGCATATCCATGTGGACCATAAAGGATCCAAAGTTTGGCAGTTGAGTCCCACATATGCTGCATATATAGCTTGACCACTCTTCCTTTTTTGTAGAGTTGTGGGAACTGCTCATGGCATTATGGATGGCATTTCTTTCAACGCTGCTCCTTTTTCTGGCTATTTGCTCTTCCATATCGCTGCCGTGTCTTTTACGACTCAAGTCAGTCGGTTGAGACTGGACCGGCTGAGTACTGGGCGAATTATTCAGTAGCTCTGGACTAATACCCTGATTAAGAGGTAAAGATGCATTGCAATCCTTTAGAAACGCCGCGGGACTCGGTACTAGCGGCTGAGGAGGTTTCCAGTGGATACAGTTTTCGTGTAGTCGCAGTTTCTCAATAGAATCAAACTGCATTGTACAACTGTCGCACGCGTAGGTCGGGGAATTATTGAGTTGCTGGTTTTGTGAGGGCGAAGTCTTATTGCTTGGAAGTGTTATTGTTTCTGTAGTAGGATTTTTGGCAGGATTCCCAGAGAAGTCGCCATTTAATAAGGCGTTGTGTTCTGTATTAATGTGATGCTGCATTTCAGGGCGCGTTATGAAGTCTTTCCCACAGTACATGCATGCCCATATAGCGCTGTCCTGTATGGGCACAGTTAGATTATGCCGCGGACTGGTTACGATCGCATGGTGGTTGGATGATATATGCACCTAAATAAAGATCAGGTCAAACGCTTGTACTTACTGCGGAATTTTTACTCTTACCTGTAGCAAATCGTATCTAGTGAAAATTTCAGAACACTGAAGACATTTAAAGCTTTCTGGACTTTGCCTGCTGTCTGTGTTCTGCTTGTTGTGGGTCTGCTGGTGCGAAGTTAGCGCTGCAGCCGTGTTATATCCCCGTGTACACACTACGCAGCGGAATGGCTTGCTGTTGTCATGTGTCTTCATGTGGATTTTTAAATGATCACTGAAAAAATGCAGTGTAACAATATTACGCGCAGAAAAAGTAGTGACACCACAAAAAGTGATAAATAAAACAAAATTAGATGTACTTTTCATTTTTCTTTTTTTGTAATGCGACATTTAATTTCTTAACTAAGTTTGTGTAATATAAATCAAACATGAATCATACAAAATAGTAAATATAAAGTAACCAATAAAGTTCTTGCCGTTTTTGCTTTGCCATTGAATGAAGGGAAAATAAATATGCAATTAGTGTATCACGTGGTTTAAAAATCGGTCGGTTGAAAGTAGGAATATCATTCGTTATAAAACCAGGCCCACCACGCACTTTCATCATTCGTAACTCTTATAGTAGCGAAGACAAGTGGAAGTGTCCAAGGATCTCGTTCGGTTTTGTTTGCTTTACCACCTCAAAATGGGCTTAGCAGCAGCTGCATCAGGTCGCCGAATATGTCAAGCGTTTGTGGATAGTGCTGTGAATGAATGTACTGCAAAGCATTGGTTTCAAAAATTCAGGTCGGAAGATTTGTCCCTCTATGATGAACTTCGCAGTGGATGACCACAGGCCTTGGGTGACAAAGCCCTACAGGCGGCCATTAAGGAGGACAGTAGTCTAACGTGTGGTAAACTTGCAAGACATTTTAACGTTTCTGATGAAACAGTTAGACTTCATCTGCACTACTTAGGTGAGACGTAAAAGCTGAGCAAGTGGGTTCCGTACACGTTGTTGGAAGTCCACGAGAGACAACGAGTGGCAGCCTGTATGTCGTTGCTTTTTCGCCATCGTGCCGCATCCATATTCAATCGAGTGCTTACTAGTGACAAAAAGTGGGTCTTATATAACACTCCCAAGCGTTCCAAACATTGGTTTCACCCTAGGATACTGTTCCCCACAGCACAAGATCACCTATGCACCCACGCAAGATTATGCTTTGTGTCTGGTGGACAGATCGTCAAGTGCTTCACTATAAGCTGCTACCAACGAACCAAACGGTCACTGCGAACCTGTACTCGCAGCAATTGGAACGTGTACAACAGGTATTGCAACAGAAGGAGCCAGCACTGGTAAATCACAAAAGTGTACTCTTCTTTTATGACAACGCCAAACCGTATGTCGCGCGGGTGGTCAGGGATACCATACAGCGACTTGGATGGGAGACTTTGTGCCATCCTTTTTACTCACCTGACCTTGCGACATCCGATTACCACCTCTACCACTCCCTGGACAATCATCTTCGTGGAAAATCTTTCACCAATGAAGCAGACTTGCGCCAAGCACTCACGGACTTCTTTGAGTCCAAAACCCCCGAGTTTTACCGCAAGGGGATTGCACAGCTGAAGACACTTTGGCAGAAGGTGCTGGATGTCGATGGGGATTACTTCGAGGACTAACAATAGGCTACACTTTCTGTAAATCATTTTCTTTTCGGCAGTTAATAACGGCAAGAAATTTATTGGTTACCTTATTTGATAGATTGGTAGTATAATCGCCAGGCGTATCGATTACATTATACTTAATGTTATGTAATTGTAATAAAAGAAAACAAAACTAACATAAAAATAATATGATTTTTTAAACGAACAATCAAACACCTAAAAAACAGTAAAGAGGAAATATAGAAAAAAAACAAATACAAAAGGTAAACCAACAATTTAAAAAACTTAAAAAATACAGGTTGCATAAAATCAAAAAATAATTTTAAAATAAGATGGCTTACTAGAAGAATAACAATTTGCTACTTTACCCCAGAAATCAAACATAAGAACATTTAAAAAGTTTTACTTATTTGCTCACTTATCTAACGTTGCTACTGTTAAATGTCTACCTATAGTTAAGGAACTAATAAAAAGCAGTAACATTTTTGCATATAAATGCCTGTAGCGACACGAAAGTGCTCTCAATTTTTTCATTTAAAATTTGCTGCAAGCCTCCCAATAAACTAAATAAGACCCTAGCGCATCGGACGATCTGCAAATTCGCTGGAAAAAATCGTCGCCGGCTAATTAAGCCCTGTCGCCATTGAGAGAAGCAATAGTACAAGTATAAAAGCATTTGGCAGAAAATATTTGACCCCTTCCTTAATTTTAATAGCCACTATCGAAACTCCTCAGCTGACGCCAGTAATTTAGTTTGCGTAGCGTTAGTTGCATGATGACGCTGCTTAAAGCAGCTAAAGATGTTGATTCCCGAATTTGCCCAACCTTCATTTATGCTCACTCAAGGTTGGATACCGCTAAATATGTAAACAGTGGCACAAATTACACTTTGACACAGTAAAGAGGCTCGTTTTGATTATACTTATTTGTTAACCAAACTTAATGCAGGTGGAAGAACATGATGAGAAAGTATACTGGACTGTAAGTTAATCCCAACCTTCATTAGATATTTGGGCACTGACTATCAAAGTTGCTGCAAACGTAAATCGGGATCCAGTTTCTGCTGCTTCTTCCACAATATGACGGCTGCAGTTATAAAAACAAGAAACTAATTTTTAGTTTATTGTTCTTTTTCATCTTCTACATAAATTTAGGTAGCCTCCTTTAATTTTTTTTTGTATTTAAAGACTCGGTTTTATATTTGCGACAACTCATTCTCTAAAAAAATTTACACCTCTAGAGATCCTCTTTCTAGTAGCATTTTTGTTGAAATCTATGGGTGTGTCAGTCATTCTTGACTGACTACACGACTAGATAAAGGTTGGGGAAAATTTGTAAACCTTTATCCCTAGCCATGGTCTTCAACATTTCCAATCGGCTTTCTTTTTGAGACTGTAAGACAATAATATTAAGTAGGCAAAAAAGCGAAGAACAACTAAAAATAACAGTTTTAGACGCACAAACAACTTATATAAAAGTAATTATAGAGCTTTCATTAATTGAAGAATATCACATTTTTTAAATTATTAGAGCTTTGTGGAATGTTAAGATAATATTCCTTTTTGTGTCTAATATAACCAAGAAGAGAAACTACATTGAAAGATCCAAAAGTAATAATTTTTATTTGGTATGGTATGTAATTTTAATATATACTTGAATACCTCTCCTAAACTTTCTTCTCCAGGAAACACCATGGAGACTGTTTTATGACTCACTTATTTTCATAAAAATAATACCTAATTTTTGCTAACAAATATGACGGATTCTTTACTACAACCTCATTACATTTCAAATAGATTACTTCAATGACCTTTCTGGGAATGTTGCGCTATGTGCATAGTAGCAAACTAATATATTAATTTAGTAACCTCATGGAATACAAAGACCAGTAACTATAAAACTAAGGGTAGCAATAAACCGTTGGATAAAACTAGCTGATTGAAGTTTTGAAGAAATTCTTCTGTCGTCAACCATCAGAATAAAGTCCGGAACATTTAGTTCCAATAGGACTATAGTAATTTGTATCAAATCGCAGAGACCATAAGTTTTTAACTTTAATAAAATTATTCTCTTATTAATCCGACTTGAATTTTTATGATTTCATTCTTTAGAGTTATCTTAAGGACACGATTTATAAAAATCATAATACTCAGTGGATGTACTTAAAAAAAAACTAACAAATATAAGATTTGGCATTCAATATGTGACTACGTGTAACGGGGTTCTTTAAAAATACATTTGGTATCTTCATAGAAAAATTCATAGAGTCAATAGTTTTGAAAACTGTCTTATCACAGATATTCAGTTAAATGATAAAAGCTGCTGGGAGATACTTTAATTAACTAATAAATTTGTTGCGCATATGTTATGAACACAAAACACCAACTGCTCATTATGTTTATATTTTGCTTATTAAGTTTGTATGGCAATTTGAATTTTTCCAGAGTACAGCCTAAACTGTGGACTACAACTTTTAGTTCAAAAATTGAGAGAAAGACTACAAGATAATTAGTAGGAACAATAAAGCTCTAATAATTTTTCAGCCTTATGAATTAATGCCACAATAGTATTAAAGGAGTATTAGTGAGATTTATGATCACTATTTTTAAGATTGCCTTCATGTCGTGCCATAACTGAATTGAAATGGTGTATTATATAAGACTTTTCAATATACACACATTTTCATTTTAAGGGTGAACGCCTTAATATAAAGTGATCTTTAAGTTGTCCGTTGTACGTCACTAGCTGTAATACACAGAAATATTAGTAGCACAGTTCTACTGATGCGCAACTGTACAATCAATTATAGTTAAAGTGTCTACCAACAGTTGTATAGGTCGACATGAAAAATTCTTGGCGATCTTAAGCTTCTGGAGGTCTTGCTATCTCAAATTTCAGTAGCAATCTAACCAAACTACTTTTTTGTCCTTTTGGGTCAGTTTATTATTTGATACTAAAAAATTCTACTCAAAAAGACCAATTCAAAGATCGAAAAAGGTGTTTTATAAGCCCGTCAATCTTTTTACGATGCTTGAAGAATATCTAGAATGTCCGTCATCTTTAACGGATCTACAGTATCAATAATAAAAACTTATATCAAGATCGGCGAATCTAGAGTTTGAGAATTTAATGCACCCTTTTTGTTCCTTCACATCAGGTATGTCTAGTCTACAAAAACTTCCATAGTATACTAGAGAGAAAATTTATTGGGTTGAGTTGCCAGATTAAAATTTTCCCGACCTGCAACGTATTGGTTAAATCAATTGTATTATGAGGTCCTTACATAATGTTTGTGATATTTTCATATAAATAAGGATTGAGAATATCATGATTATAAATACTAATTGTCTAATATCTGAAGAATAAGCGAGGCGAGAAAGAACCTGGTCTGATTTTCAGCTTGCTATAGGTAAAAAATTGCACTTTTAGCAGTTTTATTCGTACTTATGCATATAAAAAAAAATTGCTATTGTCTTAACATTACATCCAGATCATGGTAACACAGTCTCAAAGGCTTTGTAATTCTAAACGAAAACTTTTATTCAGGAATGGAAAGACACTTTGTATACCATATGTTACAATTTCCATATTTTGAAATCGTCGCGATTTCTAACATTGGCTTTTACCGTTTGGACTGGTTAACTAACTCGGTCAAGTTACAATAATAGGGAGGTGATTGACAAAATATAAAAATCTGCGATTGTTTAAATTGCAGAGCGCAAACTGACAGACATACCGATGGTTCTACAGACTACAATCAGAAACTAGCTCGTGTGCTACTTTTAAAAAGTAGCATATGTAGGCGCAACATTTAAGACTTCTAAAATTGTTTTTTCAAAAAAACTTTTGTAGTTTTCAAACTAATAAACTAAAACTACTTTGCCAGTCTAGCATTTGTCATTTCAATATTTATATTATGCAAGACTATAAAGGCAATCTTTAGTTTTTTTTTTAATTCATAGTGGGTCTTCATCATTCTCATATTAACTCATTGAAATGATCGGACATTGAAGTTGGAGATAATAAAAATGTTTTAAGAAATATTATATTAGTGGATCTGGAAAGTGATGTCAGCAAGAACAACGTTTTTGTTGGCAAAAGCTTCCATTTGGATTAATAGTGCGTTTGTAGGTGCCCCTATCACCGTATGCGTTGACGGGTACTTTAGATATAATTTCGACTAATCATCACGTGTTGTTCTGGATTACCTACCGCGCACGCTCAAGTTCAAAATTAGCCATTCTTTTCAATTGGTGGACGTTTGGATATCTTTATCGAGCTTAATAATAATGTTTTCTTCCAATTGACAGTATCGTTTGCAATTTACAGGAAACAATCTTCATAGTTGAGCATTGTTACTCATAACTCATTTTTCTAGATCTTTAGACTATAATCGACATCTTGAAGTAAAAAAATTATTGAAATACTTGTGAATATCGCCTGATGTCTTATTGTAGCCAATAGTTTTTGGGGGTTTTCAATAATAACCTTCTCTTTACCAGGTTGTTTTTAATAAATAACATCCTTAAAACTTCAAACATAAGTCTTCCAATAACTAGCACAATGTTGCGATTTTCGTAAATAATAAACTTCCTCTTATGCAGGTGTTGAGGCATTAGAAGATACAGAAGAATGAAGAAATTGGTCCACTTCTACAATGATCAAAAATTACTCATCAAATAACGGGGCTGGGAGAAAGGATTATAACATAGTAAGATAATGTTAAGAGCTCTATTTAAAAAATTAACAGGTTACTATAGATATCTAGCCAAACATTGCACACAATGGCGCTTTTAATAAAGAACGCACTTACAGACTGCGCAATGAAAACAACTTTGCGTATTAGGTCCAGTAGAGTAGACGCTTGTAAAAGGAGTTAACTGTCTTTGGTAAGAAAGCAATTGAATCGTAGATATAGCAAACCTTTCCGCAGAATGAGTCAATAATCCTTAAAGCTGAGATACTAATGGCATCACACTCCTCCTTATTAGTCACTTGTCATAAAGAAAAGTAGATACTTCAGATACATTTCTGGTCGCGACTTCTAACATTATTTTAGTAAAGTCATCTATGAGATCTTCTCTGCCAGCTTATTCCTAACTTTCAAAAATAAAAAATAATTTTTTTTCTTAATTGGAGGCACGTCAGTTTGTCCATAGTTAATTCGGCTTGTACAACTTTAGTTATAATTACGTGACTTTTTTTACAGTTTAAGTTTGGTATCTTGTAATTTCTAGAATACCATCTCAACGTTCTTAAAATGATGAGACTAAACGAGGCTTTCATTAAACAATTAATTCTTCATTTTTCTAATACTCATGCTGACATAAAGTAAAAACATTTTTTCTCTAATTCTGATTGTCAGTAATAGTGACATGTAGTTCCAGAATTTACAAATACATGTATGGAGAACGAGATTTGTTAACTGTTTTGAGTGTAAACCACAAGTAATTGGTGAAAGTTCATCACATTGAAGGAACAATGATACTTGAACAATATAACCTCAAAGAGAAGACAGCGTAACATATCTATAAATGGTTATATGCGGAATTTTAGATTTGGTGATAAAGTATGGTATTCTTCATCACTCTCTTATTTTATGATTGGTGATAGCAGACATCAATTCAGTTCTAAGGTTACTTAACGTGTCATTAGAAAACAAACCCTCGTATTACTTAATGGCCTCACTCACCATCCAAAAATTTATTGGTCAAATGTTTCTCTTGGGACTTGTCACAGATGAAATAGCCATTTTTAAAAATGGTAAAATACTGGCAAATTAGCGTTTGGAGGCAACTTCGAAGTTTTTATTTGAACCCCCCGCATATATTGAAATAAAATAATTCCGTTAGATTCAATCTTGAAGCTACGTGTATTGACTTGTTGACTTTAATTGCTTTCCACATTCTACATAATATCGTCCACTGTGAAAAACAAAGCAGCGCTGTCGATGTGCGCCTGCATATTAGAGCGCGGTGCGTTCTCAGGCGAGTGCTAACTAATAAATGTTAAATGCCTCCTAGTAAGGAAAACGCGGCGGCTATCGCAAGGAAGTAGGTATTATTAATTCCTGAAGCATTCCGGAATTCAGAGGCAGATTAGTTTAGTATCGTGTGAAACGTACAAATTAGAAACTTTACTCAATTAGACCGAGTTTGTGTTTGTATACACGTTCTACAACTCTGGAAATATGCGATCGTCCGCGATTCAATATTACATTATGGTAGCCAACGATTGTCAGACCGCTAGTCGGGCTGAGTGGAATTGCAAGCGTTCGTCGTTTTTAAGGCTCGCATTTAGAAGTTTTAATGAACAAATGGCGACACATCTGTGCGCATGTTATTACCGACTCTTACTTCTACTCCCGCTTTCTGTCACGTTTGGAACCATTGTAGTTTTTCTTCCTGTTGGTGATACCAATTTCAATACTTTCTCTATGGGTTTTCCCTCTTAACCTCACCATCGATAAACTAGTTACAATTTTACAAAAAGTATGGTGTTGATTACAAGTATCGTGATTTAATTAGTAACCAACGTAAAAAAATCAAATATTTTAATTAGAAAATTGGAAAAATCCTTAAGGCTTTGGAGTTATTAAGCTGAAGAATAGAATGGTCAAAATGAGCGGTGTAGCGAATAGAGCTTTGGTTGAATGCTGCTAATTGCATAAATGATGGCCTTCCGAGAATCGTAGAATTTTATCAAAGCGAAGAATTATCAATAATGAATACGATGTTTAAGTTACCAAATAGAAAATTGTATAGATGGAGGTCGCCTAGGGACAACAAAGAGAGAACTGTCAGAAAGCCAATACCATAACATCAGCAAAACATATCCTGTGGTATGCTTATTAAAAGTTGGAAAAGAGACCTTAATTCCAGCTAGAGTTAAGAAAACAGTTTGGATGACGGAAGGAATTTTAGACTAGATGGAGAAAAGGCGGAACCACAAAGCTAATAATTAAAAAAATGTAAAGAAATTAATCGTATAATTAAAATAAAGATTAAACAAACAAAAAGAATATGGTCGATTGAAAAATGCAAAGAAATTGAAGAATATGAGCGAAAATATAATTCAATAAGCACAGAAAGATTAAGGAACTGGCAGGATGCAAAGAGCAAAACAACTCAATATATTAAAAGACAAGAATGGAAAAATAATCACTGATATAAAACAAAAATTACAGACATTGCAGAACTGTTTAAGAACCACAGATGTGAGCGAACAGAAAACGAAACTGTAGAGATAGGGCCAGAAATGTTAAGAAGCTATGGGGGCAAATAGAATTCTAGTAAAATTGTTAAAACTTATAAAAGATGATACAATAGACATAATGGTAGACATTTTTAATGCAATTTATAGAACAGCTGTTATCCCAGAAGAATGGTTGACGTCAATTTTTATACCAGTACCAAAGAAAATAATGCAAAGAACTTACACAGTAATAACTATGGCCTGAAACTAAGCCTTAACAAGACAAAGTTAATGATTATATTAAGGAAACTAAAGGTCGATGACAATTTGACAATTTCTAACTGCCGTAAATATCTAATAGCGTGGATTACAGAAACTAGGGATCAAACTAAAGAAATTAAAACAAGAATACAAACGTTTATAAAGTTATAAATATTTCTGTGCTGCCGAGATATTAATTTAGACTTTGGTATGCGTATGTTAAAATGCTGTTTTTTCCACATTGCTATACGGTTCAGAGGCGTAGACATTGAAACAAACAAATATTAAGAACCTTCAGGCTTTTCTAATAGCAGAACAGAAAAAATAACTAACAGAAGTATTGAATAAAACGGAAAAGGAATGTGAAGAAATATACACATTTAAAAAGAGGAAATTGGAGTCTTTGGGCCACACATTGGGAGGTGAAAAGTATTCATTGCTGAGGCTAATAATAGAGGAAAAAATAAAAGATGTACGAAGCGTAGGATGAAGAAGGACATCCTGGCCAGGGAACTTAAGAGACTGATATGGCTGTAGTACCAACGAATTATTTAAAGCGTCTGTCAACAAAATACAAACCGCCTTAATGATTGCTAACCTCTGATAGAAGACTCTAAGAAGGAGAGAATCGTAATATTAAATTTAATTTTTTGGTTTGCTAAACAATAGTAAGATCTGTATATAAACAATTTGCAACACCCCGTCCTTCGTGTCGTCATAACATAGGTGTATAGCTTTCATATACTTTCTCTATCAACCAGAAACAAAACCATCACCAGTTAAGCTTAAGTTTTCTTGACTAAGAAATTTCGTATAGTTAAATATAGTCACAACATTCATTTTCAACTTATTTTCCAATTATAATATCTTTAGATAGAGAATGACCAAAAAAAAACCTTTACAAAGGGAAATAAAAAATCTGCTACGTCAGCCTTCCTAAAGTTTGGATGTCTTATTTCTTCTTAACTAGAACCAGATTATCACTAGGTTAATATGGTTTGATTTATGTCGCTGTTCTATGTCTATTTAATTTTACCACTGATATTTGTTTTGTTGCCTTTTTACTATATTTATAGTTAATCGGGAAACCATGGAAAAATATAAGAAACCAAAAATACGACTATTCTTAAAACTTTCTCAAGATATATGAGAACACTACATACTTTTCAAGTATATGACGTTATTTTTTTAAATTTCTAATTAAGAATATTTTTTTATTGTCCAAAAACTTACTAATTTAAGGGGTGAGAAATTCGCAATTAACTCCCTTGCTTGCTAGAAACGAAAAACTCTTAATGAGAAAGTAGAGAGTACAATAGAAAATCTTGCTATACACGAACGAAACAATTGGATTTAGATTAGATTAGAATAATAAGCGTCAAACTCTGTAATTGTTTTATATAGTATATGGTGAAAACACACGTCGTAGTTTTTGAAGTTTTTTGACTATGAAATAACCTTCGATGCGGATCATCATTTTTCTGATTTTTTTACATTTCTGTTCCACAATATTGAGCAGTTTTTGTTTATTTCCTGCCAATGTTGCTCATTTACTGTTAATAAAGATTGTTAAAGGACGTATGCAGGATAAATCGGTGAATAATTTGGGGTTTTCCCATCATTTAACTATAAATGATAGTGTTAAGAAATATAATTTTGATATATTTCAAAGAAAATTAAATTCAAATTACAAGAGTAAAAATCAAGTTTTCTATATGACTGGTACCTACCAAGAAATAACATTAAAACGGAAGATTTCAAAACCTTTTTGAAACATTGGGATCAAAAGTCATAGCTAAAGAAGATTATAACAGCAAATACACGCTATGGGATTAACGACTAGTAATAATAAAGACACAAGAAAAAATAATTATTCTTAGCCCTATTAGTGTAACAATCGAAATGAAACACCGAAATTGCTACATTTTTTTGTCACCAAGAGTATCTCTTCGGATTACAGGACATCCTCTTCAGTTACGATTTTACATCAGACTATAGCTACCGTAAGCACAACTACCATTACTAAATAAACGATTCATAAACTGGACAATATAAACAGATAGTTCAAGACAATAGAAACCTGCATACTAGACTTCAGTCTCCATAAGATATAGAAATCTATTCTATGCACCATATGCAGAATCTCAAAAAGTGCCTCACAACTTTCCAGTCCAAATTGAAAATATGATAGGTAAAAAGAGAAAAGCTAGACCAATATGGTATATATCAGATATCAGAACAAATACAATTTCCTCAGTAGCAAATCGAAACTGCAAGAAGTGAGAAGCAGTTCTTTCGAAGCATGCATCTCTAATCTAAATATACAGGACAACTCCATCTGGAAACCAATCAAAAATAATAATGTAGGCCTATGGGTAAAGAGTTCTAAGGAAAAAGCAGACCTATTTGCATAATATTTACACTACCCCAAACGCAACCACACCAAAAATACTAAAAAAACTGCCAGTAAAAAGTTAAACAAAGTTACTGTACCTATTTAATGCAATACTCAAACTAGACTACTGGCCAAAAGCATTATGTTTTCAAAATTTTATAAAAATTATATGGACGTTTCAAGTTACCATCCGATCAGTTTGATGCCAACAATCTCATCCATTCAGGTGTACCTCAAGAAAGCATGTCTGTTCCACTTCTATACATACCCTACATAGCCGACATATCAACCACCAAGCACAAAGAAACAGTACTTTCGCAGATGATGCAGGTATCTTCTCAACCAACGCACATCCTAACATAACCTCATCTAATCTTCAAGAGCACTCAATTAAATAGAAAGTTGGCAAAAACATGGAAGCCACACGGTTTGCCTTCGCAAAATCCGGTTATCAAATTCAATCGCATTCATCGTTAGACAACAAATTAACTATATGCAAAGCAGTAATTAAGCAATTCTTCTCTTTGGTACGTTTCAAACTATATACTCCATAAAGGCCATATGTAAGCGAAGTTATCCAGAAAAGAGCCAACAAACACCGTGACAAACTAAACAACCTCAATTCACTCATTGAATCTCTGCCGCAGCCTGCCGACATAAGAATATTGTAGCCGTTAGACCTCTAGGGCTTTCAAAGGATATCACTGGAGGAACTCTTCGACATGTCATTAGTAGTAGAGTGTCCAAGAAGTGTCCTGATAAAAAAAAATTCATTATAGCTAATCTTTAAGCAAAGTTTATTAAACTTTGGGGTACTAACATACAAAATACGGGAACAGTCTTTACAGTTCAAAATATGGCTACAGCTAAGCACACCTATGACACTCAGCAAAGGGTAAAAATTATTAAATTGTGAATACTTTTGGGAAAAGACTCTTCTGCAACATGTAAAGCTTACAGGGCCCAAGTCGATAAGTATTGGACTTAAGAAAAAAACTGTGGACAGGTAGTTAAAACTTAATACATTTTTCTAATTTATTAAATTATTTTTTACCGATTAGCTGCTAAATGGGAAAGGAATAGACCACGCATTGCGAGGATTTAAAATGCCAATTAACGAAAGAAACGGTTCAGGAACATTCCACTACACCAATAAGAATTGCTCCAAAGCATTTAAATATACCGAAAATTACTCTAGGATCAATTTTAAAAAAAGATCTGAATTTACTTCTCTATAAAATTCAATTTCAAAGTGAAAAGATTTGAGTGTACAAATCAAATCCTCTGACTCGCCTAAATCACGCCATAGCTAACGAGGCGAGTAACTTTGATTATTTAGTTAGTTAGTTCCTAATCTTATATAAAAAATAAAATTAATTTGATTTAAATATCTATTATACGAGGAGTATCCGATTTTTATTGTATGGGTTACTATTATATAAACTACGCATGCGCAATATCACCGTTATATACATAACTAGACACGCTCATGCGTTTACTAATAAAATCCGGGGCATTGTTATGTTCAAGACTCGATTTAGGTTTTGAGAAGCAAACAAACATGGCGTGTGTAATCGCAGAGTATTAAAAGTGTGAGTTGCATGGAGTTATTAGACTTTTACAAGCCAAAATTTATCGCAGATTAAAAGGCGTCGTTTATGGTCCGAACGTTTTAATCAGAAAAGAAGTCAGCGTTTGCTGCAAAAAAAATTTAAAGGTAGACGAAAAGAGCTGAATGATGATCCGAAAAAGAAAAGAGGACCTTACACACAAATGACAACTACACAATTGTCGAACGTTTGATTAGGGAAGGTCGTCGCACGAAATGACTGGCATTCCGAAGAGTTGTGTTCATGAAATCATACGCGACCTAAACTTCCGCAAAGTTTCGGCTTGCTGGGAGCCGAAAATGCTCTCTGATGAACAAAAACCAAACAAATGAGTGCTTCACTTCAAAATCTCACTCGATACCAACAGGAAAGGGGTTCTTTCATTGAAAGCATCGTGTCCGGAGATGAAACTTGGATTTATGAGTTCGCCCCAGAGACGAAACAATAATCCATGATACGGAAACATCCAGGTTCCTCAGTTCAAAAAGAAAATTCAAAACTCAACCATCTGCCTGCAAAACCATAATCACCTTGTTTTAGGATAGTGTAGGCCTACTGCTGTGTAAATTCGCCGAACCGCGCACAACCATTAACAACGACAGATACTGCGAAACTTTCCAGAAGGAAAAGGCTGGGACGATTACGCAAATGAGTTAAACTTTTGCACAATAACGCAATACCCCACATGTGAAATCAAACCAAACTGTAGTTGACGCAGAGGAATTGAAAGGTCCTGCAACATCCTTCGTATAGTCCAGATTCAGCCCCCTCGAATTTTCATTTATTCGGACCTCTGAAGAAATTTTCGTCGGAGGAATTTCGAGAGACCGTTGTTGACTACTTTAAGCAACTTGGCAAGCAGCAGTACCGTGAAGGGTTGTTTAAAGCACTGTCACGCTGGGACAAATGTCTCAACGTTTACGAAGATCGAGAACTAAAAAAAGTATGTAGTTTTTTATGGAATGATATAAAAATGTTAGTGTAATTTTGGTTTGCACCTTTAATATCGGACACCCCTCGTAGTTTGTCTGTAATTATTTTTTTACGTTAGGACATATTTCTTGATAATAAATTTAAAAAAATAAAATAACGCAAGCCAGACATCCTTTGAGCAAAATATTCGATGTTAAGTACCAGTCGCTGATTATAAGAAATGTAGGCGGGTCGATGTTAATATGGAGATGCTTTAGCATTGAGCCCCTTTTTGAATTGAAAGGCTAATAGATAAAAACAAATGCAAATCCCTCAGCATACTATAGTTCTAGATGGAAGAAAAATTCCCAGAAGAAGGCTCGTGATAACTCAAAACGTTGTGCAAGAAGTGGACCTTGGATTGGTTAAGTTAGACTACCCTTTCCTGTAGAGTTACAGACTTTTTACTGAAATTAAAATTGTTCTTCCCCTATTTTGTAAGAGTTTGTTTACAATTGCTTATATTGTGTCAGTTCGATAAAGTTCATCCTTCAACATTCCTAGATTGAATATGGTACGTTTTCCAACTTTATGCGTCGATATCGTATCAGTTGCCTTTGAGATGTAAATGTCAATAAACTACCAAAGTCAATACACCTACAGTCAATATCCCTCATCCATTGCTTTGTTGATGTATCTTACAAAGATCATTATGTGCCATCTTTTGAACAATTAAATTAATTACTATTGGTATGATATGCAATTTAGTTATTTGTCTTACAAATGTTGACAATTGTTTTTTCTTATTGTGGAGAAGCTACTACTACCTGTTAAATTTAACCAAAAGTGGTAAAAGTGTAATTTCGATCTAAATGCTTCGTATGAAGTGAATGCCTATGTCATTTATCGGTTGATAATGTTAGATCATACCATTTATTGTTTGCACCTGGCTGACGCGATAGGAATATGTGTTGCATTAGTCATTACCTCTGCACATGACACTAACGTGCTCAGTACAGTTAAAATTTTCACTATTATTATTTACATTTCATTACTGAATTATCAAATCAGCAGCGAAACAAAGTGAAACAAACGAAATTCAAATGGCAAATATTATAATAATTAATAAGTAATGTAAATTACTGATTATATTAATAACCAAAGTGGCTAAGAAGTGTCTCACCTTCTGGAAAAAGCTGTTTGACAATGAACACATTTGTACTTCTTATCTCCAGTGTGCAGCTTAATGTGCCGGTCCCTGGACCTCTTGTGCTTAAACAGGCGGGGGCAGTACGAGCATCCGTACTGCAATTGATCAGTGTGGGACTGGAAAGAAAATGATTGTAAGGACGCTTGAAGTACAGTTTTTTCTAGTTCTAACCAACAATTCCGGGTAGCGCTTAGCCCATCTTAGCAAACGAGCACATGACAGATGAGCAGAGCTCGCAACCGGTATTTCTAAGTAATAACATATAACTTGTCCAATTGTCCTGGTGCAAATTGCGTGCATACTGTTGGAGAGCAGAAATGATGTTTATGATGTCGCAACGACGTAAAACATATTGCATTTGCTTACAGAAATGCGGTAGTTTTAAGTGGCACTTGTTACACGTTGGGTTACCGTTTGCCCTTTGACCTAGCAAGTGTCCACTACCAATTGTCACGTGGGCATAACCCTGCCAACATCATTTAAAACCGGGTTGTCATCTAATATCAGGATTCTGAACCATACGGACGAGTTTTGCGGAATATTTGCACGTATGCGAACGCCAGGGGGACGTCGTTTAACTGTTCTCTTTGGGAAGCGCTCGATAAATCTTATTTGCGCGTTCCATTAAACGTCAGTTTCGCTGTTCCTTAATGCTACTGCAGGTGAAGGGGTTAGCCGTTCAACCGGGCGTCGAAGTCTCCGACTAATTGCTTTCCGAACGCGCGCGTCTCCCTAAACTCGCGGCGGCTTGAGCCGTTCGCGCCAACAAAGCGGAGCGTACGAACCACCAACAGCCGTTTTCAGAATTCCTTTTACCACACTTGGCCTTTAAAACCCATAGATCGTATCGTCGGGTTCAGACTTTTTAAAATGTGATGCAGCGCTTCGAGCGTAAACTACGTCGGCAGGATCAAAGCCGCGCAACTGTGGAAACTGTAACGCACCCGTATATGGATGCGTGACTATCTTTAATATGTTTCATAACACTGCCGCGTTTTCGGGCTTTAAACATCTCGCAGCGGTGTAAGATTACACAATTTCTAAATCTCGGGCCGCAGACAGATGCTGCGCGAATAAATTGCGCGATATGCAGAGCCCATGGTGTAGAGCGCGGAACGCGCATTTATTCCCGTTCTTTCCGGCGCGATCGCCGTTTTAGGTTTCTGCGCTGATGCTAAACTGGATAATGATGATATTTTGCAACATAATCTCATCAAGTGTGAGGTGAAGTACATCTATTTGTCTAGATATGAGAAAATAATAAATATGACCTTTAAACTTCTTACAGTGTTGGATCTACCAGGTTTAAGTCACGTATTCTCAAAAGTTATGAACAGGGGCACATTTAACAGGTCAAAAACAACACCCCCAAGCTTTGTTCCTATAACCCGCTTTTAAAACAATTGACAAAAACAGAAAAGATCTATTGTTAAGAGCTATGTACTTGCTGTTTATGAAATGGGGTTTAAGGAAGAAGAAACCACTTTAATTTCTTTACAACGAGGTTTATGCATAACACAAGGGCAAATTAACAGTATGTTGTTCATTTTACAAAGAATTAAATGAAGAATTAAAACCTGAAACTTTGTATTGATAAAATTGAAAGCAAAAAATGAGAAAAGAAAGTGTAAGTTACCTCTTCAATCAATATTGAGTAACGTAACATCTGAACTAATAGAATTTTGAGGTTCATGAACATGAAAAATTCGATGAGAAGGTACTTTATGCTCTACGAGTTCACTAAGATCGTCTAAAGTATAACTGCAATCGTGAAGAACGCTAGTGATTGAGAAGTGGTCGAAATTGTCCCTCGTTTTAGTGACCAAGCCGCTGAGTTTCATATTGGAAATTCCTTATATTGGCTCAGCTTCGCGCATGGGCCAAGTTGTGGAAGAGTCCGGCAAAAAGATAGACGAAGAAAAAAAGGCCTTCACACTGTAGCTGCCAGCCATATCTCTTAAATGTCAGAGCGCTCGCTATATTTGGAAGCAATTGATAACAATCAACGAATGCAGCCGCGCGTAAGTCGAATTGTGCTGTCATACAAATTTTATAGCCTACCAGGCGAAACAATGGCCGCATTTACGGCCAAAGTGAAAGACAGGTCGCGCAAATGAAGAAGTGGAAGTAGTAACCAAGGTGGGATGAGAAACCATTAGAAGAATATACCATACCGCTAGCTTAATAAAGCACGAGTTCAGACTCAATACTGGTATGGACAGAGAGATGCGTGCATTGGCCGCTCTGAAGATGAAGAAGAGCCCCATGCGCAAAAAAAGAAGTGCAGTGATACATTTAAATCTTTTAATTGTGGGACACAAACAGTATAAGTATCGAAAGCCTAAGAAGATAAAGAAGTGATTCATCAGTGCCAAAATTGGATCAAAAGATGAAGATAAAGGCGCCAAACTACCATACGGTAGACGAAAGTGATTTTTTCAAAACCTTCATAGCTGCCACTGCAGGCAAATTAGGTTCAGCAATGAAGAAACATTGGACACGTGTGGTAAAGGAACGGTATAGATAGAGTAAGTTATAAAAATGACCATGCCGGACGACCTCTATAAATAAGAAATCAACAGAAACCTGTTTTCTGTGAGATCGACATATAATCATGGTCTTGTCGCCACTACAACGAAGAAGACAATTGGCTTGAAACGCGAAAGCTATGGCACAGAAAACTAGTTTACATTTTGGTGAATAAAATAAAGTTCGCCGCCAGCGTTGTCAATGGTTTTCCCAAAGACCTGAAGATTGTTATCAAATGTGAAAACTCCCTGTTACGCAAGCACGCGCAAACTAAACCTGAAGAACTTGTGCATCTAGACTTAGAATAGATATCACATCAAAGATGACTATAGTGGTCATCTAATAGCGTGCTTCTTAAGAATGAAGATTCAAGAAGAGGTGACCGCTTGCGTTATAGATTGTATGGTTAACTTAGAAACTGAAACAGGTCTCGAATATGTGGGTAGAAATCTGAGCAAAGCTCTCAACGAAGCGTAAGCGTTGTTTTCACTCTACAACAGAACGAAACAGCAGTTCGCAAACGCTGATAGGTACTCAAGGATACAATTACGTGGTCTTTCAAAGGAGCTTTGTTCCAAATAAAATATGAATAAAATTTTGAAAAAAAAATCGTAAGTTAACGTCAGCACAGATTTGGAATGATATCAAAGTTTCGGGTTGCTTGCGTTAGTAATAGATCCGAAGCAGCCGAGCATTGCGACACACAAAAAGCACACCGACTTTGAAATCTGTTCACGAGGAAGATCACCACTTCAAGGAATCCCATTATTCATGAAAACCCATTAATTCCGTCAAGCAACTCTTACATTATGAAAGGGATAACAATAAAGACGCAGGCGAATAATCGCAAACAACTGTCATTGTGGAAAGAAAAGATTCAAATGCCGATGAAGAACCGATACGAACTGAATCTACAAGGAAGAAACGCAGTCTTGCATACATCTTTCCAAGTGCAATAATAATTCCAATGTAGACGAACCTTAGAGTCTGAAACAAGCTATTGATTCTCCAGAAGCACTGGCGTAAAGCGATAAAAGAAGAGATGAAATCTCATAAAGTCACTAAAACGTAGAAGTTAGTCGATTTGCCATGCAGGTGGTTGTTCAAACTGAAAAGAAAGATCGGGAACAAATTCACTGATCATGAAAAAACATTTTCAGTAGTCAAATACAACTTAGTCAAAGCAATGTTAGCGCTTGCAATACACATTTTGTTATATCAATTCGACGTGAAAACAGCCATTCTTCACAGTGAACTCGAAGAAGAGATATATATGGAACAACCTGAAGGAGTTTGTAATGACGCGCGCGTTTTTTAACTAGAGAAATCGATCTATATTTTGTGAAACCAAGATTTCATTTATATCTCGTCATGTGGATGCAAGCGGATGTTGATTTATGCCTGTATTGCTGTATGTCTAATTTTTTTATATGTAAATGATGGAGTGATGGTTGAAGAACGGGAAGAATTAAAACAACGTTTTGAAATGCGAAATAGACCGGCTGATTATTATATAGGACTTCAAATAAATCGCTAGCGAAACGAACTAATGTCAAAGTTATTGTATTGAAAATTTGTTAAAACATTTTAGAATGGATGTTCGCGTCCCAGTGTTGACACCAGTAGAGAGAGCTATAACGATATCCAAAAAAGATTTGTTGGAGGCAGAAGAAGACAAAGAGATTAAAAATATACTATTAGACAAGTCGTTGGAGCACTTCTCTTCGTAGCCACAGAACCGCAAACAGACATTGTTTAGTCTCAAAGTTTTCAGTAAATTCTTAGAAAACTCAGAACCAGAGCACCGGCGTAAAGTGAAGAAAGTAGTGAAATACTTAAAAAAGAGAAGATTGTCTCTTCACTACTAGAAGAATACGCCGGCGTTCGAATTGAGTGGTTATTGTGATGCAGGCTATTCAAAATTTAATAATTTTGTGTCAGAAATTTCAGTTTCAATAAATAAAAAATTCATAATTTGTTTTCTTTCATTAGGTAAGAAATTCGAAGCACCTCAGTTTGAAAGCATTACAGCCTTTATGACTGATAACCAAATTCTATAGTCGCAGAATATTTACGCAAACTAATGATGATGATGTACACGTATATCGACAAAGAATATGAAGACGCTGTTCCATGGGTCGGATAACAGATTTTGTTGGGTTATGTCTAGAAACATAAATAATTATTATCCATCCCGGATTTTTAAACATCGGCTTTTTGAGTTGGTAATTTTTTTTCATTCTTGCGAGTTGCATCTGTAAATCAATTTTAAACATAAATATCGATTTATTGGGTTGACACAACGATACGATCGATCGTAACTTCAATATTGCTCAATATGCTGTTTGAAGATAGTGAAGTAGGTTGTAATGATGCTATAGATGATTTTTCTAGTTCTTGAGGGCCTAACTGAGAAAGTATAGACGAAGACGGTAGTTTTAAACCTCGAGGTCGTTTTCCAGTAAACAATTGATATACAATGCATTGGATCTGGTCGTAATTTATACTTATCCTATTTTGCTTTCCTTTTTATTAGATGGCAAGGTGAGCACAGGAGATAAATGTTAACAGGTCCAGTTAGAACCTGATATATTAGTGTTTAAGAGTACGTGTGATGTCGCTGTACATTTAGATATAAATTGCACCAAGTTTGATTACTTTCTCAATTTATTGACATTTTAAAAAATATCAAAATTAAAATTAATAGATATGTCGGTGGAAAAACAATTGAAATGAACAAAAAAACATGATAGAAAATGAATACAGCATAAGTGGCCAGAGATAAAAATTCATAAAGTGTACTGCTTTACTTCAATTGCCCTAAAGAGTTACGGAAGATTAGTGATTATTAGTCAACTGATTTGTCAATGCATTTCCAACAAGGAAATTGATAAGCCTGGATAGATTTAGATCAATTCTCTTAATAATAGCAAGATTGCATAAAAACAGACCTTTCTTCAATACCGCGTGGAGCAAATTTCAACAATTGGCGAAGACATATGTTCTTTTGAAGAGATAATAGGGTTCAAAGTCTACACGAAGAATAAACACAATAAATACGATATTAAGCTTTATTTATTGTGTGATTCTTTCATTGGTTATGCCTAACATTGTAAATTCTGCACAGACAAAGCCAGTAATTATTTTTTTGGTTGAGTAATAACTATTCTGGTAACGGTGACGATTCTATACTAAATTTACTTTGATTGATTTTATTGGAAAAATAAGACCTTAGGTGTCTAACAAAAAACGGAAAAGTCCTCCTGACAACATGAAACCAAAGAAGTTGAAAAAGTGAAGTACAGTACTGGAGAAATAATCATTTATTGGCAGTGACATGGAAATCTACCAGAGATGACAACCGCCTTTCCACAAGACATTAAGCTACATTTACTATTTTAAAACAAGGGCCAGAGAGGTGTAAAGTGAACATCCAAAAATTGACGTGAACAGAGTGGAACAGCTTTAAAAAACGCGTGCTTCCACTTATTTCTCGTGTAGTTATTAATTCGCTTTTCTATAAGGAAGTAATTGGAAAAAACCAACACTGGCAGACTTCATAAAAGCTAGCAGAAGAAATTGTCTAATCATGGTGAAATGGAAAGTAGTCGATTCATTTTTCATAAGGTGCTGCAAATTGCGTGCTGACCGAGAAAAGAAGAAGAGAGAAAAAAGACTCGGGAAATAAATAAGAATGTAATAACGGCCTCTAACTGTTTCCAAGAGTGTCATACCCATGTAAATTATGCCTAAGATACTAAAAAAGCTTTATTTAATCTTTTTATTATACAATAAATAAAACATTACATTAAAAAATAGTTTTTTTTCAAAATCGCCATATTTGAAGTGACTGAAAAGTAAGTTTATTTTTTGGAGGCCAAATCCAGAACAATATCAATCTTTCAAATCTTCTAGCAAAACTTATCAACGCGAGTAGATTCAATGAGTTATCTAGACTCTATCGTTTTCCCATATCTTTCTGAATGCGCAGTTGAAGATTTCACTTATGAAGTCTGCGTAAAATAAGATTAATTGGAATATTCCATTACTCATATGTTCTGTGTTTATATAAAAAAATAGAAAAACTTGCTCCCAAACGAAATCCATTTCTTGGTTTTTAAGGGTCAAAATTTCCATTTATCCCCAAAATTTTTATATAAATATTCTAGTTTATGATATGCCCGTTTGAATATTAAAATTTTGGACCAGGCTATTTTCTACCGATCAGTCAGAATTTGTCCTACAAATTCACAAAAAGCAAGAGCTTTGAAGACCATAAATGTTTTTAATTACTTAATCTTTAAGAAAAAAAACGTTATATGCAGTTACACAATATATGTGGGATGTCTCTGGTCTTAGCACGATTTATCTTGAAAAGAAACTAATAGACTTCACTTGAAACCATCAAGATAGTAAAAAAATGTAAACAAATTACCATTATAAAATATGATTTGCCAACATCAAATTATTACAGAAGTTGAAAATGACATATTAACACATGGCCAAGTTCTGCACGGCAAAATGAAAGGCACAAGATCAGTCAAAAGAAGAAGAATAAACTAAGCAATTTACTATTTAGACCTGCAATTTCTATTATTCAAGTAGCTCTTACGGTAGTCAAAGAAGAAAAAGATGTTGTAATCGTAAAAAGAAGACTAAACTAGATGGTGGCCGGATTTAAATTTTAAATAAAACGATTTTTGAATCGATTGGATTTTCATTGAGAATTAAAGTCTGAGAAATGGCCACCACGACTTCGGCTGTAAATCTTGGTCCTTTTCGCAAAAGCTTCGATTACAATTTCATCATATTTGAGATCTTAACTGTTTATGGATTGCTAGGATAGATCTTGAATTTTAGGTAACCTCACGCTAAATCACAGGATCTTACTTGCCAGTTGATGTCGTTTTTTTGTGAAATTACGCAAACAGGAAGTTGTTGGTGCGATAAATCTGCCGTCCTGCTGATTCCACATTTGTTCCGGATCAATGTTGCCCAGTTGTTACCAAAAACGGAGTTATCATGTAACTGTAAGAATCGCCATTTACAGGCACAGCATTTTCAGCGTCATCTTAGAAGAGGTATACCTAACTAAAAGCATCATCAAACAGTGGCTCATTGGGGTGCACTTATTTTTTATGAGCTATGCGGGGATTTTGTGAATTCTAAATGCGACAATTTTGTTTTTTACGTAAAAACGTACCTCATCGCTAAAGGTGATTTTTTGACTAAACTGAAAATTCACGATATGCTAGTCTAAAATCCAATTGACAAATCATCGATGGTGAAAATAGTCAGCAAGCTGAAGCTCTTGCATCAGTTCAATTTTGGTACGCATGAAGATGCAAGTCTGAGATTTTCTTCAGTTTACCGAATTTGTAATGCTGTTTAATAAACTAATTCGCTATTCTTTCAGAAGAATTGTAGATAGCGTATGTTAAAATATCAATTTAAATACGATGCTCATTTTGGACCAGCCCTTAGCACTAACCCATACTGAAAGGATAATTTGCAAACTGAGAGGTTAAGGCTCTCATATGTTCGCGCTCATTGCACGGCCGTTGCGCACCATCACTGATGCGGGACGATGTGGCAAGCACTGCAATATTACCCCTTGTTCTAAATGGACGCGGCTGCTCAATTATTTTTAGTGTCTGTAGGCTACCGGCCAGGCATCTGAAGCCCAGCATTGAAGCTAATTATTTATTAAGTGTTATTGTTAGTAATACTTGAGGTAAAAAATATATGAGGCTTGATGAAAGAGAATTTGGATAACTAAACTAATTATGACTAAAAAAAAACTTTTGACTTCGTATGACTGGTTAAAATATTAACAGAATAACAAAATAATTATAGAGTAGGGAAAAAATTCAACGAACTACTATGACACCAACGATCGTTTCCTTCAATCTTATACACCATATTTTTGGTCACCATAGATGACTATTTAGTAACAAGGAATGTCATGGAGTTGTTCTGCTCCGATCGTTATCAAATTTGGTATACAGTATGATATGACTGAGGGATGAATACATGTTATTGCTTTTTGCTGTGTGACCCAAGACAGACGAGATAAGAAAGGTCAAAATGACGAAACATCAGGCATACATTGTGTTGTGTGTATATTGTCCATATCACTATTTTTTCTCTCGTGTCAACAACAAGTGTTCTTCTATTCTCATCAAGATGGCCAACCCCATAAATGTTCAATGCATCAATTTCAAGCAGAATGTTTTGTAGACATGATCAAATATTCCTTCTTTAAGGCAGGATACATACGAGAGAGACCTCCCCGATTTGAAACTCCTGCCACTGTTTGTTTCCCAAGAACCTTCGAAAATTGTCAGAAGGACATCGAGGGCGAGCGATGCAATGCATTATTCTTCATCAGATGTGCTCGTTGTCAAATGTATCTTTGTGTTCAACACTTTTTTGCAGTTAACACTAATGATATCTCTCATATGCATTATTGTTAAGCGGTAAACTTTCATACTTCATATCTCTAAAGTTTTGAGTCACACAGCAAAAAGCAATAACATGTATTCATCCCTCAGTCATATCATACTGTATACCAAATTTGATAACGATCGGAGCAAAACAACTCCATGACATTCCTTGTGAGCAATTTAAAAAATTAACTATCTCATACGATTCAGTGTTCGACTTTAATATGTTATACGCGGGGAGGTATGCGTGTACAAACTTCACTTTCCGGACAAACTTCATATGTAAATCAGTAGTATCAATACAGTAATATAGAAATGATAGTTGCTTTCGTTTGTACCCTGTAATACAACTAAAATTAAACGTTTTGTTCAAAAATCTACAGCACGGACAAACAAAAACGTTTTGATTGTAAATAAAATTCCCTGAAATTAACGCTTCTTACTACAAATGCATCGAATCGATACGACTTGGTTTGTACTCGAAACTATCCATTTTATTACAGATCGCTGGCTTCAAAAATTAGTGTTTTTCTCCTTTTTGCTCGGATCGAAAACCGCGCAGTCGTTTTGACAATTGGATTGATAGGGCAGCAAGCCGGATAATCGTAGTGTCAACTGTAGAGGCAAATTCGTTAATTTGGTTATCGAGACGACCTCCAGCGGTCGAGGCGGTTCTGAAAGCTCGGCGAGGCGCAAAAAGCGCGGACAGGAGTGAACAAACATGGGAAAACCTGGACACGCTCCAGATGCAGCACATAATTAAACAGCGTCGGTTTTACTCAACGGGAATGCGCTTCCGACAAGCGCGAAAAAGCGGCTCAAAATTAGCGAAATCGGAAAAACTGACCTGCTCGTGCTTGCTCAGCAAGGAGGACCTCGCGAAGGCTTTGTTGCAGATCTTGCAGGCATAAGGGGTGGTTTCGGTGACTCCCACGGTAAAAGCAATTTCCGCCTCGGCCACATCGCTCAAACTCGAGCTGGGGGTAGGGCAGGAGCTCGGAGCCGGCGAGGCCTGCTCGGGGGTGTTCGAGCCCCAGCTTCCATGCTCTGTTCCTGTGGATCCTAAAAATGATTCGAACAATCATTAATTTTTATTCCCGACTAAAAAATATGTATTTTAATATACGTCACAAAATTTAAACACAAAACATTTTGTTAGGGCTTTGATGGCTTTCTTAGTTTAATTTTACTTTCGTTTTGTTTTTTACCCCCGTCGTAATTGAAAAAAAGTTGTATTACAATAGTAGTAACAAATTTTATTTTTCTATTTCTCCTGAAGGGTTGTAGGAATAAAAACTTTTGGACTTTACTACATACTTTAATATATACTTTGTATATTATGCAACTTTTTGTCAATTATTGCCTTTGGATTTTCAGTGATACATAGATTTTTCCATCTTTCGAGAAACAAACTTTCAAATTGTCCCATGTACACTAATTACATTAACTGCTTAGTATTATAAGTTGCTTACTATATTGTTAAACAATTAAAGTATCAGTTATATTGTCATATTTATTGGTCCTATTTGTTTACAACACATGCAAAATGCACAAAAATAAGAATAAAAATGTTTTTCTATGTAAATAATTCTTTTATTTTATACTTTGATGTAGCAAGTAAATTTTTGTATTTGATCTTCACGTAGTGCTATAAAACAGAAGTGTTGCGTTGCTAAAAAACTGTACAAAACGAATTTTTTTACTTTACTATGTATATAGTTGCGTTTGTCAATTGTTTAAATTATTTTGGCTTTGTTATCAAAATCGACAACGGAAACTTTTGAATCTTACTAACCAAATTAAGGTTTCTATTTATTTATTTTCGTCTTATTTCAGAATTTTGTTTTTGTTATTTTTATAATTCTCTAAACTAACATTTTTTTGTAGAATTAAAAAACTTTTTTGATTTATAGTCGTTTTGAAAACAATTAAACAACCGTTGTGCGTTTTTAATAACTCTATATAATCATTTATACAAAACCAACCATTTTTGGACTTCACCACGTATATGAACATAGGTAGATTGCGCAAAAAAATACGATCGATTTTCGAGTTTTTAAAATAAAAAATTTCCTAAAATCACATTAAAATCTTGGAATATAATGATATATAATAACCGACCCTGTTTTGACTTCTTTAATGCCCGATTTACTGTTTCACCCTTTTGGCGCCACTGGGAGACATATTACGAACGTTTAAGTTACTACTAAGGTAAATTTTTTTTTTGCTCAAGAAAAAGGCCTTGTCAGATACATCTGATGCAAACTCAGCAGAGGATACCAAAAGTGAGAATATAAATATCCATTTTCTAACAGTTATGATGAGGATAAGTTTAATACCAAAAAAAAAAGTTGAAAAAGAATGCATCACCAGTTGACTGTTTTGGTTGAATATTACGCAGCAACTTGGACCAAGATTTACTAAAACTAACTACAAGGGAATGCACAATTGATAAAAATATCGAAACTAAAAGTTTTAGACTTGATGTATACCAGAATATGTGTTCTAGTTTTTTTATAATATTAGCAGATAATTCTGTACAAGAGTAACAATTTAGCTAAAAAAAGGAAAAAGCCAAGAAATCGATTATGGCAAATCATGTAGTGTGTTACAAGTTGTCATCGTTAAAAATTATTGATCCTATAACTTTGTATAAAAGTTTCAATTTCCAGAATTAAATGGTCAATTTTCTGAAAAAACCTGTAGACTTAAGATATGTTACTGTGCGCCATTTTTAGAATGTCTCCAAAAGTGCAGATCTAACAGTACTCATCAAAGGGAAGATCTAATTCAAAATAATTCCTTCCTTAAAACCCGTCAAACGTGGAATCAAAATATAATGATCAGATGAGATTTGACGACTGTTTATATCTACGATATGAGCACCTATTGCGGAAAGAAAGATATTGAACAAGAAGAGAAGGACAAAGAATAGTTTGCAAATTTGCTTAATGAAGGCGTTTAGTTTGTTTTGTGCTTTGGCAAATTTTATGCATCATTTAATGAACACTCTAGTTTTCTCCGGTTAATATACCTAATAAAAAAAAGTAAATTAGAAAAAAAAGACCGACATTTTTGAATCATGGCAAGGCACTAAATAAGTCACAGTTCTAAGCAACTGTCACATTAATTATGTTGTTCAAGTTGTGTTGGACAAACTAATTTTTGGAATAGCTAGGTAATCTACAAAGAAATAAACAAAAAAATCAATTTGTTTATCGGTTTTCTCATTTTTATCCGAAAAACTTATCATACATTGAAAAGACACAACAAAAACACATATTGACGGAGATCTTTGAGTAGATCAGCCAAAAAAATTTTGAACGATGTTAAATATTGGAGACTATTTGGCAGTAGAAATTTCCACCAGAAGAAAATGAGCTCGAGGAAAAAACCATTAATTTTCTCTCTTCTTAGCTGAAGAACTTAGATGTTGGGACCATCTGACACTAAAAATTTCTAATTTCCAATTATTAGTTTTTCTCTCTTTTTTAGTCGAAGAACTTTCTTTCCGTTGGGGCTTATTGTACCCATTAATGTGCATTTACTTAAATAACTTAACACTAGGACGTCACATACATCTATGGGTTGAGAGAGAGAGAGTCAAACTCGCCTGCGCCGGTCCTTGACAACTTAGCCACGGCGCAACTCTGGTAAAAGAACTTATCGCATATGGAAAAGACAACAAAAATCTCTGGGTGGGCTAGTAAAGAAATTTAGAATATCTCGCAATAGAAATTTTTGTCGGAAAAAATGTGCTAAAAGTAAAAAATAAGGAAAACCACAACAATTTGCCTCTTTATAAATATTGGTTTACACCATACCATACCTAGGGAGATATTGGATATACATAACACATATAATTTCTATTCAATAGTTTTCGCGCTTGCATAAAATTTGTCTTGTCGTAAGACAGGAATCTTCAAAAAGATATACTATCTTCAAATATTATCTTTAATACATCTGGTTACGAGTTTTTGCTGAAGGGGTTAAAGAACGTGTTGTTATTGAAAGAATTTTTTTCTAAATATCTTTAAAAGTCTTAGTTTTTTGGTCCTGAAAGCGATAAAAATTGTCGTGCGTAGTGAAGGACCCAATATATTATGCATCATATAATGACGCAACTGAAATTATTTCTTGGGGGAACGGAGAGAAGTGTGAAGAAGAGTTATAGACAAAAGGTTAATTTAGCTAATTGGTGATATCATGACTTTTACCATACACTCGAACTCAGTTTCTTCCATTCCCTTAGGGTGCCTGAAAGAGATTTTGAGTTTTATGGCCGTTTTTGAGTTAAAAAGGGGGCGGGACGAGCGACTGTTGTAAGTCGCATAAAAAACATGACGTGACGGTATATTAAGATACAATGTCTAATTGGGAAGTTGCAGAACTGCGTAACAGAGTCGGAATTCTTGTAGTTTGAACTACGGGAGCTGGATTGCGAAGGTCTGGCACCCCAAGCAAATATTTGATGGCGTCTATTAAGCTGACACTACACATACATATAAAGTAATGCAGACAAATGACTCTCCGTTTCCTCAGGTTGTTATTTCAAAAGAACAGTCCAAATCTTCCATTTTCATGCGGATAATAGAGTGAAATATTACGTGATGAGATGTAACGTCCTTAAATTGAGATGGATTGTTTAGGTCCTGGCGCGAGAGTGCATATGTGGGTGATGTCATTTGCGGCCGCGCGATTGCTTTCCAAAATTCGCGGCGCTGCAGCTTTTTATTACGCTCGCCGGCGATGAGTTTTCGTGCTCGCAGTTCCTTATAAAGCGGCGGCTAATTGGTGGAAATGCGCGGGTGTAATGGGATTAGGAAATTATCAAATTGAGGAAACGTTCAAAAAATGGGAGAATATGACACCTACTGTTGCAGCTCCGTGAGAAATAACTCAATTAGGAGTTCTCTGTGGAAAGCGATCTTGCTAATTTCGCCGGCGTCGAAAACTCGTTTCGTCTCTTATTATCCACCCTTTATGATTTCACAATTTGTTTAAAAAGTTTTTGGAGAAATTAAAGATATCATTTTTTCTGGCCACTTTTGAAAGATTCTTTGATGTTTGAGCATTTCTAAAAACAAGCATGACAAGCATTTTTACTTTCTGTGCAAACCCTATATGTAGCTTAATTACAATTAAATTTTTTTATTGTTTGATTTACCACGTTTAGGATGCTAAATGCTTTTTGGTGTTTGAACAAATGTTTTTTTTTAAAATAGCTATATTTTTTAGGCTTTCCAAATATAAGGATGACTGCACCAACCGCGTGCTGCAATTGCACAAAAAGCAGTTTCGATTAAGTCCATATCTTCACGAATATCGCGCGCGCTATTTATAGGGTATCTAAATGTGTGTAAATAATCATTAGCGTGTAATTTTAAAATTAGATCTTGTTAATAAGTACGTATGTGTCTTAATTGAGGCAGCAGCAGCGTGCCTCTTAACAGTCATCTGGTGCTGAAAGTTAAGCAATTTGATGAATTATTGCAACTTGTTGTGAAGTGCAAAGACAAATTCAGTGCCATGTCGCATCTTTTACTAAATTGTCATTTCGGCTAATCAAATTTAAGATGCAGCTCAAAAAGTCCTCTTCTTCGAATCACTCACCACAGTTTTTTACTGTCTAACGGGATTGACGACGGACTTTTTGAAGTTCGCGTTTCTGGCTCTGATTTTAATTTCCTGGAAGCCGCGGCACCGCTGCACGGCCGATTTTTGCGCGTTGTTTTTCGAAATTAAAAGCTTACGAATCGCATTACCTGGAGCTGACTCCCCGTACTCGGCATGTTCTTTATTGGTGTGGATCTTCTCGATCAGCAGCTCGAGCCGGCTGCTGTTGCCCTTGAACAGCATGGTCCGCCACTTTACATAGTCACTACCACCGCAGTCCACCAGCCCGGCACCCTTTCGAACCCCGGTCGGCCCCTCGGTCAGAAGAAGCGCCGGCGTCGGAACTTTCGCAGCGGTTCGAAAAGCGGCGTCGCCGCGCACAACGCAAGTTCATTGAGAGCACGCAGGTGAACGTGGCGATGGAGACCGACTGTGCGTGCTTGGTGCTCTCACTCGGTCCGTGGGGTCGACCCTACTCCAGCGGCACCCTTTCTTGGCATGGGGCAAAAGGACCGGCTCTCGCCACAAATTAAGACACCATCGGAGGTCGGACGGGGCGGGACCAGTTGGTGGCCACTTAAGTCGATTTCACGTGGCTTAAGCCGAAGCCAGCGGGCAGATGAATGAAGACTGCGTTGGAGCGAGCTCACCGAGCCCGGCGCTCGCGATACTCATAACAATGATGGTACACATCGGCGACAGGTCGAACCACGATGATTAACTAGCGTAAGCACCGCGGGGCATTAAATGGTTAAGTCAATCTCAAAAAGTTCATTTGGCTACCTTTAATGTGTGTTAGGAATCAAAAGTTAATTTATACCCACCATCACACAAAAGTGAATACATGAAGGTAGTTGCATTACTAAATGTTTTGGTATTAACCCTTGAATCTTGAACATATAATTTTATCCATGTCCATCATGGTTTCCGATTTCCAAACACGATTATTTGAAGCCTCTTCCAAGCAAATATTGAGATAAGATCAAATATGAAACCGCAATTAATTAAAAAACGCAACGTTGAATTTTATGAGGCGTCTACAAAGCAAAATCGTAGTGACCACTTTAAAGTTTATGCCAGCAGGTTGTAAAAAGTTTCTTACCCCTTGATTTCTATGGGCGAAATCATGACAGAAACAACTCTTCTTCAATGTACAACCCATCATTATTTGTCGAATCTGTCCACTGTACCAATCTGCCGATTTCAAAACAAAGAATTCTTAGCACGCTTTTCCAACTTTATCAAAACTTTCAAAAAAAAAACGAAATTGACCCTAATCAGAAGGTGCACGTTCGGGGCTTTTGAACAAAATGAAAGTCAACACTCCACTAAACAGCAGTTGTTCTTCAGTCACTTCGTGACAATCTTGCTTTGGGTTCTTGTGCACAAAGTCAGATTGACCCTACTCATTACACCAAAAGAAATCACAGACGAAACATCTCCACTACAGAACAAGACATCGCCTAAATTCGATCAAATAACCCCTAAAATGCCAGAGGAACTTCCAAACAAGCTTTTGTGGTGCTAATTTACACCTTCAATGCTGTTCGTAGACTTAATTATTGGTCAAAACTTTTTAAAATAGTTAAAATTATCTTAGTGCCCAAGCCAGCTAAAAATCCCAAGCATGTAACCTCTTATAGGTTAAGTAGTCTCCTATCTACCTTTTAAAAACTTCTATTACAAAACATCAATCCACTCTTAAATGAAATTCCTTCTCCAACAATGCCACCGAATAATTCATATAATAAGTCAATCGTTACAACACGAAGCATTTTTATAAAGTTGAACATTTTATTCCATCAATGTTTAACTTACTTAAATTATGTATAGTTAGGTATGCCAGTTTAGAACCAGAGTTAGAGGTAAAACATCAACCTTACAATCAATTTATGACCCCCTGCACAGTGTATTAGGTGCAATACTTTGCCTCCTGTGTATTTCAGACATTTACATTTGCCGTTAAAGCAGAAAAAGAGTCAAAGCGAGTAAAAAAATAAGACAGGGAGATAATATGTCTCCGAAACTGTTCACAAATGCATTGGAGGATGTGTTCAAGAGACTAAAGTGGGAACACAGGGGAATACACATAAACGAAGAAACATTAAATCATTTGAGATTTGCTGGGAGAATTAAATAAAGAGTCAAAAAGAATAGGATTAAAAATGAATAAAGAAAAAATATCTCAAGTATAATGGAAGAAAACTAAAGAAGGATAACAATAGATAACGAGGACATAGAGCAAGTAGGAGGCTACATTTACTTAGGACAAAGAATAACCAAAGTAAAGCTAAACCGGACGGCAGAATTAAAGAGAAGAATAGAACAAGAATGGTGTGCTTTCGGAAAGCTAAGCTATGTGTTTAGAGGAAAGTTGGAAAACAAAATTAAAGTAGCTCAAAGAGGAATGGAGCGGGTATTATTGGGTATATCGCTGCGTGACAAAAAAGGAACACATAGATAAGGCAGAGAACAGGTATAAAAGATTTAGTAACTAAGATAGTAAAACAGAAGTGAAAATGGATGGGATACGTTGCTAGAATAGACGTAAATTGGAAACCCCAGAAGGGAAAGAGAAATAGGGGATGATCGATGGATGACATTAAGAAAATTACAGGCCCAAAATGGATAAAGCTGGTACAGGATAGAGAACGATGAGCGGGCAATGGGGGAGGCTTATATTCAAGGATGCACGAGAAGGGCTGATTAAAGAAGAAGAAGAAGAAATAAGATATCTCAGACCTACCAACAGCCCCTAACACATTAATTAGTATTTTCGCCGACAATATGGGTGTAATTACACGCCATGAAAACTCAAATATTATATCCAATCACTTATAGCATCACCTGAACAGGATTAGACAAAAAAGTGCAAGATAAAAACGAATCAAAATCTACACAAATAACTTCCGTTAATAACATAATCTACAACCATTAGGTACTTGGAACTACACTTAGGCAACACATTTACCTGGAAGCAACATATAGTAAAAAAGAGAAAACGAACTGATCTGGGATTCAAGAAATTATAGCTCCTTACTTATCCTTAGTGTACAAAACTCCAATAAAACCAATATGGATATACGGAACAGAACTTTAAGGATGTCCAGTAAGCCGAGCATTGCTATCCTCCAAAGAACTGTCAAAAGTTCCAAGAGCAACCGCGAACGCACCGTGGCAACTATCGAACGATACACTTCATAACGATCTTAGCATGCCATTCGTTCAAGAGGTAATAGAAAAGCAAGGTGAAAAACGCCACCAAAGACTAGAAGGACATCCGAATCCTCTTACAATTCCTTATACATCAATCAAATAGTAGAAGATTAAAGAGAAAATTACTAATCGACTTCTAGAAATCTTTTCAGTGGAAATGTTGTTCCTTTAGTCTATTATTAGAAAATTATCTTATAGAATTATTTAATTGGATTGCTGATTGAAGTTTAGATAAATAAAAAAAATACCTTCCAGGTCTTTTCCTTCTGCTTTTTTGATGTCGTTTTCTATATTATTCAACTAACTTTTCTGCGGTTTTTTACCTCTAAAGTTCTGCTTAGAAATGATTCTACAACCCCTAGATTCCTCCATTCTGTACACATGCCTAGTCAGATTCCTCTACTATCGTGGCTGATTGTACGATTATTTTAGTTCGGAATTATATCTGGTTCCCCACTAATGGACCATATCTTCTTCTCAGGTTTTTAAGGCGTTTGCTTCATTTTTATTATTGTGATAAATAAAAGCTGGCTTCTATATCGTCCTCTATTATATTGTTTTCGGTCACCTCTAAATATCTAAAAAGCCCCTACCTTCTCAAAATGTTTTGGTCATTAAGTTTTGTTCCTCTCTTCTTCCTTTTGATGAAAAACTTAGATTTGTTTGCGAACTATATCGTATGCTTCACTCTCATATATATGACTCTCATATAGTTGTCTCTTTTTTCCTAGAAAATTTGAGCATATCTGTTGTGATTTGATCTTCTGGAATTGTATAATCTTCTTAGTTTCTTATAGTTCCTTTCCCTCTTCCTTTTTTGGAATTTCGACTTTTTCTTGCACGTCACTAATAACTCTGAACTATTTACTATTTTGTCTTCATCTTCTATAGTTAGCCACATTTAAAAGTATTTATCCCATATCCTCATTCATTTTTGCTTGTTCCCGATGAGTTCTCTTTCTACATCTCTCACTCGGGATAAAAATTCTTTCTTTTGTATTCCCGCTTTTTTGTAAGAAAATACTAAAAAAAATTAGATTTTCTTCTAAAGATGTGAAGAAATTGTGGATGAAACGTCGTCCAACCACAGCTTAACAGCCCGAGAACGAATATGCATCAAAACATGACCAGTGAAAACCTTTGCATTTATTTGTTGTTGGTATTATTGTTTATATTACTTACAAAACTCCTTTATTTTTTCTTTTTTCGTCTTGTGTATCTCTTTATCTTCACTTATTTTTCATTCTTTAACGTAAGAACAAGGTGGTCTTACTTTTTCCCTTTTTTTTTCTAATATTTCTGAAGTAGACATTAATATACTCTTTATTTTTTCTCGATTCCTCTTCCACCATTGTATTCATCTTCGCCCTGTTTCTAATTTTTTTAAAATTGCTTTGCTGTATTTTGCTGCTATTTTTCCATCTTTCTGCAATCTTTCTAGATTAAATGTTTGGTTTTTCTATTCGCCAGCTTCTTCCTTTACTGAGATTATTTCTCTAATTCTTATATCTTCCAGAAAATTGTCGAAGTGCTAGTCTGCTTCTTCATAACTACAATTAGACATAGGCCTCGAATTAATTATGATATGGTTGATCTGGTTCTTTGTTTTCCTTTTAGAAAACACCCATGTTTTTTGCAATTTCTTTTTTATGGGAAATGTGTGCACCATACTGTTGATACTTTCTAAGTATATTAATTTTTTCTAGTTATCATTACTAACAATGGATACATAACATTCGAAGGGGGGAGGGAGCAGACCCCTTAGATGCACTGCACATTACGGTATAATTAATATCCAGGTTTAACAAGTAAGATGCCGTTCACTTTCCATCTCATTTCTTGTATCGCTATTACATGTAATTTATATCGTGTAATTGCTTCATTCTAATTTTGTAACGCAATTGGTTTCTTCTTTTATTTAGTTGTCTTTTTCCGTGCTGTTTATTATGTTTGTCTTTTTTTGTCCTATTGCATTACGTTCGCCTTTCCATTATTTTTCTTTACTAGTTTTTTGGCAGGACTTCCCTGCCCTTGTAATTGTGCTCAGCTATTTTTTTATTTCTTCATTCTTCGTACTATCCAAGGATTTCTCGCCCATTATCTTGATTTTCCGTTTTTCCCATCTAAATTTTCTTGTTCCCTTTTTTCTTGTACCGCTACTGACTGTATCCTTACTATCTTCACCTCCCGTCCTTTCGCTTTCATTGCTTATAAGTTGTTTTATTGTGTAGATCTCTTTTTTTACTGCCAGGTTATTGTAAACTATATCACACCATAAGCTTGAAAAACAATAATAATGCGCAAATATCAATTTTTTGTATCAAGGAACTTTTTTACAATCTGGTAATTGAAATTGAAAAGTTAAAGGATAAAATAGGGATAAACTAAAAAACCACAACGGCAAAAGATGACACATTGCAAATTTAACAAAAATAAAGGTGAGATCAGGAATAAAAAAGCACAAAATCACAAAAAAGGATAGTTTTTTAATATGTACTCTAAGGTAGTATAATGTGTAACTGTTTCTTTTCCTTCTTCTTTATTTTCCTTGGTCCTAAATTTGAATATTGGTATCCATTCTTTACTTCAATTTATTTTACTATTTAAGTTTCTATTCCCATTATTCGTTTTCCTGAATATTTCAGTATCCTGTATGCATTTTTGTTTGTGTACTTTGCTTTATGTTTTTAACTTTTTTTATTTTTTCTGTCAACAGTTTTCTAATATATTTTTTTGCAATCCGCCCTGATTTTTTGAGTTTTTATTTTTTTGGGTAGGTTTTTGCCGACATAATTTGATGCATTTTTAATTCTTTCTTTTCATTACTAACTTCCTTCTTGATTGAAGTGAAAATCAAAATTCTAAAACTCCTAGTAAGATTATCGTTAAAATTTACAGATGTAGGCGAAATGTCCTTTTAAATATTCTTTAATTCACTGATGAATAGCACACAAACAAATTAATGTAAATAGGCAAGCCATTTTTGGCCCACTCTGTATACGTAAATGTAAGTTTGACTTTTACATTTTAATATAATTATTTATATTAAGACTTGCATCTAAATAAAGCGGCAGCCATTTCAAAATTGTATTTACGTATTTAAATAATTTTGAACAATAAAAATATAAACGTTTTTAAATAAACTTCTCTATATTGTCTTATATTATCATTAGCATATTGTCTTTTACTACTTATATCACTTTCTTGAGTGAAATCTTAGTTGTTATTTGCAGATTACGACTAATAACAGTAAACATAATAAATTTTTTATAAAGAAAAATAAAGTAATATATAATTATATTAATTTATTAAAAACTTAAACACAATTCAAACTAAAAAATAAAACAAACAATACATATTTAATTTTTTTGTCCATTTATGTACTCATTGGGTTGTGTTTTTAATGTTTGCACCTGGTATATGAGATTCTAAAAATTATAGACGAGGACGGCTGTAATAGACTAACGTAAGTCACCAATGTTTTGCGATTAAATCAATTTTTTAAGCACATTGCGACAGTTAAATCAAATCACTATTCAGGTTGATTATGGAGATAGTTAAAATATGAAATGCAGATTTAACGCCGCTTACAGCTGAATTAATCAGCATCCTGTAACATATTAGTTGTGCATATTTAAACATACTAATTATTCTTCATGCGATCGAGATTAAATTGGAGATTAAAATTGGAGATTAAAATTGGCTTTTTAAGCGGTCTCTTTTCAGTTGAACTTTTGCAAATCAATCAAATAATCATTTTACCAAAAATAACGCAAACGTGCAACTGTTTTAGGGGTTAAAAAAACTTAATAAGTCTCAATAGGTGGCAGAGCAAGTCAGTTGGGTAAGACGTTAGCTAACAAACAAATATTCAATGTGTAGTAGAGTGTCAAAAATGTTTATAACCCTCAAAAAGTGTACTGTTGGCCGTTTTTGTAAATAAAAGTGCTCGTGATATATCATCGCTACTTTTAATAATTAATTCTGCTGGTAAATCATACAATAAAAACTTAAATAATGATGTAATGAATGTAACTTTAAAAATAATCACCAAAATTTTCACCAAAGTAATTTTAAACAAAAGTTCATATTCTAAAGGCGTGCAGAAAATTACGAAAAATTAGAATGTTGCGTTATTTATGAAAAAAACTGTCGGCGCTGTACAAATGCTAGTTTATAAACATTGGTGTCCACTGCATGCTCCTCTCCGGTGCATTCGCTCCTGCAGTAAGTCACTTCCAAGCGATTGCCCTGAGTTTTCCTGGCAGGCTTTCCTCGGCTGGCCCGCGCAGTGCGTGGGAGGGGCGTAGAAAAGCGCGGTTTCCTGGCACGTTTTCGCGCTGCACGCCGCGCTGCCTCGCCTCCACATTTGAAACGCGGGGCGAATCAATAGGGCATTAAAATTTTTAAAATAGAGTCACGGCCAGTTTGCTGGGCGTTCGTGGGTAATGGAAGAAAAAGGAGAACCAGCGGAGCTATAAAACATTGCCATACGTAAGTAAACCACGTTGTATTTCGCAATGCACGTTTCCCGACACTAATCCTGCATTAGGTGGCGGATTCCTTACACAGGTTTTTCCAGAGATGTGATCGCGGAATCTCGTTTCTTCCCACGCTCTATATAGGGACGAGTGCGGTCATAGTTGATGCCAAAGACGATTCTCCGCAAGAAATAGATCAGAAGTGCGGAGCGGGCTATGGCAGCCGAGCACCCGAAGTTCCAGCCACCTTGGCTCAGAGGAATTTTATTTCACTAGAATTAGTTCAAGTCGGATATCATAATTCTTTTGAATGTCCTGCTTTTAACATAAATTTCTTTGAAATAAATGCATTTCGTATTAGGAGCACATAAATTGATCTGAAAAGTATGTCCACTTTTACGTCGATTACATAACATTGCGATTTTACGTAATGGTAATTTGTCAGAACTTATTTAATATTAATGTGAATTAAATTGCAAACCAAAGCTAAAGCATAAATTTTCCAACTTAAAGTATCACACATCCGTTGAAAATAACAAATTTATAATTCACACACTTGTATAATTAGTAAATGATGATAAAATTAAAGAACTGTAAAAAAGAAATAATAACAAAGTAGAAATTATGGCGCTCATCCAATGATAAAGATTCCTCTTAGCGACCAATGAGTACCAGGATCAATTCCTAGTGTGAGTTTACAAACCTTAAAAATACCACAAGGTAGTAGTAAATCTAAAATGCAGTTGTGGATTTCAGTAGTCTGTTAAGAAGGTTACATAACACACAAATGTAAGATAAAAATTAAAAAAAGAACTTTTTGGCAATATATGTAAAATATAACCATATAATATTACTATATCCAATCGAACATAGAGAAGGAACAGAGGCTGCTAAGGAAGGATGTTAAAAAAGTCTGAAACGGCTACGGAAAATAACAGAAACATAAAAAGATTGAGCACAGATAAAAAACTAGAGAATAAGAAGAACAAAATGAATGAAATGAAATATGATTTGACTATGAAGAATAAAAAAAGGCAAATGTCGTGGACGAACGAATAGAGAGCTTTTTCGGTCGAAGCGTATATTCGGAACAATGATTTTATTGTGGCGGCTCAATGTGGTTTCAAATTAAAAATCGACTTTGTTGTGGGTGAGAAAGTTCAGAAGCTTTGGTTCTACAATGAGAAACGGATGAGGAAGACCTTGAAAACATTCGTGCAATATAATGTTCCATTATTTAGATGACTTAATAAACACACTTTTCTTTATTGAACATCCCACAAGATATCCATGAAAGGCCTCTCCACAGCAAACGTGTGACAGTTTGGTGTGGAAATAGTTCTACAATTTTTCGTATCGATGTTCAATGTAGTCTAACTGGAAAACGTTTAGTTCCAATAGGATAAACAGCAAAAGCTTCGCTCCACGTGTTCTATGAGATTTTAGCTGCGCTTCTAATCTCTCAACATGGCAACATCGCTTGAACAGACTACTCACCGGACCTCGTTCCATGTAATCTCTTCTATTGGTGATATCTTAAGGTCGAGCTTTACAAACATCGTCCTATTACCCCAAGCCCTAAGAGATCAGGCGTATTTCTCAACACATTTTAGAAAGAGCAATGAAAAACAGAATGCGACTTCAATAGTGTTATATATTTCTTGTCGTTTTTTCTTTATTCAACCTGAAAAAGGGGGGGGGAAGTTTCTCTCCACTCTGTATAATGCAATATTTAAGTAATAATTCAACACTCCTGATTGCAAATCATTCGTTTCAATAATAGGGTACGATAAAAAGACAGTAGAAATATTTAATTAACATCTCATAAGTAATTAAACAAAATTAGAGATGTTCGATGCTAAGATCGAATTGATTCATTCAACAAAAAAAGAGTTAGATTTAGCCTAGGCATAAAATAAATTTTATGTAACATCAAAGACTATAAGCTAAAAATCGTTTTCATTATAAAAAATACTCACAGATAAAGGGCATAGGTAAGACGCTAAAAGATGTAATGGTCATTAATATCAATACTGAAAGTGACCACAGAATATTACAAGCAAGAAAATAGAAAGAAACAGATTTATAATATAACGAACGAGTATGAGAAGAAAGGACTATAGACTCTTAAGGAAATAAAAATAAAAATAAAAATAAATATTAAGAGACAAAAATGAAAACCAAAAAACCAAAGTGGGAGAGCAATTAGCTAAAAAATATTGCAAAAAATTATTTAAACCATCAAAATTGAAGAATTCTCTAAAAAGTTACATTAAAGGACCAGAAATACAAATAAAAACTAGCAAAACCTTTCCTTCTTTTGCTTTTTTCTCTATTCGCCGTTTTTAGTTTCCAGTACTGTCGGTTTTCCCAATCTCTTTAATTTAGTCCTTTTTTGTGTTTTAGACATGTCTTTCATTTTAGTGCTGATCCAGCTCTCCTTCTTTTTCCTCTAGGCGAACAGTTGATAACTGCTTTGGACCACCTTTCTTCATTCATTCTATAAACGCAGACGTACCACTTAAGTGCCTTTTTCCAATCGTCTTGAAATTAACATTTATACTTCCATCTCTTTTTCTCTTAAAATCTAGTTTTACTGCTATCAATTTATTTCTTATTTTGTTAATCATTGGCAACAGTTTGCGTCCGTATGTTGTAACGCTCTCTACAATAGTGCTAAATACCTTTTTCTTTGTTTGTTTTGTGAGGTTTTGATTCCATATCATCCTACGGAATGCTTTTGTTGCTTTTTTTTATTATTATGTAAAGTGACACAACAAAAAAACCTTCAACCAAACTACTAAAAGATGATTCAATTCAGATATAAAACTACTATTTAATGAACGCCTCAATGAAGGGTACATACCAAAAAGTGGAAATACTTCCTTGGCCAATCTACTTTTTAAAAAATAAAAAAATAATAAACAAGTGTTAGTTAATATTTCTATCATTACAAATATATAAATTATTTAGAAAATTGCCCAATAGGCTAGAGAACAAATTGGAATTAGAAGAAACTATGGTATTTTCGATCACTTATTTTAAGCTCACTAAAAAGACTACAGATTATATTTAAACATTCTGCTTAACACTCATTGACTTCTCAAAAAGCCTTCCATAATAGTGAGCAAAAGTTTGAAATAACAGCAAGTTGATTGTAGGTGCACTCAACTTATTACAATTTTTTAGAAGTTTCAAATGGTAATAAAAGCACTCCCATACTTGCCTCATGTTGAAAGGTTAGGTAAGGATATTCAGTAAGTTAAAAGTCATTTAATGCTGCATTGGAAAAAAATATGGAGTCAGATAGAGAAAACAAAAAGATGAACATAAACAATCAAATACTAAACTGCATGCAATATCCAGATATTGTTTTGATATCAGACATATACAAGTAATGTGAAACGAACTAAAAAACAAATCAGGAAAAGTGGATGTACAACTTAATTGAAATAAAACAAAAACTATGAGAAATAATATAACAACACTTAACAAATTAGGACAAGTGTTAAAACAGCGATAAACATGCAGAAGTAAAAGGAAGACAAATTCAAAAAAAAACATAGAACATGAGGTGCTAAACACAAACTCAAAGGTAAGGTACGAAATGAACAGAGGACACCAGATTGAGGGAAATAGACGATATATGAGAGGTATGAAGTCTCTGATTAGGCAAAAAAATGAGGAGACCTCAGATATAAAACAAAACGGAGAAAAATTGATGAAAAGATTAAGTGAAAACTAACACAATTAAATAGTGGAATGGTGCAATGCTTCCTTTCCTGACATTTAATGTTTTCATAAAGAGAACAAAAGAACAAAAACCATTATATTATTCTACGTTTAATAACATCACAAATGTATTTAAAAATCCACGTTGTTTGACTCGCATAAAACAAATCTGGTTTAAAACACTGATGCTAAAGAAAGATGACTCCAGTAATGTAAATCACTAAGGTTTCTTTATATGGCTTAAGAAATGTTCTTGGTGAAATCCCTCTTTATATATTTAAAGCATCATGCTGAGACTGACAAAGAGACCATCGAACAAATATTACAAATAATAACTACTTTTACTGTCTAAAAGGTTTCACTACTTTATTAGATGGTAAACCAACATAGGGTTGAAAGTATTGATAATTAATAGAAGAAAAACCGAAAAGTCATGATGGAAAAAATGTGAGTATGTAACCAATCGTAAAAATTGAAACAAACCAAAAAGTGCTGGACTATTTTCACAATGAGGAAGGTTTTCCTTTTTTTGAAAATATAGGGTTATTATAAAGTGCAACAAAGTATAGCGTACTATAAAATTAGGACAATCATAGAAATATTACTTTTGAAGGATCATTTAACTGATTTTTTTTGTGTTATAAGTCATGATATTGCGAAATGATTTCCTATGAGTGCTTCCTGGTTCCTAATATCCTAATGTTAAACGACACTATATTTAAATGTAAAACTCCCAATAACCGCTACTACATTAGCTCTTCCTGAAGTACTGTGGTCTAAGCAGAAACTCAAGATTCTGCATTTGACAGAGAAAACATTTTAAGAGTTTCTGGAGAAGAAGGGGCATGTGTTGATCGTGTTTTACGCGCTGTGATAGAGACAATGTAGCAAAGCAAATCTACAGTTTAAGAATAATTTAAAGAAAGAGCTTTCTGCCCTAAATTGCACCACATGGCAAGTTTTATATATTTCATATAAAGTAGGTGGTTTCCCTACTTTTAAATATTTTTGGCAGCATTTAAAGATTATTAAACCATATAGTGGAGGAGGAACACCTCAGAGTTTATCAAATTTATGAATAAATCTTTCCAAAAAAGAACAATGTCCAAGGCATCCGGGTGACTTGTGAGTCAGTAGTGGGTGGGTTCCTGTGGTGGGTATCTATGCAACGTTAAACAGTTCGGACTGGCCACTCGACTGTAACATGTAGAATATTTTGCATTAATATTGCCAGTCAGGATGGCGACTCTTTTATCCTAAAACACGGCAAGCAGGTCTTCCGGGGACAGGTGCGCATCGGTGAGTTGTATCGAAATTGATGACTGTTTTCCCCTAGCTCTAAATATTCTGTTGCAGGAGAAGGTATAATTTGGAAGTCTGACTTCATGTTTAGCTTTCGAATATGTTTGGAAATTTTTCTTGAAAGATGGCGTTTGGATACTCCGGGAGCATTCGAGCATTATGAAGCATCCTATGTTGTCTTCAGGTGGTCGTTGACAGAACAGCCCGGTCCTGTTCCCTGTCCAAGTTTGACTTAGCTTTGATAGCTATTTCTTCCTTGACTGAAAATCTTTTATTGCCGCATTTGAACGCTTGAGATCAACTTTATCTTTCAGATAAATTCGGCAATTTTCCCCAAAAATTGCACTCAAGTTCTCCGGGAGCATAGGATGCGCATTGTCAAATTGTAAGTCAAAATTATGCGAAGCATCTCAGGGTTTCTGATTTGGAAGCAGATGGCTGTTAGCCAGGCCCAGGCGATTGCTGACAGGAAGAAGAACTGCGTACTGCTCCTGGTTTAACTTCGCGTAGTTATCAATCGATAGCCTGCACACATCTGCAGCTTTTAGATCAGTTAAAAAGTTTTTCCCGAAAGATGGTATCTAGGTGCTTTGGAGACAGGCGTAATATGCGCGTTTTATAGTAAAATTATGCAAAGTATGCCATAACTTCTGCTCTGGAAGAAGATGGCTGTTGTTTTCAAGGGGTAATTGATGAGAAACGGGACCTGGTATTGTTTCTGGTTTGAATTTTTGTAGATAGCTGTTTCTCTCTTGACTATAAACCTGCTATCGTTGTGGTAGTAAGTATAATTTTAAAAGACTGAACTCATCTCTAGCTTTTAGGTAAGTTTGGTAATTTTTCCGAAAAAATGGCATCTGGATCATTTGGAAGCAGGATAGGATGCGCAGAGTCAAGATTTATGCCTAAATTATGCAAAACATCCTATAGTATCTGCTCTGGAAGTAGATAGCTGTTCTACCCAAGTGGTCGCTGATAGAAGCAGATTTTGCATATTTGGCTGTTTTTCCCTTGATTGCAATTATGCTGTCGTTGCGGCAGTAGGTGGAATTTAAAAACGTGAACTCATCTCCAACTTTTTTTTGCTTCAGGTTTAACTTTGCATAGATGGTTGTTTCCGTCTTACCTATAAATCTTCTGTCGTTGTAGAGGTGGGTATAATTTGGAAATCTGTGCTCATCTCTAGCTTTTAGGTAAATGTAGCAATTTTTCCAAAAATATGGTGTTCAGGCCTTATAGAAGCAGGCATTGGATTCGCATCATCGAATTGCAGGCCGGAATCATGCAAAACTTCCCATGGTCTGATTTGAAAGCTGGTAGGGAACGGGACCTGGCATTGCTTTACGTTTGACTTCGCGTAAATGGCGGTACTCAACATCAATGTTGTTGAGACTTTTCAGTAAATCCCCAAATTTTCGCACCTTTCTACTTAGCGTGGAAAAACAAATTTTATATGTCGTTAAAATAGTTAGGATACGTAAAAAAATCTTATTACCTTATAATTATAATGTTTTTTGGCTAACATATAACGGTTGTAAAAAATTCAAACATGTAGACGCGGGTTTATCATTACGTGTAAACACATTTTCTTTTTTTGAAAATTTATTCTGAGGTTGATGTTATTCCAGCCAACTTATTTTAAACATGCAGTGGAATTCATACAATTATTAGCAGAGCTATTTTAGAGAATTACTGCAGAAAAAATTATTTCAAAGTTACAATATTTAGACAAGAGCACCACAGTAGATGAAAACTTTTTGTTGTAATAAATAAGCTTATGGTGAAACAGAATTAATGTTGCGGCTTACCACAGAATTTTTTAGTTTACTATTTAACTTAGACCATCGCTTTGTTCTGTTATATTTGGCGAGCTTCAGCTTACTGAGCTTGCTAGTTCGTAGAAAAATAAATCCCTAGAAGTAACTGTTATCGTGGGCCAGTTGAACACACAATTTTTATAGATCAGACAATTCGCACGGGCCATGAAAGCGCCGCAGACAATTATATCGCGAGGTGTGTGGCGACTTTACGGAGGCTGGGCCTTTAAGAAAAACCGGCAGATGCAGTTGTACAGCGATGAGAACTCGTGCAAGACCAGGGCATCTACGCGTAACGGTGTTAGGCTTCGACTTCTAATTCGAAATTGGATTCTTATCCCGTCCCTCAAATCAGAATCGCCACCTATTCAGAAACGAGCCGATGCAGAACAGGCACCTGTCGCAGCTGGACCCCCCGGACCACTGGGCCATACGATGCCCACCGCAACAGCCGCGTGCCTTCGTAATCGCTCATTTCGCCGGCGACAAATTACTATATCTCTGTCCTAGAAATGTATACGGCAGTGCGAGTTCCTCCGTTATACATTTTTTCTTGGCGCAAGAATACCCGCATGCAACGTGCAAGACGAACTACGTTCTTAAATAACCACAAGATGCCAGACCCACAACCAAATGAGTGGAAGTAGAAATATTACCGCTTGGTCAAAGCGAAAAAGCTACTAATTAATCTTTTAGCTCTTAAAAAACAATTATGAGTAATAGCTGTCATCGTTCCTACTTGAAAAGGCAAAAGTGATTTTACCTTGTTACTTTAAACCACGCTCTATTACAGATTAATCTAAACCAAATTAATTCAATGGTAATTTTAAGCAGATAGATGTATAATCGCTATCCTTGTCACTGAGAACTATAATATGCGTCGATGGTACATTCAATACAGATATAAACAACTTACACAGTTTCAGAGATGGTGGATGATTGAACCATGAGAGATAGGGTGATCATTCTAATTGGTCGTCACCTGGTGGGCTATTTCAACCAAACAGTGCAATAATTTTTGAATATAATGAGAACATGAAGGAACAAACGAGCCAGGAAGATTTTCGTCAACTTAAAATAATCAGAAGAGAGAGAGAGAGAGAGAGATTGGGGGAGGGGAATGAAAGAGAGAGAGACAACAAAGGGCATCTTTTACTATAATCTAGAGGTTTGCCGCGGCTACTTCTAGAAGACTTGGTTTCTATGTGTTCTGTTTACGTTATCTTCCTTTGATACATCAAGATGGCGTGTAGTTTTTAGTAACAAATGTGTTTTGGTTAGACACACGTGTCCATTATGTTTCAGCTTCCAAAATTCTAATGCTTTGTTTTTCCTTGATAATTAGTAATTCAAGTGTTTTTCTATATAATTTTTCTATTGTCGCATATAGAATATACATAGAGCCAGTTAGAATAACAGTTTCAACCATGAATGGCTTTGTACTCACAGTTTCAACAATGATGGCATTATCGTCCACAAGATAGCATTAGATGTCTGTATGACTTAATGCCAAGGGTGACGCAACTAAAGATACTTTTTAACTACATAATTTTGAAATAAGGAATAATGTACAAGCATACAAAAACATCCAATGGGGTTGCAATATTAAAGTGTCGTAACAAGAAGTGCAGGGGTTATAGATGAGCTCTAGGGGATGGAATATGTTCCCTAAATAACTACGAACATATTTGTATTATAACCAGCAACTGTTCATTGGTGGTCACCCTCCAGAAAAAGGCGAAAAATTCGAATACTTTTAGCAGTCACGTTAGTCCTCGGGCGACATCGCTGACATTTATTTTCAGCCGCTTTTTGTTCTCAAAAAACTTTGCCTTAAGTTTTCCTAAAATTGCAGACGATTTTATGCCCCCTGATATAAGAAATTGATAATGATGAGCCGTTGTGTAACGGACGAAGGTATCGTTTGCTTTAACACAGTGACACTGACTAAAGAAGCGTGTGAGGTACCATAGGGGAGGAATTTCCTTCAAACGCCTCTACTTTCAACGTTTAAATTCTCGTACTTAACATAAAGTTAGTAAATTTTAAATTGTTTGTTTTATAAAAATTTGACTCATTAACATGTCAGTTTTTGATGTTGTGTTAAGAACTAGTGTACAAATATTAACATTTTCAAAGAAAGATACCTGCAAACTTCAAAACTTACCAACATGTACTTCGTAGTTTTGCTGATGACTGGTCTATGTGCTTTAAATATATATATATATATATATATATATATATATATATATGTGACTTAAGCAATTACAGATTTGCTTTGCGTCAACAATTCTAGATGGTAGACTAACTCAGCAAAGTTCAAGTTTGCTCATACGGTCCACTTATTTAAGCTGTGTTCATTCATCATGGCTAATATTCCTTTCGATCAGACAGTTTTTTTAATTAATACTGAAACAGTGATGATGGTCTTCCAAAATTCTTAAATATTTGGTTTATTTGTCAAGTTTGCTTGCAAAAGAGCAAAATAAGAAGGCATAAACGGTTCATTTAAGATAAAGAACAGATCAAAGTGGAAGAACATACAATTAAAAGAAATGAAGCAAAATCAGCAGTGAAATAATCCAAGAAAGCGACATGAAAAGACTTCGGTGAGAAAATTGAAGAAAACAATTCTGGAATATAGTCAAAAAACTAAATGGAAACCGTTCACCAAAAGTTCGTAACATCAGAAACCCTGAAGGACAGATACAAACAAATACAGATATAATACTACAAATATGAAAAGAATACGTGCAAATAAGTTTAGAGAAGAAGATATAAAGGACCAAACAGAAGAAGGAACACTTAATAAAAAAGAAGAAAAAGCAAACAACGAAACAAATGAAGACATAACAGAGGCAGAAATTGAAGAAGCCCCAAATATAGCAAAAAACAGTAAATCACCAGGAAAAAACAACCTATATCCAGAACAAATCACAAAAGGGGGTACAACAGCGATCCAATCGCTGAGACGCATATTCCAAGAAGCATTAAAAGAGGAACAAACCCCAAAAAAAGTAGACGAAGAATATTATAATACCCATTTACAAAAAAGGCGAATCCACCAATTGTAATAACTATAGGGCAATATGTTTGTCTCCCGTAGCACTGAAAATCTATACCAAGATAAAGTAGAAGAATTCCGACGACAGGACGACAAACAGAAGACGACACATATACCCTTCGAGCTATAGTAGAAAATACCCTAGAGAAAAACAAAGAACTATACTTAGCATTTTTCGATCTGAAGGCAGCATTTGATCTAATTCCACGAAAATGCATTAAAGAACTACAAATAAGTAAAAAACTCGAAAGAAATATCAAATCATTACATAGGACAGTAAGAGAAAAAATAAGAGTAAACGGAAAAGTTTCAGAGAAGGTTGTCCTCTTAACGTGTTGATCCAACAACATTCTTGTGGTTTCAAGTTCTTTTCTGGGGGTTGCAAAAATAGCCCAACATTTTAAATAAAAAAATGGATGTAATAAATTTGAGATACTCAATACCCCGCGTTCTTACGTCAACTACGTACGTCATTCGCAGATTATGATATAAAAAATTCAAAAGATGATTTCACCTTTTTACTTCAAATTAAATGTTAATTATATTTCGCCACCTTGTGCCTCCAATTGTGGCTTTTCAATTGCCCCTGTATAACAAGTATCATGACATGATTTTAAAAAAAGCAAGTTTCTGTAAGCCTGCAAAAACATTTGTCTAACGATTGATTTTGAGTATATACAGTGGTCACGTAGTCAGGAATGCAAAATGGCTGCCTTCTTGATAGGAAGTTGGTAGACTACTCCCTTTAAAACTGTTAACAGTTACACATTGCTCGCAGTCACGTTAGCATAAATCTCGCGGTGCATGTATTGCTCCAATGGTTGACGTCTTAATGTTTCGGCAATGTGCAGCCTTTTGGGGGGTTGTTCAGCGGGTTCGCACGGGTAATTATCTTGCCTGGACGTGTATTAATCTGCGTACGTTTTACTGCTACAATTTACGTGATACTTTTGTCATTAAAGAGAACTAAAATAATGTCACATAAAATTTCTAATAATTTAACATGTAAAGAACATTCTAAATATGCAAATTTAGTAACAGTAAATACAGGATGGAGCAAAAATTTTTTGGTTGATTTTCAATAAAAAAAAATTTATTACCACTAAAATAATGAAGATATGACGTTCTTTTTGCTGAATACATATCGGGAGCCTCTATTTAAACTTCTGCATCGCGTTTATCAACATTTCTACTGGTAAAGTTGCAATTTTTGCGAATGGTGATTTTCAACTCGTCTACTGTACGAGGATTGCAAACGTAGACTTTAGATTTTAGGTAACCTCAAAGAAAGAAGTCGCAGATAAACAAATCTGGTGAGCGTGGAGGCAAGGGACATCGGCAAAATGTGAGATGACGTGTTGGAGATACATTTGTCGAACAACTGGCCTTACCGTGTGTGCTGTTGGTCCAGCTTGTTGAAACCACATTTTTCCACGTGGAAGTTATAGACACAAAAATTTTAGAAAAAATTCTAGTCACAGTTAATGTTACACTTTCTTCTTCCAGAAAGTAAGGCCCTAAAAATCAACAGTTATGCTTAGTAACCATCTGAATGGAAATGTGCCTCATCACAATTATATCATCGGAAGTAATAAGTTCAAGTATTCCTTCACAACAGTTTCCGTTGGACAAAATCACATTAAAGAAGCTTTTGAACAATCATGATTTTGTATGGATGGAATTTTAACAAGAGATAAGAGAGGCCCAAAGTTGGAGCACGATGTCTAGTAGAGGACTTCCCACTCGCCCAACATTTTCTAGAATCCCTAATTCCCTCTTCATATTGCAAAAATATGTATCTTTAAAAATATTATACCTAATTGTTTGCTTTTGTCAATTTTCTATACAAACGAAGAAGTGCATTATTTTTTAAAGTAACACTTATTCAATATAAATATTATATGTATCGACTTAGGCCCATTTGCATAAATATGTTACTATTTAAACCACAGACGGATATGATTTAGATGAGCTTAAAGATTACAGGACGCTACTGTTGGATCTTTGTTTTGGTCTTTCTTGTGGTTGGTAAATCCGCCGTGTGCAAGAAGTGCAGTACTGGTTCTAAACACTTCTTTGTTGTTTCAGGATCTTCGTATTTTACTTGAAAGAATCTTTTTGTTGAATACGACTTCAGGATCTCATTATGGCAATTTTAATTTAATCTTGTACAGCAAACCGTAATGCTGATGAACAATACCTCTTTGACTCTAGATCTTGCCCAATTTTCTTAACAATCCTGTGGACTTGTTCTATGGTGGTATGATTTCCCCTTAATCCAAATTGATGCTTAGGGATCAGATTTTCTTTCACTAATATAGTTTCAAGTTTCTTAAGAAACCATTTCTTAGCAAGTTTTATCATTACTACTAAGAGACTGATAGGTTGATAAGACTCACTTTTTTAAGATTCTTCTCTGGTTTTAATCTGAGTTCGAAAATCTTCATATGAGAGTTCTTCCAACACTTTTTCCTGTTAGGTCATAGCCAGAAGCTTTATTTGTGTTGATGTCGGTCACAATAGTGCTCACAGTCTCCTTTATTTTAAAGGGCTCTATTGGTACCGCCATTTTGTGTAGTTTGTTAATAACTATCAAATCTCAAGTTCTTCTTCATGAATTAGTTGTTCGAAAACTTCTTCTAAATGTTCCGCTTTCCAGTTTTTCTCCTTGCCCAAGTTTCATCACTCTTCTAGGTCTTGCGGTTGTTTAATTTTTTTGTATTGTTTAATACTGTTTTGAGATATTTGATGGCTTTAATTAGCTTTCGTTTATCTTCAAGTGTTTTGTAATACTGACATAATTTTCTATCGTAATAATTATCGGTGTGTGATCGGAGGATAATTCAAAGTTAGTTTTTGTACACAGATAGTTGCGTGCTAGACGTTTAGTAATGTCTTCTACCTATAAACCAATAAGTGAACTCACCAGTAGATAGATATAGCAGACTGTCATACGTTATCTTAAAGAGTTATCGTTCTTCCGATGTAATCAGACTGGATCCTCATTGTATGTGTTTCATGTTGTAATTTACCCTGCTATAAAACAGCAACAAGTTGTTTTGTAGACGATTTCAAATTGTTCTTTGGTTTTGGTCTTGGGAACAATATATTGCTGCCACATTTAACCGCCCATTCCAGTCTTTTTCAACAATAGTAGTAGCAGCCTGTATATTTCTGTATGCTTAGAATGACGCCTTGTTTACAACATAGAAAAGAGAAACCTTACAAAAGGCTATTTGTTGTAATTACTAATATTTAGAGATCCTTTGCCGTATCGGAAATTACCCACACAAGGTATTATTAAACTTCCTTAGAATAATTGACATACTGCTGCTCAATACATCAAAAGAACTTGTATCGTATGGACTGTTTGCTGATGAAGTTTAGTTCTATTCTACTGTGTAGTTGCTATTATACTATCCAAGTTTTTCATTGTGGCAAATTATTATCAATATAAATTTTGGTAGAAATTGAGATTAAAAAAAGTAATGTCTATATTAAAACTAATTTTCTATTACCATTGCGTTATCGTCTACTAAAATATAAACCTCCAGCATGGTTACTACATTGCCTATTGCTTTCAGTAAACTTAAAGAGAATGGCCAAATAAGACTATTAAATATTAGAGTCTGTCAATTACGAAAAATGTTTAGGTGGACCTTCTTAATTTATTTAGTCTTTCGGAAGCATATAAATAAAAACATTTATCACCATATAATAGAAGTTCAATGTCAATTTCATAACTTTTACGTAAGGACTGACTTGAGAACTGACTTTCTAAAATGTTAATCAAACTTATCAAGACCTTTATTGATTTAACTTTGTAGAAAATCCACTTATAATTACTTAAATCGATTGTTTCGCTCTAAGATGTTCATTGATCTTTTTGTAACTCATAGATTTTTATTCATCTTGAAAGAAAATCTACTCGCTGTAGTTTCTGCATACGCTGGAAGTGATAACAGATAGTAGCAGTTGTCAAATACAAACACGACACGCTCTCCTCCGTGTTTACTCCTATCTTCAAACTACTCCATCTCAAATAACGAAATACTGCTGTAGAAGTTTTGTGACTTGGGGACAGATTTTCAGGTAAATCCATAAGATGCTTCAACAACTTCCATTTGCTTGTTTATATGTATAAATCATCTTCGCATATTACTGATATGATTAGAAAGCTATAGTTGTTATGTACGTTGATAATGCCATATCTACCAAAGCTTAATATGTGAGAGAATTGACAACAAAAATGCCATAATGCAAAAATCACAATTTTTTTCCAAACTATCATTTTAACAACCCCATTGGCCATAGAGGTCTACAAATAAAAGGAAATGTATAAATACAGTGCCGTTAAAATGGGTGTTCTTACAGGGGAATAGCATTGATACCTACTATGAGCAATTTATCGAATATTTCTAATATGTTAAAAGATCCCCGAATAGTAGTAGTGAAACTATTTTTTTACAATTTACAGCATGGTGAAGATAGCCATTTATAATATTGCTTTTTTCAGTATTTTGGAAAAGACGTCAATTTGATATGTCAGTCCAAAGCTTTGTAGTTTCAAATAACATCAAGTATCCTGTACATAGGCTGGTAAACTGCTTTCTAAAGTTTAAAAGGTAAACATTTTTAGATGTGACAAGCTATCAACAACTTCGGTAAATTTGGATTGAATGTCTTTTATCTATATAGATAAAACAGTAGTATCTATAGGTCTATCTATTAAGCTTTGTATTTAAAAATGAATAATGCGATTTTAATCCTCTACTTGTGGAAACTCCAGGAAAACTATCTCCCAACTTTTACTGCCGCCTTGAAATAGAATGGCGTCCATACAGACCATGAAATTAAAATAATTTTTTTCTTTGTCCTCAAGAGTTGGAAAGAAACGAAAACGACATATTGAACCCCTATGCAGACGTTTCTCAAAAATAGTAGTATTCGCATAGTGACAAAACTTACCATTTTTACTATGAATCAGAAATGAATTACAAGAAGAGGGAGGGGAAATCATGCTGTTAAAAGGCAAACCTCATGGATTTTTTAAATGTGACACCACGCTAAGCCATTCTTTTGAAAATTTCTTAAACCAAATCAGTTTCTTATAAGTATTTGTATGTTTTGTATTTATATCTTCCTAAAGCTTTTTTGTGTTTCTTTTAATTTAGTCTTAATATTGCTATATTTGTAGATAACGTGCCCACTTTATTTTTCACATGGTTGGAGAAATTTATTTTTCAATATTATATTCCTTTGTCGTTTGTTCACAGTTTTATTATATTTATTACAATTACCATACCTTATCCAGTATGTTGATAAAAAATTTACATGCACATTCTTATTTTCAATTAATATAAGCTTTTATCATTCTGGTATACAAAAGACAAAAAGTCCGACAGAATTAAGATAAAGAAAAACAATAACAAACTATTATATATAAAAAATATTATAAATCAGATCTGCGTGTCAATAATAATTTGAACTAACAAATATTTTAGCTTCTTGCGGGCTGAAAATGTGCACCAAATATTCTAAGTTCAAGTGGGACAGGTGGGCGGGTAACTAAGCAGAGTCGACAGGTAAAGCAAACAAGAGGGAGGCGGGACAAATAGGCGGGCTGGCACGCGACTAAACAGGCGGGGAAGCCATAGCAGAAAGGTGGGCAAACAAAACGTAGGGGAAGACAAATTCTAATTTACGACTTTTCACCTAACAAGAAAAATATTTTGAGTACCATCAAACAAAATAAAAGGGTTAACAAAGACACTTATTTAAAAAAGTCATCATTGACAATGAATCATAGTCTTGACATTACTAAGAACCTCCAACAAAAGAAGAGTTAAAGAAGAAGCATAAAAGTCATTGTGATGTTAAGACAAAGAATTTCTTTAGAGTACACATAAAAAACTATCAAAGAAAAGCTTTATAAACAATCCTCCAAGAAACTGTTAAGTCATATTTGGAGTTTGGAAGCTCCTAACTTTTTACCAAAAATATCAGGGATTTTACGAATTCAAATTAAGAACTTAAATGTAACCAAATTTAACATTTTGGACGTAAATGCCTTTACATATATCTGAATATTAGGAAAGATCAAGGGGACTTAAAAACGTGATCAAATAAGGACTTCAATTTTGGCATAAAAAGCTGGCATCTGAAAATAGAAACAGTTGGTACAAAAAGTTCTCGATAATGTTCTTGGCTTTAGAGGGGTCAGTTTTTAAAGGCGTTCCTAAAATAGACAAACACGTGAGACAATCGCGTTAGTTATTGTCTAAACTATTATTTAGAAGACCGTCCAAAATATGACCTTAACCTGTTTACCAACTCATCTCGTTTTACCTCTAAAAGACAATTCGTCTATCATATCTTTTTGTCACATTAACAACATGGGGTGATCTTCGGTGAACTTTCAAAAATAAATTTTTATGTATCATTTCTAGATGAGCAGTCTTGGATGACCACTTTTAGGTTTTTTTAATCACAATATGATTATTTGGGATAGCTAACTACTTCTCTGTTTTCTTTTTTACCAATCTGGTATTAATCTTCTAAACTTTTTGCCCATACTACATTCAATTTTCAAAATGCTTTGGAAACTTTTGAAGGTAGAGAAGAACCTCCAAGAGACTTTGTGCCAAATTAGTTTTGTTTGTGTAATATTTCCTCCCCGTATAGTTTTCTGTCTGGATCTTGATATATTTTTTGGTCAATTTGGCCGAGATCTGCGATATATAAATACAAGCGAAACTATGAGTGCTTTATCTAGGACAAGGTTAATGAGAAAGAATTTTTATCAACATTAAACAGTTTTCTTCTACTTTGATCTTTGTATCATAACCAACAAAAAATTTAACATATCGTGGTATTTTTATCTCAATATTACTATCTACATTCCGTTTTGGATTTGTCAGATCAACACTACAAGTGTTATACATGATATTTTTAAGTAAGTTAACACCGATTACTTAAAATGTTTATTAGCTGTGCTTGTCTGATGGAGATTAGTATTAGTACCTCTGCTAGTCTAAGTAAGTGATCTTAGTTATCTTCCTCGTCTGAAATTACATTTTGAGGAAGCTTTTTCTTTAGTTCTTTATGGACGTTATGCTGATCATTATTGTAATACCTCGCTCCTTCACATTTGTTGAATTTGTAATGAAGTTTTTGGTACTTGTAATAAAAAAGTTTTGGATTGGCGGTACTCCCAGTTTGCAATGCACTTGCGTATTGGAAAAAAAAACGTATCTTTGAAGCTTCAGGATATTTGTTTTAGTTGTATTACTCCAGACTGGAGATATATAGAGTGCTAGGGGCCGTAATATGGATTTATATAGAAGAATGATGTATAGAATAATAATTGGATAAAAATGTCGTAGTCATTGTATTATTCTGTTATTATTATTATTTTTTTGATTAATATAGAAGCTCCATTTCAGTCTCGTATTTAGATGTGCTCCAAGATATTTGATTGCAAAGTCTTTGGGATTTTAGGGTGTCACGGTTCCATTGGGTTAAAGAATTTCCATTGGCATTTGGAGGGATCGATTTTGATATTCCAGTTTTTGAGCCACTTGCAGTTTGTAACTGAGGGGCTGCTCTTTTCAAGATTGTGCTTTGTGTTACAATAACTGTGTTGGCATACATTGCTATTCACGCTGGGATTTTAGGAATATCAGAAATGTGTATATCGAAGAGAAGTGGATCTACGATACTGCCTTGTGGGACTACCAAGCGTACAATTTTTGCTTCAGAGATTGCAGCTTTGACTTTAAGAGTAAATGTTCGTTCTTCTAAGAAGAAGAATGTGATGGCTGGGAAATAAGGGAGTCAAAGACTAGGAAGATTGCGGTGGCGTAACATTTGTTTTTGAAATTTGTTTTATTAAGTTCGCTAGTTCTTTGCAGTTTGTGACAGGTCGAATGTCCTTTTTTAAAGCCAAATTGGAAAGGTAGGAGAATGTGAAATGTATTAGCTACTTTTGCAAGGCGAGCATAGATGACTTTTTCAAGGAGCTTGGAGAGGGTAGTTAATAGGTTGATAGGGCAGCTTGTCATAGGTTTTTGTTTTTTCTAGATTGGCTAAATATGAGGACATGCGAGTCCAGCTTCAGAGAAAATAATCTAGTCCTGCTCATGTGGAGTAGTAGCTAAATAGGCCAAACATTAACTAGTTAGATGTTAGAGGACTGTTGGATATTAGGTCGTAACTAGATGATTTGTGTTTAGGTAATGACATTATATGAAGTGCGTTCAAGTTCTAAGGACTCTAAATTTTTTTCTCAGTGAGAGTAAGTAAAAAGATGCGGTTAATTTTAAAAAACGCTGGAAATATTTCTGAATTTGTAATATAGATGGCAGCACCATACAATGTACTCAGGTCCAATTATCGCCCTTGCAGTGAGTGTTGTTTTTTATACTTCAAATGGTGACGCTTAATGTTCAAGGATAACGTGTAATCATCCGTTTTCTCCTCTTGCGTGGTGAAACGCCCATTGATATCGATCACCAATTGAATGAGATTTGCGGTGAAGGCGTTACAGATGTTAAAAATGTGTGTTCGTGGATGCGAAAATTTAAAGATCGAGAGTTGTGTGACAATGAACCGAAGCAGCCCCGACCATGAAACCACGATTGCGCGAGTGGAGCAAACTATTATGGAAGACCGTCGATTAGGTGTACGTAATACCGTCTCTAAACTTGGCATTTTTAGTTTCAAGATTTCTTGTTCTTTGTCAGACTTTTCTGGTTTAACTCCGATGCTTAATCATATTGATTATAGAACGAGAGGGACAATTATAATAGGGGTTGGGATGACTCGGTTTGTTTAAAGTTGCCGCTTTTGCAGCATCAACTATTAATGGAATGATGTTAGAAAGTTATGTAAAAGTTTTTGCGCATACCCTATATATTTGTTGTTTTTAAAATTATTTATTCAAGTAAAATTTGTTGACTCGTGTGTCAGATTGCACTAAGTTAAATTTTTTGTGATAAACCAATTTAATATCTGCAAATGGTCCAGTGCACTACGTCCCTGGTGCCTCTTTTTTACCCCCGGAAACATAAGGAAACGCATCTGATCCGCAGAATTTCGCAAAATTGACTTTAATAGCCTGCTAAATGACCTGCGGAGATTAAAGTAACCGTGACGCCAGTTTCTGGTTAATTTGACTCCCTACACAGCCCCTATATCATTACCGCGTGCGACTTCATGCGCGCACCCTCTTCGCATGGGGCGGTTCAGCTCCCGCTGCGTTATTGCGTCAACAAAAATCGCTTGCGTGGCTGCCAAATCGGACGGCTCAATTAAGCGCAGAAGCTACAAACGCATCTGTTAATCTGTCGGTGGCTACGTCTCATTAATCTAAACGGTCCGCTATGCGCCCGTAATTGCGCGGGAGGCCTGGAAGATGGCGCTAGCCACTTCTGGAGCGGACTTGAGGCAACCACGTGCTCACGCATTGATTTCTTGTACCTGTTGCTTAGGTTAAGGTCAAAAACGTTCCTATAATAATTCTATTAAGGCGAAACTATTAGAAGTAAAATTACATTTTTTTAATAAATGAAATTCCGAACAAAGTGGTTTTGTTATTCAATTTTCATAAATTGTATTAATCATCGTTTGGTTATGTTTTATATAATCAAGACATGCTTTAAGAAATAGTAAGAAATCTCGTATGGCCTTTTTTTTAAGAAAATTATAAATATATAGTGCTGTCGAAAAAGTCATGATGAATTTTGCAATAGATGGCGTTACACGTATTTTTAGGTCAGAAACGTCATCGCAATCGGCACAATTGTTATATATTCTGACAAATGACTGTTTAAACTTTATTTGAGACAAATAAATATTTGATTTGGCCACGTCCTTCAGTTCTTACATTAAGTTGAAAATGACCAAACTGTGCATTTTCGGCATATTTTGTTTTTATTTTCACGCAGGATAAAACGCAAGACAGGCTTGTGAAAAATTGCGTAAAGTTTACGAGCGTCAGTGTCAGAGATGGTTCGCTAAATTTTGTGCTAGTGACTTTGGCGTCAACGATAGTCCTCGCAGCGGAAGGCCCGTTGAAGTTGATGACGATCAAATAAAGGGACTGATTGAAGCAAACCCACGTTCGACCACTCATGACATCGCAGAGACACTGAGCCTTCATCATTCAACCGTCCATGACCATCTCAGGAAGCTGGGATTCATGCAAGCTCGATATATGGGTTCCGCATAAACTTAAAGAAGTCCATCTCACCATCCGCATCAATATCGCCGATACTCATCTCAATCGCAACAAAATCGACCCGTTTTTGAAGCGCCTCGTAACCGGCGATAAAAAATGGATTGTTTACAACAATATTCAACGTCAACGATCGTGGTGCAGAGGAAAAGAGCGAGCCAAAACAACATACAAAGCTGATCCTCACCAAAAAAAAGTTATGCTCTCAATATGGTGGGACTACAAAGGTGTGGTATTTTTTGAGCGGAATCAAACGTTCGATTGAATACATTTCCCACCGAGAAACGACCAGAACTCGTCAATTGCAAAGGCATGATATTCCATCCTGACAATACGAAACCACACACAAGTTTGGTGACTCACCAGAAATTGTTGCAGCTTGGATGGGAAGTTTTGGCCCATCCTCCTTACTCACCGGACCGTGCGCCATCAGTTCACCATTAAATGGTAGGTCTTTCGCTTCTGATGAGGCCAGTTTTTCGCAGGTAAATAGCAGTCATTCTACGAGCGCGGAATTATGTAACTCCCAGAAAGATAGCAAAAGATCATCAATCAAAGTTTCATTATTGATTGAACTTTGTTATGGTATTAATAAATAAGCCTTGAAAGTTATCCAAAATGCGTCTTGACTTTTCCGACAACGCAATATTTATTTCTAAAGAATGAAAGTACAGGGTTATTGTATGTATGTCCTCTAAAACGTTTTGTTAGCAAAAGGTCATATGAGCGGTTAGTTTGCTGGACTAATGTACCCTTTAGTGTCTTAATCACCACACTGTCGTTACAACTTTATTTTATAATAGCTACTAAATCTTTCTACTCTATGTCATTAGCTTTCAATTTTACATCAACTCACTTCAAATGTGATTCACTGCACGCACAAATTAGGCTTCTTTTTCATGTTTCAAAAGGTCGTTCCTTTTTTCTTTGACAAGAGGGTTGAAATTTAAGACTTGCTTTGTAAGGTTTTGTTTTGATTTTCTTAATGTACCTTATAGTCATCTCCATTTATGCTTTTTTATCGTAGTTGCTACTGGTTCTTGTTTGGTACTTTCCCATAATTCTTCATTTGATATCTTTTGGGGCCAATATATAACCATACTTTTCTTCAAACATTTATTAACAAAAACTTGCACTTTCTGAATATCTTTTTTATTTCCGTTCCAGGTTTCACACCTATGTAACAGAACCCTCGTTATTATGCTATTAAACCACCGGATTTTTGTAATTCTGCTTAGTTGCCTTGGTAATCATATTCTTTTTAGGGTATAAAATGTTTTGTGCCTTTCCTAGTCGTATTGTTATGTTACGACTGTACTCTCCCATCTTTTCTAACGTAAACTTAGGTAGCAGAACTCCTCAAGTTATTCTATTTCTTTGTCATCCATCATAATTTTCCTCTTTTCTTTAACGCTTATATGACGATTGTTTTATTCTCGTTATGTTTAAGCCAATATATTTTGCAATTTTTAAAAGGTATTACATTTATATTAACGAAGCCTTAATTCAGTGGAGAAGAAAGTGTGGTGGCATGGGACTACAGATTGGAGACGAAATAGTTAGCACATTGCTGTTTGCTGACGACCAAGTCATTATCACTGAAGACGTAGACGACTCGAACTATATGTTACGCAAGCTCCAGGAAGAGTATAAAAAATGGGGCCTGGAGATTAACTTGCAGAAGACTGAACACCTAGTAATTGGAGACGATGGTATGGACCTGAATATTAGTGGCGACGTAGTTCACGGTTGCTCAAATTTTCGCTACCTTGGAGTTTTATTTTCAAGCACGCCAGGAAGTGACGCAGACATTGATCTTAAAATAGCCCAAGGAAGGAGAGCCATTCGACTGCTGAACACGGTACTCTGGAATGATAAAATTACAAAAAAAAACGAAGACAACAATATATAAGACTATAATTGAAAGCATCACCACATATGGATCAGAGATATGGGACATTAATCAGCGAAATAAAACCGTCTAATGGCACTGAAATGGACTATTGAGGCGGAGCTGTGGTGTATCTAAGCTACAACACGTGCGAAATGAAGAAATAAGACAGCGAATGGAGGTGGATGGTACGATAATCAATACCATAGAAACAAAAAGGCTTATCTGGTATGGACACTTAGAACGAATGGATGACGACAGATGGCCGAAGAAAGTTTGGAAATGGGTACCACCAGAACGTCGCAAACGGGGTAGACCTCGCCGAAGCTGGAGAGCAGCGGTACAGGACGCTATGGAATCCCGAAGATTAGAAGAAGGAGATTGGCTAGATAGAAATAAGTGGCGTTTGGGAAGCGAGACGCGGCCTCGGCCGTAATAAAACTCGCCAATATATATATTACATTTTCTTCTCCATATGACTTCTTGATCTGGAGGGAGTTGCGAATTAACTAGTAATAAAAAAGGGGAAATCTTTGTGGAGACCATATGCTATGAATAGAATACTGAAAATATTGAGCCAATTTTAATATAATTTTTTGCTTGGACCTTTATGGGCGAACTACTCATCTTTTTAAATTTCAAATCGCCGAAGAGATTATTTATTAGTAGAATTTTAATTGAAAAGCTACAGTCAAGAGGCACGCGTAAAATGACTTAGACTCCTGGCTTGGCGATTTGAAACGAAAATAACGCCCATCAAAAATGGCTGCGGTAAGCTCTGCCGGTGACAACAAACGATTGCAAACGAGCTTAATTGTTGTGCCGCAGCAAGCTCACCGCTGATGTGTTGTGTGGTTATCCTAACCACAAATATACAAATGGCATGCACGGCTTGTAAGGCACTTCTTTTAATTTACCGCCTAATGAATGTGTTACTTGCAACTTTACGGCCTGTTTATATCTAAGTGAGGCTAATTATAAACTCGCAACCATGCACGCGTCTGAACTTCTTTTGAACATAAAGATATGGTTGTGTAATTACATCTAGAGGTCTGGGGTGACGAATTTTTAACATTTTAGTTTCAAACCTTTGTTTTCGTATTTTAAATTATATTTCAAATATTAATGTCTTATTTTGGTAGAAATATTGAAAAAAGACACTTTAAATAGTTAATATTGGTACAAGTTTTTTCTTAGTCGACTTTTTCTTCTTTCAATTTCTTCTCTGGTTAACTTTTTACTTTGTTAATTCTTACATCGTTTTCGTTGTTTGTCTGAAAATATCCATCTCAATATTTTGTCTATGTATCTTTTAATACTATACACTGCAGCTGCTCTTACACTTTATTATCTCTGCTTTGTTATATTGCTGTTGTTCGTTTTTCTCTTTATTTGTAATCAAAATTATACAAACTATTCAACTTTCTTTATTTTAACTTTAATATTGTCTTTTAGATAAACTACTATTTTTTATAAGCGAAAAATGTTAAATTTTGTTTTTTATCATTTTATCTTTTTGACTTATACCTCTAGTTTTTTTAAGTTCTTGTACCTTTTAATAATATTCAAGTGTCTCAGCAATCTTCTCTTATTGCTTCTGTTATATGTCTTATTTTATCATAGCTTTCAAACTTATTTAACTTGCAAAACCCTCTTAATACTTCAATATTTACAGAAAGTACTCCTTTGACTTTTGTAGTATAAAGACGTGCTGCTCTCTGTTCTAAGTATATTAAGGTTAAGTGTTATCGAGTGTCTATTTGCACTACGACAAGTCAAATGCAAATCCAAGCTTGTGATGTAATTACAACTATCTAATAAACCATTAATCTGAAGAACAAGTGTTCATACTTAATCTAATCTTAACACAAAATTAAAATTCGTCCAACCAAATTATCCAGCATGTATTCAAAACACATTATTTTCCAAACCTACACAATTAATCAAAGGGCAACTAAAGAAACTATTGATACATAGAGAAAACGTAGAAGAAATTGATTTGCAATCAACAGTCAAAGTATAAAAAGGTGGTACTAACTAGTAGCAACCTAAAGAACACAAACCACCATCTATCTTAATACACGAGGTAATTAATTACGATAAAATGGCATACCATCTATTGAAAATAGTAGAGAAAAAATGTTATACCAAGACACTAACAAATAGCAGTGAAGGTAATTTTTTTAACCCAGACAGATATTAAATTGGCAAGTAATATTAAAGATAACAAAGTTATCCATCACATTCTTTGGACACTTGGATTACTCAATACTAACCAACAAAATAAAAAAAAACTAGCCTCTCTAAGATACGCTGTATGGAATACCACTAACCTAAAGTACCGTGTGCTAAAAGGTCCTCTTTCTCTATTGTGGTGGATCTTGAACAATAAGAAAATTTACGATACCGAATATTTGAGTAATAATATATCAGTTGAAGAATCTAGAAAGAAAAATATGATCTCTCAGTATACATTCTGCCGAATATATGGCCATACCAAGTCATATTCTTTAAAACTCTATGTATTAAATATGGTTTCAAAAACCAAACAATACTCCGGCATATGTCTACAAAACCACCCAGATAACTATATAATCTCTTTGGTGAAAGATCTACAACAATCAATCTAAATTCTAGTCAAACGAGAAATAACTAATAGATGTCTACTACCTATCCCATCAACCTTAAACAATTCCTTCCATACTTCACCTAATCAAGCAATAAATCAAAATCCAAATATGCTACTAACAGATCGGCCAATTTATTCTAAAATTACTCCTGATAGATATAATGCGAAAAACCAAGTACATTACCAAAAAAATATTACCGAGTAGCTTTCAAAACTTTTTCGCAAAATCTAGAACTATATTTGTGTAGCTAAAAAATCACAACATGATTTTAAACATCTTCTCTACCATAATACATAATACAGTTTAAAATGGTGATATCAGTGATATCAATAGATCTGTTATTAAAATATCATATTATACAACACTTTACAAATTATCTAGATAGCACAGCCTAGTATGTAACAGAAACTCTTTAAATTACTGTCTTCTAGAGTCTTACCACATTTATAAATTTAATGTTTAGTAATAAAGGCTGAAACCAGTATGTACCTATTAGCCAATGCAGAGATGTAGTCTTCCATCACTATCATCACTAAAGAATATGCAGTCTATTTTCAACAATTGATTGGAATGAAAAATATACAACTTAGAGATTACGACTGTTAACCCCTAAAGCTATTCAAAACTTTAATCTCAATTACGTATCAATAAATAAACCAATATGCGGGCCTAGTAACTCTAGAAAAATTCCAGACTTCACCATAACTATCTAATATTTTCATCAACATTGAATCAAATAATGAATTGGTGTAAGACGATTCGTCTTCTGTCTTACTATTAAGTTCTAAAGAAAATCTTCAAACATTTGGCTCTAAATACACTAATTGGGATATTTCCAGCAATTACTAGATTTTTGGGAAGCAAGAACTTCTAATATGAATAATCACGCTAAAACCATTAACATTACCTGCTATGTGGCAAGGTATGTAAAACAATTCCCCCGTGAAAAGTAAAGGTCACGTAAAAAACAAGGAACAGAAAGGACAAAACAATATTCAACAGACTAACTCATAAATTAAGAACCTCACTTTAAATACTACCTTCCAATTTGTCAGAAGACTACCACTCAATATAGTGAGCTACTAAAAAATGACAAAGGTCAGATATTGTAACTGAAACAAAGTGATGGTATATGAGCCAGATCTGACTTTGATAAAGCAAATGTTTTCGCGCGGCTATAACTTTATAAAGGTATAGAGTTGACGACTATGTAAACACAAAGACGAAAACGTCAAACGTCAAATGCCGAAGAATTGCCGAAAGACCCAAAGGGCCAAATGATGAATATAACTTTAGCACCCATACCTATAGGTCCCGGCTATGATCTTATAGTCGGACGAATCTTGCGTAATCTACCGAGAAAAAACCCGGTGTTGCCCACTACAACATACATACAACAGACCAAGGTATTAGTCATTGCTGTGGAGATAGGATCTTTAGTCAAATGAAGAGGTACCCTCATCCGTTACGTAACTGATTATTATCAAATTACATTAAGAGAAGATCCAAGACAGTTCAGAAAAAACACCGTTAAGAAGACTTAAGTATACGCATGTCAACATTTTTTTGTGAGGACGAAAACCGCTTTTTTCTTCTGAAATCGAAAATGAAATAAGCTCAGGGAATTCGAGATGTTATTCTGGTCCACAACAACACTCGGCCTCATACAGCTGCCAAAACTTGACAAAAAGTAATAAATTATTCACGACTACAATAGAATACCCTCCCTACAGTTTAAGCACTTAGATAATAAATATTTGATTACGATGTTACTATTTTGCAATTTTATGATACTTCAATACATTTAAAAAATCTGTTTATATTTGATTTGTCCATATACTTAGAGAAGAGAGATCTAATGGGTCAGTTTGGATGTAACGTGTCTCTTTATTCAAATTTCGATACAAGATACCCTAAGCAGTTTTTTCCAACGACATATTACATTTTTTCCGACAGTGCTTTACATACAGCTACTGATATGAACAAAACACTTGATTTTTTGAGCTTTTCTGTAACAAAATGAATACCAAGAGAGTACCTTGATACTAAACCTGAAGTACGTAGGAAAGTCAAAAATTATCCGCACTTTCTCCATAACGCATCTTTAGGTATGTCACACGGTGTATGGGTGAATCGAGAAGTTCAAAAGCGGCCGAACAAACGTGATGCACGAAGAGAGAACAGGATATCCGTCAACTTTACACTATTTAGGAGAAAAATCAGCAAGCTCAAGAAATGGTACTGGCATATCGACAAATTATTATTGACAATATAATGTGTTTTCTGCAGATTATTCATACTTCTGTCTATCAAATAAAGTCTGCACAAGTTGGATGCTAAGTGTTGAGATAAAAGCGAAAAATGTTTTAGCAAAACAGTCACAGAAGATGAAACATCCACCTCCATCACCAGAAACCAAAAAGGTCGTCGATTTTATACGGACAAAGAAGTATGGGAAGCAGTGCGTAAATGATTGAGCAACCAATCAAAAACCTTCTTCTTGGAGAGAATACGTTATATAATAAATATATGTATAATGGAAATGAGGACCTCTCTTGAGCCAGAATAGATCTAGAAAGAACAGATATTTTTGCTAGATATCTAAAAACAGTATCCCAACCATTGCCTGCCAAAACCAAAGATTAGGAAATAGATAACTTTCTCAAAAAATACAGTCAAATAAAGCTCCAGGTTTTAATCCAATTACCAATCGAATTTTAAAATAACCATCGAAAAAGGACTTGTTATGATTATCAGTCTATTCAATGCAATTCTAAAGCTAAACTACTTTCCATTATATTGGAAAGCTTCTACCAATTCATAAACCAGGCTAATTGGGCTTTTAGGTCTTGTCCTATATAAGTTCCCATATAAGGTCAATAAGTCGACTACAACAAACAGTAAAGGAATACTATGGCTTCCAATTTAGATTTAGAAAAAGATATTCTACTATAAAGCATCACTTTCAAGCAGAAGAGTTACTGTTCCGTCGCTTTTTTGGATGTCAGTTAGGTATTGGGTAAGGTCTGGCATATAGTTTTAATTTACAAATTAAAACCAACCCTACCACATACATTTAATGTGACCATGAAATCATACTCTGAGTCCAACTCTCTGCTTATCAGTTCTTGCCAATTTACCCACCAATGATAACACGTTTATAGCAACTTTCGCCGAGTCTCGATAACTCATCGCAACCAAATTGAAGCAGCCCGACTGCTCCGGGTTATGAGATACAGCAATAGTTAGACAAATGGTGTATAAAGTTTAATCAAAGCAAATGGACACAGGTCATATTTAGTAAAAGACCTAGATATATATGAATAAAGAGCTCATATGACGCACTAATATATTGGCAAATGTTGCCAACTTAATGCTAAATTATGTTAGCATTGTAGGAAAGTGACTTCAGAATGAGAAATAGAGGCTATTGTTTTAATTTGGATTGATTTTGTGACCTGTTTTTTTTGTTGTTTGACAAGTATCAAAGGGTTGTTGTCTTTCATAGGTCCAGAGGAAACTCATAGATGCTGCTAGGTATTTGCTTATTGATCCATGTGGTTATTTGATAGTCTCCGCAAGGTATTTTGTATATATTTATGAATTTTAGGGGGGCAAGTCAGCTATTTTGCTGAAAATTTGTATTTTTGTTAATATTCTTGATGGTAAATATTGAAGACTTTTTGGAACATCTATTTCATATTACAGTTCGGTAATAGTTTTCAGTTGTGATTGTCGGTTTTCTTGTTGAAAAGTATAATAGATCTGGTAATGAGGGATTTCGCAAGTAAATATATTTGAGCAAGGTACTACTAAATATTTAGTCTACTTTATTATTATTACTGTATTAGGAACATATTTCCTATCTTTACCATTTCTACTCCCATGGGTTTGTCCTATAGTTTTTTAATTGTAAAGAGGTATCTATTGCTATATAAGTGAAATTAAAAAGTAAGGTTCTAAAGATTTACTATCATTTAACATATTTTTTGTTTGCGTTTCAAACATTCGGTAATTTTCATAACACTTCTCAGATGTCTACGTTTATTATATTTTTGCCGTTTCTTATTACGGCTTGGGTATTTTTACATTTGTGTGAACTGACTAGTAAAAGAAAAATATATTATTGAAAAATGAGAAGAAATTGACAATATTCTAAATGAAGCATAGAAACAAACAAAAACATTTTTCAGCAAGCAAAATAAATTATCTGGTGTTGAAGACGAAGAATAAAATCAAATCGCTGAAAAATGTGAAAGATATTTAAAAGAACTATACATAGATCTAAAACTGGAACATCAGGTAGACGATGGCAATAAACCAATCCAAGATAAGTAAAACCCCAGGTACTATAAATAGATAAAAAGCATCACAGAAAACTCTACCTACAAATGTACCAGGAAACGTCCCTAAAGACTTTACGACGACCAAGGCAATGCTCATATAAAAAAAAAAGGTAACTTAGGTGAATATGAAGATTATCGTGCCATAACTCTAATACCTCATATTTCTAAAGTATTGATTAGAACAATTTACCACAGAATTAAAAGGATTATAGAACATCACCGAATTGAAGGCCAGTTTGGATTAAGAAAAGAATCTGAAATTTGAGAAGCTATATTAGCAGCTAGAACCTTAACTGAAAATAGAATTGGGAAAAACAAACCAACGTATGTTGCATTTATTTATATAAAAGTATTTTATCACCTTAAATGGTTATACCTATTTAAACTATTAAAGAATATAGGAATTAAATACAGATATACAAAAATCAGCCAGACATATTATGAGGATCAGGAGGCACTAAGAAATGTGTGAAGCGAGGATACCTACTTTCATCACTTCTCTTTAATATATTTATTTAACAACCCATAAAGAAATTACATGAGCAATTAAAAATGCACAAAGAAAGAATCTTAACGATAAGGTATGCCGACAACATAGCAGTAGTACCAGCAACAAAACAAGGTCTAAGAAATACACTAGATGAATTGGGCACGATATTAAAAGAGAAGAACTTGGAAATAAACATAAAAAACAAAAATATTAATACTTAGTAATACTTAAAACATATGTAACAATTGAAAATCAAGTCACAACTCACTAATCACAACCAATTTACAACACCATAGTTATACAGAGCTGAAGAGATTGCCAAGGGCAGAATAAATTGGAAAATCAAACCAATCGCTAAGATCAATAAGTATAAGAGAGATCTATCGATACAATTCTTTTCTATTTTCTTAATTGTATTGATCTTTTTTTACATGTACCTTTGATATTATGCTAATTCAAAAATTCTTTATCTCATCTTACGTCCCAAACTCTCATCACTTCTCCTTATTTATTAACAATCTGAAACTATTGGAAATCGACTTACAATTTAAAGAACGACACCCTCTCTCTAATTAACCGTTGCCCATCTAATACATATTTTAAATAATCAGAATATTATAAATAATCAGAAACCTTTCTTTTTATTTAGAAAGTGCAGAGCAATTGCCATTTTCCAAAAAATGCAAAGACCGCAATGAAGTTGGCCGGATACCGCGCGGAAAAGTAACGCTTTGCACTTAAAGTTGTTCCTATCTGGCGGAATAATTAGCAAAGAAAGATTAGATTATATACAGTGGAGCTTACTTCTTGCCGCTGGCACTTGTTCGTCTGCTGGGAAGCATAAAATATTATCAAGCATTTGTCTTGAGATTATTATCTCCGCAGAATGACTTGAAGTTTGGAAGTCAGGTAAGTTTATTAAAACAATTAATTTATTGGCACAATGGCAACCGATACAGTGTGTATTGCGAAACGATTATATTATTATTAGTGACAATAGTGTGCAGATTGCCTTTAACAGTTACAATTTATATTTTAAATGTGATTACGCGTACACTTACAAGCCCTTAATAGAAAAAACACTAATGGTAATTCTAGTACGTTTTTGTTTTATTTTTATTTTAATACTTTCTGTAGCCCATATATCTATTTTATTACAATACGATCAATCGTAACTTAAATATTGCTTAGTATGATGGTTAAAGATAGTGAAGTGGATTGTGACAATGATGCAGATGATTTTTTGGATATTTTTTTATGCTAAAAAATATCAAAATTGAAAGTTTTAGATGTGCTGAGGTAAAAAAATATTAGTCAAAGATTTGTTCGATTGATCAGTATTTCTCGAGCAGGCAAATCAACGTATAACCATAGATTTACACCAGTTCTCTTTATACCACTATACCTGAGTGAAAATAGCAATTTTATAAAGAAAGGGGACTTGGGACGTGACCTACAACACTAAATCAGACCTTTTCATAATTCCATTGAGTAAACCCAGAACTAGCATTAGTCTCCATCCAAATAGAATTTAAAACTGATTTATTGTGTTTTTTTCATTGTTTATGTCTTAAAATGTAAAACTTACGCAGGCAAAGCCTATAAACAATAGTATTCTATCTCCTTTTGGAAAGATATCTTTAAACTACTATGGTAAAGGTCTATACCAGCTCCATTTTAGTAAATTTTCTCTGTAAAAACAAAACCTTAGGTGAAAGTAAAGTAATGAGGAACATAAAAAGTCTTTTTAATAACAAAGGACACTAAATGAAAGATGATTTGCTGACAGTAAAATGGAAGTCTACCATAGATGTCTACTGTCTTTCCACAAGACATCAAGCATTGTCAGCACAAGAACCACAGAGAAGCAAATAAACATCCGACAACCAGACGTTATAATTGACTACAATAAAAACAAGACTGACGTGGGCAGAGTACACAAGCTGTCATGTTACTATCCATTCCGCCAAAAGGCTCTGAAGTGATAGAAAAAGGTTTTCTTCTACTTATTATTTGTTATCAACAGATAGTTGCTCTATAAGAAAGTAGTAGGGAAAAAAGTAGCACTACTAAACTTCATAGACTATTAGAAAGAAACTGATCAACTGTGGCAGAATCAAAAGTTATTAAGGTTCAAGTAGCGATTCATCAAATGCAGATTTCTAAAAGATTTTCTAGAAAAAATCCTAGCAAAGTTAATGGAAAAAGGTGCTGCAAAGTCTCTGCTGACAGAGGAATGAAAAAGGCCTCGGGAAAAAACAAGACGGTGCATCGAATGTACTGTTGGTCTTTGTGCATCATACTCGCGTAAAATATGCTTAAGATACTTTAAAATGTGTTTCATTTTATATCTTTGTTATGTGGATAAGTAAAATATTAAAAAATAGGTAAAAATACATGTGTGATTAATTTACTATTTTCATAGCCTTAATATAGTTTCAAAAAATTACAAACTCTAATTTTCAAGAAACATAAATCAAAGCAATACTTCACTGAAAGAATAATAAAAAGTGCAATCAAAATGAAATAGAGGGTTGGCTAAAAAGTTCGTGCTCAAGATCAAAAATGACATTTCTGTTTTGTTTTTGTGTTAGTAATTGCAATCAACTTATCTAATCTCTGTTCAGGATGGCTGACACTGCGAGATTACAAACGGTGAACTTCGGGCTACGTTAGGGCATTATTGGAAGAAAAGTTTAACTACAAGAGATGCTGACGCGGTAATTTGTGAAGTTGAAGGCGAGGAAACAATTTCTCAACAGTGACCAAATGGTTCAAGAACAATATTTTGATCTTAAACACCAGCCTTGTTTTAATTGGCCATCAAAGTTGAACAATAAAGATTTGTTCCACTCGTGATCTGGCATCTATTTTTGGAGTTTCATTCCATCAAACTGTGCTCAACCACTTGTATTAACTAGATATATACACAAGAAGCACAGACCAACACGCAAGTTGAGATCTGCCGTCAATTCTTCAACTAAAAAGAAGTTTGAGGAGCTGAACGGCGTTGAGATTCTCCCGCATTTAACCTACAGTCCAGACACTGTTCTGTCCGACTACGATCTCTTCCGATCAATAAATCACTTCTTGCATGGTTGCCGATTTAAGTCTCTTGATAAAGTTGAAGAAGCGCGTCAAGAATTATTTGACTCAAAGGAACGAGAATGGTACTTTAATCAGATCTGACAACTTGTGGTACGATGAAAAAAGAACATAAAAGACGATGGCCTTTATTTTGAAGACTAGTCGTTATGATTTTTGATCTGGAACACGAAGTTTTTGGCTAATCTTATATTAAGAAGAATAGATCAAATTCTAAATTTATTAGATTGGCCAAAATGTACTGTAATTTTTTATAAAGTAAATGTAAATTTTCAATAAAATATAAAAACTTTGATAAATAATGTATTGCCTTCATGTTTTTGTGTTCAAAAAAGCTACAAGCATGATTTGATGATTTTATTAATTGTGGCGAATTTACCATACAATAGGTTTTTCAAAGAACGAAACAAATGGTTTTTTGAAGTGTCAGGTCTGACAGATTTGGAAGGTGTAGCAACACATGCCATCTAACCTATAACAATTTTGATGAATGATCAAACTTGTATGTGGTTTAGTGTTATCATATTCAGATACAACGCCTTAGCAATCCACCAATTCTGGATGCTTTTATTTGATGATATCATTTAGTTTATTTAGTTCACGACTATTAACGGTTTGGATCCTTTCAAGTTATCAGACTCACAGCATAATCTTCTTTTAGTGAATGTCCGTTTTGTTTATCATGATTTTTCGCCAACTTTTTTTCGTCATTATTGCAGATCATCCATTTTTATTAAATTGCAAAGATAGATTTTAAGAAAAAATTGGAAATTTCAGTACGCTCAGTGAGATAAATTTCTTTGAGCTCATGTGGTAACCAAATATTGAGTTTACTAATGCATTCGAATTGTTTTAAGTGATTTTCAGCGCTTTAATATTTGGTCGTCATAAATTTCGTCTTATCTTCTTGAACATCTTTAACATAAAAACTCCCAGACTGAAATTTAATAAACCAATTGTGACGTTCGAGGAGTTTTAACATATCTTCACTATACATCTCACATAACTTCATGAGCTTGCACGGTGTTTTTTCTTTTTGGATATAATGTAGCGAAATATGGCAAAAATGTTCCCTTTAATAATAAAATAGTCATTAACTATTATATAACTATAAGTATATATTTTCTTTCACTAAAACAGACAAACTGTCGAATGTTAAATTATATAACGAATATTCTCTTTAAGCGTAGTCTCTCTGTTGCAAAAAATCGCAATGTTTTTTGGACAACCTAATTTAAACAAAAACGAAAGAAATCAGAAGGTACAAAAATATAAAAAAGAAATAAAGCATTAAAAATCGTAACGTTACATATATAAAAACAAATAGGAAGAAGCGGTTATTGACGTTGAAGAAAGATGGGGAAGTTAGAATCAACAATAAAATACGCAACACAAAGAAACATCCCAAAACAAAAAACACAAAAGAAGAAAAATGGTTAGACAAAGAGTGTGAAGAAGAACTAAAGTTAAAGAAAATGTTTAGACAAAAAAATGTTACAAACATTGTTGGAAAAAAAATCCCAAATATATACTAGGCAAAGAAAAAAGCTGAAGGAGATCCTAACAAAAAAGAAAAGAACGCATTCCGAAAATCAAATGAAGAAGATGGTGAACAAATACCAAGCAAAAGAAATTAAAAAATTTTAAAGGACATTCGAACCGGTTATCAAAATAACGTAATATGCATTAAAGATGAAGACTAGTTATTGGCAAGTTAGTGACTTTGCCACCAACTATGCCTCCATCGATTGCAACTGAAAGTATGGGTTGCTCCACATATACGGTAAAAGAAGCAAAAAGTACAAAATTGAATGCAAGAGTATTTTATGACTGCAATACGATTAAAAGGGCATGTATTTCTGATGACTTAAAGTCTATGCTAGTTAGCTATTATAATTATGATAAAATTTCGAGAAATGAATCGGGTGCAAAAGAATGAATTAATGTTTGAGAGGATGGAGTGAAGATAAAGAAAAAGATGCGCTTTCTGGTCTACAAAGCTACCAAAGTCTACAATTTGTTCAAATCGCAATACCTAAGCTTATCTATTGGCTGCTCATCATTTGCTGCTTTGAGACTAACGGAAGTCTTGCTTGCTGGAAGTCTGTTTCAAATAAAAGTGTCTCTTGGTCGCAATATACTGGATAAAAGCCAAAAAAGTTTAAAATTAATAAGATACCTCTGAATAGAATATTAAATTTATATAATTTGTATGTAGTTTAATAATGAAGAATTTTTCAATGTAACCATATAATGTCTACCTTCTGTTCTATTTTCTTGTTCTGTATACCTCTAATTCTCTTATTTGAACATTTATTTTTCCTCTAACTAGTATATGGTCACTTGCTATATTTATTGTATTAAGTACTATAAAATCTTTTATTTGTTTGTGACAAGATATGATAAAGTAATTCTCATTTTTGGTTCACCCATCTGGGCTGTGCCATGTCTATTTTGTTTGTTTTTGAAATTTTTTTTTCGTGGCATAGCTGCCGTTTTTCCATAAAATGTACCAACATATCCCCTCTATCATTTCGATTTCCAATACCATGATTTCCTGCACCTGTCAAATTTCAGCATTAGTCCTGCCTGGACTTTGCCAAGTCCATCGTCGCTCTAGTGGCTTTTTGTAGAAAGTATTCATAATATACAGATTATTTTCGCATGCGTAATTTATCACCACACTTCCTCTGTCATTTCGTTCACTCAGTCCATATGACTCTTTCTTCCTGTTTATTTTCATCCTCGTCATTGCTTATGCCTAGCTTTGCATTAAAATCTCCCGTTATTATGATGTACTTTGGCGGATTATTTTTTATTGCTGTATATATATCCTCATCTATTTGATTTATTTCTTCTTCATCACTTGCGATGGTTGGGACATATACTTGCACTACTCTGCGTCGATCTCTTTTCTTAATTTTGTGGTCTAAAAAAATAACCATTTCTGCAATGTTTTTACACTGTATAACGTTCTTTGAGATATTTTTATTAACTAAAAATGCAACTCCTCCTATTCCTTTTTCATCATTTCCTTTATAGTATAGCTTTATGGTCACTTTGTAAAGTTATGCATTCTTCCTCTATCTTTTTCGTATGTTGAATGTGGCTATGAACAGTATCTTCCTTTTCTTGTATTTCCTTTGTTTGGTTCCAACTATCTCTTGATTGTTACTTATCGATTATTTGCTCCCCTACAATCCGTGGATCTCTGTGGCACATTCTGAGATTTTATCTCTACTCCTCTGGTGTAATAAGTTTTGTGTAATCGACATTTCATACAAGTTAAAAGTTATTCTTGGAGGTTTTTAGCCTTAACTAACCGCGCTGGCCAAACGTGTTGATGAGTGAATTTAGGATGGGAAAGAGATTCATGAATCTGCGGAATTTTGGTTAGGACATGATTCACCTCGATATAGGAGGTAGGTGGAATCAAGTGCTCGCGTGGGCAGGGCCGCCAATCCCTGACGTAAGTCTATCCTCAACCGGGATCGCTGAGGAGTACCTACTCGCTACCCAAATAATTATGATAGTTATAGTTATCACAATGAGGCAGGCTGTTGTCACATCTTACAACGTTTTACCGATATGTATATGACTGAAGTGTTCAGATAATTCTACACTCCGCTCTTATGTTCCATCCATATAAACAGTTCAGGAACTTAAAGAATGTGACTGATACGCCCGGCAGGCTGCTTGCAAGAACATATTGGCAAAGGTGCCAGCTAATTCGGTTGTGCTCAGTAGTGACGAAGCTTATTTTTTTTATCGGGTTCCACAAAATCCTCAACAACTCCATGAGCCACCTCTCCATAGCGTGTAACTGTTTGGTGGGGTGTAAGGCCATATATTTTTGAGGAAGCAGGATGTGTGATAACATCTACCCGCCATGTTGCGACCACGGAAATGCACCAGTGTGGTTCCAACAAGATGGTGCTGCCGCACACACGGCGAGAATATCTCGAGAGGTTTTGAAACAAATGATTTCAGGGCGCCTTATCTCATTATTTGGACATCATTTTTAAAAATATTGACGACTAAATAGCAAGCCTTGTTTTGTGTGATGGTATAACAATACATTAAACAAGATCTATATTGTGCTATTTATTGCTGTTCCAAAAAGGGAAAATTATTCTGCCGGACCCTGGATATATATTATGAATCATAATCTATTATATACTTTTTATTCCTACTTTTTAGCTATTTCGTATAGTTTGGTATATGTTTGTGTTTAAATTTGATGTTAAAGTTCATATTTTAGATTTGAAGGGTTTGCATGCTCCCATCCCGAAATGATTCGTTGTAGTGCGCAGCAGCGTGATTTTCGGCGCAGCATATTCTATCAGAAAAGCATCGTCTCCATGAATATTTATATTAATACAGTGTTCCACTAATTAGTTCCCGCTTCTCGTTGCGTTCTTGTAAGTTTACAAAATGGAAATGAATTGGAGTTTCAGGAAGTTACAGTTACAAAGTCGAGTCTAATAAAATGACGCATAAGGGTGGCAAGAAATTTGAAATCTTAAATCTTAAATCTCAATCCACAAAAGACAAATTCAAGTTAACCTCCGGTGGAACGAACCAACAATCGAACAATTCGAATGCGGTCGGAGTAGAGCAGAAGAAAAGGCTGTACGGGAGCTCTAATTACTAACATCCGTATCCCTCAGGTTAATTCTGAAGGTAGGAAACATTAGCAGCGGCATTATGGGTGTTCGGAGGGCCATTCGGACCCGTTATAGTCGCAGCGGGGCTGGCCGCCCGACCCGAGCAATCAAAAACACGCCAGATTCCTGAAAAAAGCTTATAGCGCCGGTAGGAGACGGGTAAATGGGGAATTAAAAGTTACTGTACTGCGGCTTGCGGGTCACTTGCGGATTACAGACGCTCGTTTTATTTTATCTGCACTATGTAAAACTTGTCTTTTATCTCGGACTTTTAATGCAAGGCTGGTGAGGCGGCGCCGCCCCTCGCACCCCGACCGCTTGATAACTTCATTTATCCTAGCCATTTTTCCAACTTTAATATTGTTTACCTGCGACCAGCGGCCGGCGTATCATGAAATAAAATAAAGAAACCCAAAGCGCTTGCTGAAACAATTGTGCGCGAACTCCCCCGTCGACTTCTGCAAAAATTATTACCGAGGCATCAAACACGCCCTTCAACCGCTTGCGGTTACTCCCGAGCTGATTGCTCCATTAATCCGATTCGTATTACACCGTTATTATATACTTTCGGCGAACAATTACATCAAAAGATTCAAGTTGTGGGAGTTTTATTTATAGATCCCTTTGCTGGATATCGTAATTAAGGAGCACACACTTTTGTTTGCCTTTCCGTAGGGTGGAGAAAATATCGAATTTCGTTCATATGTATACACTTCGCCCATGAATGCGGATCCCAGAAATACCCCGTTCATAATTGTCATTTCCCTCTGTTTTGAGCCCGATAATACTTTCATCAGGGCTTGGCACATACCTGCGGAATAAAGAATGCTGCCCCTAAAACTGTGCGCCGCTTTTCGAGGGCTGACTCAAAGGAAAGTTCCTGTTGATGTACAATGGAAAGTGGTTCCACCATGCATGAATGTAGGATGAAAAAATATAGGCCCATTTGTGGGAAACAGCGGAACAACTTACAGATGGAGATCGCTCCACATAAATCTTCTACTTCAGTTCCTTTTTCTACAAAAATTGCTAATCTTCATCACTGTTCTTTTTGTTTTTTGACCATAAGAGAAAAAGTTACACCATAAATACCATAACGACATGGTAAACAATAAGTTAAGTTAATAGGTAAAGGTCTCATAAATCATTGCCTTATAGTTTTTCCAAGCTGTTTGAGAAAGATTCCCAAAACCTTCAGATGGTAAGATGGATTAACTGTACCAACCTCAACATCCAATTAATGTACTTATTTAACATTACGAGTAGTTCTGGTTTAATTTTCTGAGAATAAAGACGTGCGGCTGTCCGATTCTGCGATATTTCAAATTATCTGAACACGCGCTGACCCCAAGTGGTCAAATGCCTAAGTATTTTAAATAGTTTAAACTAAACTATCTCATGAAACACAAGGTTTCCTATTACAACGGCTAACCTAAATGCCTCTTATGGATATATTACTTGTTTATCTGGAAATCAATCACCAGATCAGTATCAGCTTGATCAATTACCCTAAGATAGTCAGCAACCTTTTACACCTCAATTTATATATTAAAATCATACACCTAATCTATTCGCGAACGCTCCTTTTTCCGGTTACGATCCAAATATAACAAGCCGAAATTCATCTATGCCAACAAATAACCAATTGACAAAAATGCAACTAAAAAAGTACCAGATAATTCTTATTCCTAACAAGTTGTCAAAAAAAGAAGGAGGATCAACAGATCTATTGAAAGTGTTGTGCTAGATTAATCCTATGCCAGTACCAAAAATAGATACGAGCCTATTGAGCAACCCCCAAACGAAGATCCAAACTAAATGCAAACAGACAGCAATGTTAACACTCGAAAAATCCCTAAGCCATCACCAATTTGAATATATAGCATCACAAATCACAATCAAATGCTACAACATATTTTTACAGTTGTCGAAACTGAACACGGTAAAAATTAATGCACGTACCTCAGATACATACCGACGACTTATCAGACACTTAAAGACGAAAAGATAATCTATCACACGTATTAACCTAGTTTTTAGACACATTTATCATTGAATACGGATATTAAGACACTTTTTTATGTTGATCTTGGACCTAGCGAAATTAACAAGAAAACCGACATAGAATTTCTCTGCAACAGTAAAATCAAGGTAGACACACCACATAAAAAACTTAAACTATTCAATGTACAATATACAATGTCAAAATTATGGTCACTTTCAAACCTACTGTACCAGACAATATATGTGCGTTAAAAGTGTGAAACATCATGACTCAAAAACGTGCGCAAAACCAAAAACCACACCAGCTAAGTGTACTCTGTTTGAAAGGAAGCATCTCGCAAATTACAGGGGGCTAGTCTGTTTACCAAGATATAATAAATGCAAGAAACAAAACATCCAATAATCCGACTCAAAACCGAAATATTAACCAACCACCAAACACACTCCAGATGTCATCAATCCGGCCAAATAACGAGAATCTCCAACACTGCATTCCTATCTATCCAATGGCTACTCAATTTCGTACTACCACAAACAATAGTAACGATCGCCAAACTGAAAAACTCCAAGCTGCTAATGTTGAAGTTGGCGCATACCAGTGGTCATTTACAGTATCCGCAATTTACCCCAGACATACACTCTCTATAGAGGAGTATACTAAATTCTTTCGTACTCTAGAAAACAGATTTATTGTTGGAGAAAACTGGAACTCCAAACACATCCACTGGGGTGACTTATAACAAAAGGTCGAAACCTCTTCAGGTCAATTATGACAGATAACTATAACTGTCATAGCAACAGTAAACCGATATATTGGCCCACAGATCTAAATAAACTTTCTAAGATTGGTATCAAAACAAGCCGTTTGGCTTATATTTCAGCAACTTATCCATAACAGAATTGATCTTAAACGGCGCTTAAAACAACCTGATGTAGACCAAGCAGTACAATACCTTATTACTATCATCCAAGATGCTACCTGGGAAACTAAGCTTACTAAAAACAAACACGTACATCATAAAAACAACATACCGTTTTACATAAAAACATCTGGAGAGCAACTAAAAAAATTAAAAACTTTGTCAATATACCATCTATAAGAACATTTGATGGAAGATGGGCTAGATCCCACAAGAAAAAATCCGATACTTTTGCTGAACACTTATCCACTATATTCCAACCCCATCACTCAAACGCCGAAGATAAAGCTATCAACGGATATTTAGATGTCAGATGTCACTACGCATCAAACCATTTTCGCCTACGCAGGTCCAGTTTTGGATAAATAAATCAAACAACTATAAAGCACCAGGTTACGATCTCATTACTAGTCAGGTACTAAAGATGCTTCCAAAAAAGACCATAATACTATATATAACAGGATGTCAAGCCTAGCGCACTATCCCCTCTTATGAAAACATGCACAAATAATAATGGCCCCTAAACCTGGAAAAACACCTGAAGTAGTAACTTCATATAGACCAATTAGTCTTTTGCCCATCTTTGGCAAAATCTTCGAGAAACGCCTCTTAAATGACACAGATATCTTGTCACATCTACCTCAACACCAGTTCGGATTCCGTAAAGGACACTCCCCAATTCAACAAGTGCATAGGATAGTTAACCAAATCCTGTCTTTTACCTCCAATCCAGAGAAAAAAAGATAAAAACAAAAAGACAATGCACCAAGACACCAAATATAGAGCGCACTAGAGGAACCGTAGACAAATCAAAAACTACTAAGGATATTACAATCTAAATCGTATAAATACAAAAAGTCTAATCTTCGCAGACGATATAGTAATAATAGCAGAAATACCGATCAACTACAGCATAACTTAAACATGTGAAAACACAACCTGGAGGAAAAGAAAATGGTAATAAACATCATTAAAAGCAAAATACTACATATCAGAAGAGACGATGGAAGAGCACAAATACCAATTGCTGTAGAAGAAAAACGAGTAGAATACGTGAATAAGTACAATTAGCTTAAAATAATAATAAACAAAGACGGATCGATAGAAGAAAAAATTAAAAACAGAATAAGCAAAGCAAATAGGCTACATTACCACATAAACAACACTAAAATAATTAAAGCAAAGATGCACCTCTTTAAGGCTATATACGTCCCCACACTACTCTATGGATCTAAGACGTGGACCATGCTTGACCAACATAAATAAAAAGTAACAGCATCTGAAATGCGAAAAGTACTTGGAAAAACTAAGAAAGATAGAATACGAAACAGCAGTATAAGAGACGATCTAAACCAACACCTAGTAATTAACGAAATAGAGAAAAAATAACTAAAGTGGTACGAGCACCTTATTCGCATGGAGGTTGATAGATACCCCAAAATAATACACAGAGTGATAGAAGAGGAACACAGAACAAGAGGGAGACCCCGAAACCAATGGAGAGACATCATCAAAGAGCTGGCTAGGAAGAAGGAGAAAACAGCATTGAGTTTAGAAGAATGGCAAAAGACCGAAAAAGTTATAGAAAATGGATAGAGGACCCAACGATATAAGCCATAATTGAAAAACGAGAAAGAAGAAAACTACTTCTCTTTTCTTTTTGGGAAACTGTTTTCATCATGTTATTCATTAAATTTCTTTGTCTATTTTGTCCTTAGTCTCAATTATAGATCCTAGGTATTTAAAACTTTTTACTTGTTTATTTGTTTTATTTGTAGTAATATATTATTCGTTTCCACCACCATACCTTTTTTATCTATTTTTATCTTCACATTCTAACACCTCCAGCTTATATTGTAGATTCTTTTCTGAATCATTATAGTCATACCATCTGCAAACATAAGTTGATTTGTCTTCGTATCTGGGGATGGTCACGCTCAGCACTTATCCATGTTTTACTCATATCTTTATTTCAATTTCTTTCAATTCTTCACTGTTTATTTTTACAATATTTTTGTTATTTCTATACATCGTTTTTAATAATCTTATAGTTATTTTATATACCTTTTTTCTTTTTAACTCTTTTCATATATGTTCTCTTTGTATCTTCTGGAAAAAGTTTTCAGGGTTTTTCTTTACATTAGTTAATAAGTTTTCACTGGCTTCTCTAAAGCTGGATTGGATTTTTTTATTGGATTTTCTGCTTTATTTCCTTTTTTCTCAATTATTCTGGTAAATCATTCCGCGCTTATATTTCGAAGGCGGTGGACGTATGTTTTGTGCGCTCCGAAATATTGTACGTACAATTTAACTTCTTATCATTGTACATTGAACCAAATAATAAAATGTTGCCAACGGGGAACGGCCCTGGTTTTGTAAACAATAATTACAGAACTGTGCCGCCACCAAATTTTACGCAGTGCTCCTCAATAGTAAATTCAGCAGTGCTACAATTATACCTACCACAATCGGCGAATAACTCAATGCCTATAAATACTACATACTTTTCACAGAATCAGGAACAATCTCAAATACATATGCAAATGCAAAACTCACAACAGCAGCAACAAATGCAACAAGCTTCAAACCAGCAACCGCAATCACTTAAAAATTATCCTATTATGCTATCTACCAGTGATGAGAAGACTGTAATTCCAACTACTGAAAACCCATGGCAGGTAGTGAAAGGCGTTAAACGTAAAAGAAAAAATTTCCCAACCAAGCAACCTGTAGTGGAAAAAATTAACTTGAATAATAGATATGACATTCTAAATACAGACAATGACGAACCCTTAAACACAAACAACACTCAAGAGGATATTCCAAAACCTCCTCCTACTTTTGTTTACGGGGTGGCTAACTTTCCTGAGATGAAGAAGAAATTAACTGATATTGTAGAAGAAGAACAGTATACTACTAGAAGCTCAGCCAACGATACTGTTAAACTTAACTGTAATAGTCCGGATACGCACAGAAAAATGGTAAAGTTCATGTTAGGATCTAAAATAATATATCATACTTATCAACCTAAGGAAGATAGAGCTTATAGAATCGTGGTAAAATATTTACATCACTCATCAAGAAACTAAAAATGAATTAACAAATCTAGGCCACAAAGTCAGAAATATCGTTAATGTTAAACAAAGGCAAACTAAAGCTCCTCTAAATATATTTTTTGTTGACATTGAACCAGCAAGCAACAATAAAAACATTTACAAAATATGCCACTTGCTAAACAGTGTAGTACAAATCGAACCACCCAGAAGTGAACGAGATGCCAGTTTTATGTCCACTCCAAAACTTATTGTAACCATCCATTCATCTGCGTCAAATGTGGTGGCCCTCACAGCACTATAACCTGCAAAAAACAAAGACACTCCAGCTACGTGTGCTCTATGTGGGGGTGCACATCCCGCAAATTATAAAGGATGTGAATACTACCATCGTCTCTATAAAAACACTCGAGTCTCTAACAATGCTGTTAACACTCTACCAACTCCAGAGAATGTAAACTTGTTGCCCGCATCTTCTAATCCAACAGGTCCCAAAACTAGCTACGCCAATGCACTCAAGAATAATACAATTAATGCCCCCAAACGCAGTACAACGATGATACCGCAAATATCAACTCAGTACTTGGAAAATTCCTAGATTAATTTAAAAACATGTTCCAACAACTAATAAAACAAAACAGCATGATTTTAAACATGCTTACAATGCTAATAGGAAAGAAATAATGGCTAAAGCATTTAGAATAGCTCTATGGAATTCAAACGGTTTAATGCAACATAAGGAAGAAGTAGAAATTTTTCTTTACCAACACCAAATAGACATACTTTTAATTAGCGAAACCCACGTCACTGATAGATCATAATTTAGGATACCAAATTACAAATTTTACCACACCAATCATCCCGACAACACAGCGCATGCTGGCAGTGCAATATTAATAAAGGAATCAATTGAAGATCATGAACTACTGGGCTACGCAAAGGACTACCTCTAAGCTACATCAATCAATGTCACAGCACTACCAACATAACAATCTCGGTAGTTTACTACCCACCTCGGTATAATCTAAAAAAAGAAAACTTCACGCACTACTTTACAACCCTTGGTCCCAAATTTATATCCGGAGGCGGCTATAACTCCAAGAACACTCTATGGGGATCACGCCTAATTACTACTAAAGGCAGAGAAATGGCTAAAACCATACAAGGGAAAAATCCTATCCACGGGCAGCCCAATCTATTGGTCGACTGATTTAAACAAAACACCAGATTTGCTGGATTTCTTTGTAACAAATGGAATTGCTCGCTCCTATATGGATATACAACCGAACTATGACCTGTATTCGGATCACACGCCTATAATTGCAACAATTTCCACATCAGTAGTAAATGTTAAAAATATACCCAGATTACACAACTGAAGGACTGACTGGGAAGTCTATAAAGACATACTCAATGAAACTGTATAATACTGTATAATACTGTGGAATTAGAGGAAGCCATAAATACACTAATTTCACTCCTACAACAAGCAGCAATCCGTGCAACACCGAAATTGAAAGCCGAAGGAAGATTTTTCAACATCTCACTTGAAATTAAAAAACTGATCAAAGAGAAAAGAAAAGTCAGAGCAAAATGGCATCGGTCTTATTCACCAGGTGACAAAACTATTTACAATCAACTAAGCAACAAACTCAAAACTAAGATTAAAGAAACGCAAGACAAGTCATTTCAGGATTACATTACTAATCTCAATCGGTATGACAATTCTATTTGGAAACCAATAAAGGCTTCTGCAAAACCAACGCAAGCTAATCCCCCAATTCGCATTGATATTCCAACACCTGGGAATTGGGCTAAAAGCAACAAAAAAAGGCCGACGTGTTTGCTGAACACCTAGCTGGAGTATTTAGTCTTCAAATGCTGTACCTTCACAAGAGATGTTAGCAGATATGCAAAATCATGTGGAAGGTACTGGGAATTTAAAACTAATTACCCCCAAAGAAATTAAAAAAGAAATCACTCGTTTAAAAACCAAAAAATCACCTGAACCTGATCAAGTAACTCCAAAATTGTTAAAAGAACTACCTAGAAGAGCTATTGTACTCCTTACTTACATATTTAATGGAATACTTCGTCTACACTACTGGCCTACTCAGCTAAAAGTAGCCGAAGTAATATTAATATCCAAACCTGGTAAAAATCCCCTCAATGTTTCTTCATACAGACCTATAAGTCTCTTATATACTATTTCAAAACTTCTTGAAACTCCCCATAATCAGTCCCCTCCTAGATGTTATTCCAAACCGCCAGTTCGGGTTTCGTCATTCCCATTCCACAATCAATAAACAAATCAATGGAACACAAACAAAATTGCACATCCGTACTTCTTGTTATAAGCATGGCTTTTGATAAGGTGTGGCATGATGGTCTACTTTACAAAATTAAACAAGCCCTTCCATCTTATTATGAACTCTTTAAATCCTACTTAACTGGTCGTCAATTTCTAACTAAAGTAAATAGAGAATTCTCAAACAATTTTCCAATGAAGGCTGAGGTTCCACAGGACAGTGTGTTGGATCCCGTGCTTTACCATATGTACACATTAGATATACCTACTACACCTAATACTACAATCGCAACCTTCGCGGACGATACAATCATCCTTGCAAGCCATGAAGATCCAAGAACTGCATCCTCATATGCACAATCACAGATGGCACATAAAAATCAATGAGTAAATCAACTCAAGTAACATTTAGGCTAAAAAAGGACCATTGTCCACCAGTTAGCATCAATAATATGTCTATACATGCATCACCTTCAGTACGTTATTTAGGAATACACCTCGATCAAAAACTTACTTGGAAGAAGCATATCCTAAAGAAGAAGAAACAAATTGACTTAAAGACCTAAATTGGCTGATTGGAAGGAAATCCCGTTTGTCTCTAGAAAATAAAGTCATGATTTATAAGGTAATAATCAGCCCTCTCTGGACTTACGGCATTGAGTTATGGGGATGCGCCAGTAAGTCAAACACAGATATTATCCAACGCTCACAATCCAAGATCCTTAGGGCGATGACTGACGCACCATGGTACGTAACCAACAAAACGTTACACGATGAGCTCAATATTCCGTTTGTCCAAACTGTTATACAAGAGCGTAGCGCAAATCATCATATCCGACTAGGATCTCACGTCAATCTACTCATACAACCACTCCTACTACAACACGATGCCAGAAGATTAAAAAGATTGATCTCAAATGAGAAGTAGGTGAACTCCTCGCTGGAAGAGTTCCCATCCCGCCATGGACTGTTTAATTTTAAGGTCCTATGTTATCACATTAGCCCATAGAATGTTAATTTCTGATCGCTAATAAATAAAATATAAAAAAAAAATTCTGGTAAATATTTCGCAGCTGCTCTTACTTCAATTACTTCTCTATAATTATCACAAACTCTTTTATGCTCTTTCTTGTGTATAGAGAATACTATTACTAAATTTCATTCTCTTGATATTTCCGTGATCATCATTATTTCGTTTAGTAATTCTGTAAATTTGGTTATCGTTTCTTTTCTCATATATTTATCATTTTCGGTGTTATATTGTTTCTTCCCTAATTTTAATTTCTATATGACCTTCTTAATTTCTTCCTGTTGTATGTACTCTGTTTCTTCCATCTCTTCTTTTACTCTAGTTATGTTAGTTTTCATTGTTGTTAGTTCTTCAAAATGCTGCCTCTATCTTCTTATTATTTCATGTTCTTATGTTATTATATTATCATATTATATTTCTTTTTTTGTTTGAGTTGTTTTAGGGATCCGTAAAATGTGTTTTGATTATCTCTATGGCTTTCTGTCGAATTTTCAAATTTTTTCGTGACTTTTTTGCCGTGTTTAGCACTTTTTGGTTTTCTTTTACATGTATATTTTTTTGCTTTAATTTTTGACTTTATGTCCGGCCTCTACCATTCTAATTTCATTTTATTTATTACTTTCTCCTCCGTATTTGTTCATGCCAACTTTTAATATAGTATTTTTAAACGTCCTCCATTTTATTTCAATGTAACTTTTCCGGCATTCAGATTCTTTCTATTTATAGTTTTCTTTCTTTTTTACCTAGGTTTTCTTTTTTTTTTCTTTGCTTGTTTTGTTACTTTGACATCCTGTGCATTTCTCCATTTATTACTTCTTCTGCTACTTTAGATAGGCTACTAGTCAATTGGCTAGTCTAACCCGTTAATTAAAAAAAAAACGTATTTCATGACTATCATAGACGTTTGTATGATGGCTGAAAGGCATTTGATGTTAGCCATTGTTACTGGCCCGGGAGTCGAACCCAGAACCTAGGTTTCTACCTCGTGTGTTACCATTAACTTATTAAATCAATAATTGACTTCTGATTTCTGCTTCCTACGACTTTTGTGTGCTTGAATTGCGTATTTCCTATCATTAAATTATTTTCCATACTTATTTTAGTTATTTGGTCTCTGTAATTGTTTTTATCATTTCACCTACATTTTCTATATATTATTTTATAACCTACGTTTTGTTTTCTTACTCATCCATTTAAATCACCCGTTACATGTATATTTTCTCCTTTTTCATCTATTGTTTTCTGTACTTTCTTGGAAGAATTCATCTCTTTTTGCACAGTTTTCCACATATGCTATCACATTCTACATTTTTTCTTTTAGTAGTTTTATTTTTATTTTTAATAGTTTTTTTATTTCTAATGTTATTATTAATTACTACGCATTTTGCTCCTTCCGTTTCTAATATTTCTGAACAATGTAGCCAGTACCCTTTATATATTCTTTTCGTACTATTTTCATTCTTTTTGATTTCTATTTGCTAGATTTATTATTTCTTCTGCTAATTTTTCCTTTTCCTTATGATACTCCATTCTCATCTTGTCATACTATTATTCATATTCCTTTAAACTCTCGCTTTTCTTCTCTTTTACCATTTATTTTGTTTAGTATATTTTAATGTAACTTAAATTGTTTACTGTTGCCCCTGTTCTTTACAGATTTCATCTTTATTTTGATTCGGTCCTTTAGTGCTATCATTTTTTTGTTTGTTATATTACCCCTTTTTTATCCCCATATCAAACAAATTTCACTCCATCTATGATGGTTTTCTTTTACTCTATTTTTATTTTGTACCCCTTATATCTCACCTTTCACAATTTTCCTTATTTCTGGCTGGATGCCTCTTTTTTCAAAATCAGGTCGTTGTCCGTATAAGTATTTGTTTCTTTTAATATACAACCATTTTTATCATTGCCTGCTTATTATTTTATCCTTCATCGATACCACATTTGTAATTACACCTTTTCTATCTTTCAGTGTAATTGCTATCTTCACTTTTAGGTTATCGGGGAGAAATTGTTTTTTTTTGCTTTTCCTATTTGGTCCAGTTCAAATTTTGCTCCCTTGATTACACCTTACTGTTTCTCTTTTTGCATCACCTAAAACTTGTTTTTGAATTAGTCAATTCTTTCGCTTGTTGTCTAAATTATATTTTTAATTTCTGCTATTTTCTCTCCTCAGACATTACTTATTTCTGTTTCAGCGTTAGACATCTGATTATTTTTTGATTTTCTTAAAAAAATCTCTTTCTTCTTTCTTCATTGCTGCTAGATCCCTTATTTATTTATGCTAATAGTTTTTTGCTGTTTGTTTTGATTAAATACACTCAATATATATGTTATCCCAGTATTAACGTTACATGAGTGATTTACCCCCTCTGGTCAATTTGGCGTTTGTATATTTTCATTTCTGAACCCATCTTTTGTTCAGAGACATCCCATGACTAAATATGCTGAAGGATCATCTTACCGTTATAACATTGCAAAGCAAGGGAAAAACACAGAACAACCATTCGTCAACAGAAAAATGGTGGGAAATATTTATGAGACTTACCAACGAAACCTAGCAATGAACGTATCGTGCCAGTATAGAACTTAATGTGGACAGTCAGTTACGCTATTATCTCGTCCGACATCTTCCAAAATGCCGGATTGGCTGTGATGGCTTAAATGATGTGCCATTGTTGTTTCGGTTCCTCAGATTACTCAACCTAACGCCTTATAACATTTGTTTTTGATGACATGTGAACAAATTATTGGTACCCCTATAAAAATTTGGAAATTCATTATAGCAATCATAGCTATGCTTTTTTTTAAATTACTCTGTATTCTTCAAATTTTTGGAAAAATTTAATTTATTTATAATTCGCTTCAAACTAAAGCTCTCGATGAAAATAATTTAAACCTTTAGAGTTAAAAATATAATAAAAATAAATGTTTTATTCTACTTATCGTTATATAAAAAATTAATTCATCAGAAAATAAATATATCAAAAAAATTTTCATTAACAATTTTTAAGCTAATTTGGCATAATTCAATACTTTATTAAATTATTATTTAGTAATATAATAAATTATATACCAGGGCTACCCAGAAAATATGTGGTTGTGCAAAATTAATTTTTACAAAAATTAATTCAAATGCAATAAAATAATAATAATTTATCTTTCGCCAACAAGTGCAAAATTATATATAGGGTGTTCAACAATCTTCCTCTTTTTCAAAAATCTCATGTCTCTGGAACTATACAAAATAATTTAGTCAAAAAGGTAATGTTTAGCATTTAATAAAGTCAATCGATCATGGAAGCAATTGGGTCTCTCAAGTGAATTGTCTTCAATTAATGTTGAACTTGAACTTTTTATAGAAGATCATTAAATGCGCTTTCTTTATGTTTGTCAGAGACGTTTTAGTGTTGTCTAGCTCATGTAATATCTTTCTTGTTGTTTTTTAAACAAATTCTTTGGATAGATGAGTTACCATTTTTAATGTTTCTTTTTGTATCTCGCTCTCTTTATACTATAGCTTTATAGTTGCCATTGCTTCTGTTCGTCAACGTTACCAATTACCAACCACCCTGTATATTCACACATTTCGTTAGAACCAAATATTATGAAGGCTAGTAGTGAATTTGTAATTAATTTCTTATGACTTTCAAAATTCTTTTGTGTGCTTACTGAAATTTATGGAAAAATTAAATTATATGACTATTTTACAAAAATTTTAAATTTTAAAATGACTACGTCATATTAATTATGTCAAAAAAATTTTTAATTTGTCCCAGGCAACGCAGTAAGGCATCTCCTTTGATAACGTAGAAAATATATAGGGTTTGTTTTATAATTAAGCATCAATATGCGTTCCAGCCCGATTTCGCCTAGCAGCGAAGACGCCTCGTTGTTGCACCCTGGCGATTAAACTTCGAGGGCCGGGCGGCGGCGAAATTATAGAAATTTTGAAGAGATAACGATTAATATGATAGTCAATAAAATCCAGTTAAATTCCGGAATTCCGGTGCTGCTGGTTGATGGACTGGGCGTCGGCAAGGCGCAAGAATAGGGAAGAGTAGAGGGGCGCTTGCATATCATCTTAAAGTTTAATTGAGTCTTGGCGCTTGGGGAGGAAACGACCGAGATTGCTTGGGGAATCCCCAAGGAATCCCGCTCCTGACGCCCTCAGCTCGCACAGCGTCTGTTACCACTTACGCTGCTCGGCACGGCAATCTTCACTCCGCTCCTTCATCTCCTCTCTTAGTGATCAAACAAATTATAAAAGATGGCTTCACCATGTCTCGAGACACCACGTGATGCATTGCTAATGTCGTCTTGACACCCTTCCTCAAGCTTTACGATATATTGTGTTATTTCGTATCCCTTTTGCCGTCACTCCTTGTATGTCTAAGAAACTTCAAAAAGTAGGGGCAATTACTGCTCACTTAGCTGAAAGGAATTAAAATTCTGCGTCCGTTTTCAAGTATAAACTATCTAACTGGATATACTCTGCAAGTCTTACAAATTATGCATATGTGCAGAAAAACAAACTTTAATCACTGTAATGCTAAAATATACTATATTGTTTTAACTTACTTTAAGTTACAATCACATAAATGAAATTGTAAAAGATTAAAAAAAATTAATTTAGGTGCAGCAAATGGAAAAAATAATAAAAATTTTACCCTTCATGCATTTGATTTGGTAATTTTTTCAGATTAAAAACAATGCATGCGAATGTATTTAGAAGGTTTAGAACCCCTGAACATACAAATTTGAGCTAATGTTGTACTTAGTAACCTTTAATTATATGACTGTAAAAATTACTGTCCGATACTATACAAGATGTGTCTTAAAATTTACGAAAATTAAAATAATATCAACAAACACAATGATTTTCATCTACTTAGAACTTGATTTTCAGTCTCGCAAATTAGCAAAAGGACTTATCAGTAAATTGCGTCAGAAACCAATAAGAAAACTTTATTAAGTGACACCACCATGAGACTTTTACTATTATCCCTATGTAGAATATAGGTATATGCTTTGAGATACCTTAAAACTCGCTGATCAAAGTCTTTTTGTCCTACAGACTCGACAAAGACAAGCCTAAAGATCTAATATTTATATTTTAATAAAAGCAATAATTAACAAATTTGCTAAAAACATCAAAGTAGAAAATCTGACTATAACTCGAAACTATACTTAACCTTCAGTTGAATATTTTAACTTTAAAAGCTACAACTATTAAAAGTTTTCTTGGTTTTTGTACTCAAAAGTCAGAAGTCCTGGAAGATTAACGTATACGATAATCTTGAATAAAAGGTTTTTCATGGAATCAAAACCAGTTCAAATGTTTAAGTTACTAGTGATTTTGAATTAGGTTGTAACCAAGAAAAACTATTAACATTCAATTTTAAAAGTTACACTCAAAAATCAAAAACCAAGAACTAGATCTTTCTTCCCTTGTTTGGTGGGATATTGGAAGTATCACTATTACAAGCTACTAATAAAGCATAAAAGAGTCAAATAATCTAAGAGTGTTAGCAGAGTTAGTTGCGATGGTAACATTAAATTTCACTTTTGCGGAAAATTGATAAAACATCAATTAAAGTATACTTAAGCTACATTATCATTTCAAGATTTAGTATAACTTTATCACAAATTATAAGTTTCAAATCCATAACTAAGAGAGTTCTAACGTCAACCTTTCGGAGTAGAAGTTATGGTTTAAACTATATAATGCTTACAAATATTTCGTGCTCTAGAAATATGTGGAAGTCCACAAACAGTTCCGGCATTCAAAGTAACAGATGTTTGTACGTAGCAAATTTTTACATATTAAGTTTTTTATGTAAATTACATTAGTGACTCTTTCATCAAGAATGATACGTTGAGGAAAACTGCAAACTTAAAAAATATTAAACTCCCTCAAGCAGTCAATAAATACTATAGACTTAAAGCTCAATACCACGAAGACTAAGTTCATGATCTGATAAGGTACCGCTCGAAAAAAATAACTAAAATAACATACCTAGGATGTCAAATTAACGACAATTGAGACATGACTAACGAGTTAAAAGTACCTATAGAAAACTAGCGTGCTGCTTTCTTTAAAATAAAGAAGTCGACAATTTGTAGACTGAAAATTAGACTCGTAAAGTGTTATATATTTTCAGTACTATCACACGGAGTTGAAAGCTGAAAAAATCTTTAAGCCTTTGTGTTGTCTTGCATCTTGTCATGAATGGTAAGATAATTGAAAAGAGAGGTCCAGATCGAAGCGGATATCTTGGCTACGAAACCTGCGATACTGGTATCGCATGGAATCATTATAGCCAATAAAAGAAAAAAATATTACTCCGCTCCGCTCCCAAGAGTAGACTTGGAACTTCTTTAAGCTTTTAAATTTGGATATTATAATAATTTAGGCTTCTTTGATTTGCACCTCATAATGTTACAAACTTAGAAACTGATTGTACTGAGAATTATAAGTTTTTCATGAAAACCTATGCCCTCAACAAATTAGAAGACTAATATTTGGGGATTTTACAACCTTTTAGAAGATAAAAATAAGCAAAATATTTGTTTATCATATTTACAACCGGTATAGTCAAATTAAGATCTTTGGTGGCCGTCCAAGGGAGCATCATTAGGAATTTACCACTCAGTAGTAATGTAGGGTTAATTAACGATAAAGTACAAGTCATAGCTGGACCTGGTGAGTCTTTAATGATTTTTTTACGCTTAAAGCTAGTGGGAACACTCTAAGATGATCATTATCTTACTTCTACCATGCTGTGGTCTGAACAGTCTTATGGTGGTACCACTAAGCAAAGGTGGAAGAAGAGAAGTTGAAACTATTATTACACCTTTGAGAAGTACCTTATTTAATGATAATCATCTTGGAAGCTTTTAGTAACATTCAGCATCAACTTGCAAGGCAAATATTACGTACATGTAGTTTCAACCGAAAGTACTAGACTGGGTTTCTCTAGATGAATAGACTTTTAGCACTCCACTTGTAAGACCTTATCTGCAAACAAAACCACCCCAATATTGAAATTTTAAAGTACTCCCCCGTGAAGGCAATGGGAAATTTCCTATTAGAGATTTTGTGTGAAGATAATTCATTCTTTCTGTTCAAAACTACAGTGTAGCAGATCATCCTAACCAAGCTTTCAGTTGAGTTTATGTAACGAGTTAATCTTCCAAATTAATATTAATACAGAATTGTACTGTAGAGTAGTTAATTACTTACTTAATCCTATGGCTTTTCTACCCTAAGGCGGTTGGAGTTGGGTCTACATATCTCTTTGTGTTTTTTTTTGTTTTGTGCCTTTTGTTTCACTTCATTGCACTGCCCACGTTTTTCTGGGTCTTATTTCTTCATTTTCTTTATAAGATTTTGCATCAATTTTGTCTTTCAACTTCCAATGTCCTACTTTATATTATTTTACTTGGTTTCTTACCATTTTGATAGCTTCATCCAATACTATTATAAACAGTAAAGGGCTTAGGATGCGCCTTTTCTTACTATTTTTATTGTTTCTAATATTCCGAGATTTTCGCACATATATTTTTAACTGTGCTTAATAGGGTAATTTCCCTGTAACTATTACAGCTCTTTACTATTTTATTAATTGGGTTTATTACTCCTATTTCCCAGTTTTGTAGCGCTTCTCCTGTGCTCAATGATTTTTTTTTTTTTATTATTTGGTAATTTTCTGCTTTCATTATCTCAGCTGTTATTTTATCATATTTTGGGATTTTGCTACCTTTATTTTTTTAATAACCTCTTCTATTTCTTCTGCAGTTATATTGACTACTTGTAGTTGTTTTTCTATATTTACACCATAACTATGTTTTTTTTCTATACCGGATAAATTAATTTGCTTTCCAAGTTTTTACTCAAGAGATTCATTTGCCCAGAAAATAAAATTATTAATCTCTTTTTGCTACGCTCTTCTTTTTATTACTTTGTGTAATACACAAAGCTATTGCAATTATCAATTGTCATAAAGTATAACCGACAATTTTAAACTTTTAACTTCTGAACATTGAATATAATAATATTGTTGCAGAAAGGAGTGATAATATAAAGATATAAGAATTATTGCTCTTTATTTATGAATTTCCACCTCATTACCAGCTCTTCGTTTAGTGCTGTACCGGTAATATGTGTAAAAGCAAACAAATGAATGCGTCGAGACGCCATTTATATATTTTTTAGCTTTTCGCTGCGGAGAGCTTCAACCGCTTTAGAATGCTGCGGTTACGTTCAGCGAAGCCTGAGTCAGCGCTTAAGAGAATAGATTAGAAGAACTATTGATTTAGAAAGGAAATTTTCACGTAGAAAGTCGTTTGCTTTAATAAAACATTCGAATGTCCCGTTTGAGGTGTCATAGTCGTAAGTACATATTCGCTGTGTGAGAAACAAAACTTTAGTGCTGTTTTGTGGCAATATCTGCTTCTGTGGGACCATTGAGGCATTGTTTCCTAACAATAACATTGCGCCTTACAAGCCGCTGGAGCCCGAAGCGGTCGCTTTCTCATCTAGGCACCACTACCCTATTCACCTTATAGAAATAATAATGACTGCGCATTGTGAATAACAGGATTTCGTCATTCGATTAGCAAAAAGTGCGCTTTGGTGCTTCAAATTTGGAGTTCGCTCTTCTGCTGACAATTATAGTGTAATCTATACTGCACTTAAACACAAATTCTCTAACGAATACCTCTTTTGTTATTAAAAAATAAAATCGATTGATTTTATGCATAACAATTGTTTATGCGTAGGAGTTTTATAGAAAAAATAATTTAATTGGTATGTGCTGCCACCTAAAATCAGATAAATTAAATAGTAGGAAAAAATTAAGAGACATCGACGATATTAAAACAAAGAAAACACTGTATGAGTGCAATTAAACTCTACTACCATATTAATAAGATTACTAAAGTCTGAATTATCAAAAGAAAATTGATGATCATATGGTAAGAGCGTCAAAGACTAATTTAACAGGTTCTTGGTTCAAAGTTTTTATTCTTTTGGTAAAAAAATGTGCTAAAAATGGCAATCAAAAGCAAAACAAATTGACAGAAAGCCATAGATCAAAGCCATAATCAAAAATTATTTTACGAATCCCCGTAACAATTCAAAAAGAAATATAATTTGATAACATAATAATTTACAAAGGTCCAATACTGGAAGTATGGAGACAGCATTATAAAGAACTAACAAAAGCAGAAACTAACATAACGAAAGTACATGGGCAGATAAGAATAAAAAATACAATAAAAGAAATCTAGTGTGGCTTTAGACAAGCCACTGAAAACTTATCAACATAAACAAAGACACTTCATAAACTCTGAAAGCGTCTTTGACCGATACAAAGACAACACATGAAAAGAGCTAAAAGGAAAAAAACTATAGCAATATTAAAAAAATGCAGAAAAATAATAAAAATATTCTAAGAATGAACAGTGAGAGATCAAGAGAATTTGAAGCAAAGATAGGAATGAAGCAGGGATGTGTACTAAACGTTACCACCTCACTTTCCCAGAGACAGAGACAAACTTATGTTCGCGGATAACATAGTTATAGTGACCGACTCAAAAGATGATCTACACTATAACCTGGAGGTGTTAAAAAGAGATTTGCATAAAATAAACATAGAGAAAACAAAAATTATGGTAGTATAGGGAAAAAATAGAAATACAAGGAAAACAAATATATAAACAGAAAGTTTGAAATACCTAGGATCTACAATTAAGACCAAGAGCAAAATACACAATGAAATAAAATATATAACATGATTAAAACGACTTCCCTAGGGAAGAAAAAGAGAAATAGTCAGAAAATGTAATTAGACTGACAATAATATATAGCAATAAAACATGTGTTCTCAAAAAATATATAAAACACGACTAAATGCAAATGGAAGCGAGGTTTTTAAGACGGATGAAGAACAGACAAGATAAAAAATGTTGTTTGTGTCATAGAAAAGAATACCTAGTCATATAAAGAAAAAATATCAGTTCACAAAGAGTAAAAGAAGTAAAGGTCAATTTTTTTAATTTACAGTAATTAGGAATTAAAATAAAGCATTCTACAAGCTAATGAGCTAACATATGATTGTAAAAAACTTGTCATCTGAGGTCGACTGGCCACTGGTGTGGAAGTGTGAGTTGCAAGTCTGCTATAATGCTTGTTTGTCGTGACTTTGAATGAGTTCAAAAATGAAAGAAATGCCAAGGTTGGTGTAGATCGTTTGATTGAAGATATACCGTGAAGTGTTTGGGAGCATCTGGGCTCGTTGAAAAATGGAAATATTGGATTTGTTGACACAACCACATAGTTCTATGCCATTCGTCCATAACTGTCTTGTACAGTAGAAGATTGTCTTCGATTGGCAAATGTAATCTTCGTCCAAGTAGTTAGTGTAATCGTTAAATCTCAGATCAATTTGCTTCCCCTTCTTTAAGATGTGTTCCTCCAGGTGAGTTTTTCGTCGAGATGTAATTCTAGATAGCGCATTCAAGAAGCTTGTGGAATAATTGCATTATTTATAAATACTTGTGAAACATGTGAAACAAGCAGATGATCTTGTAGGTAGGAATACGTGGTTACAGGATTTTCATAACTAGCAAGGATCGCTGTATCATCAACGAAAGTTTCGATTAGGGTAGTAGATAAGACAACTGTGTATAATAGATAAAGCAGGGGGCTCAATACGTTGCTTTGTGGTACTCCAGATGTTATTTGAAAAAAATTCGACCTCGCCATTTACTTTAGTTCTATATGACTTGAATAAACTGAAGTGTAGTGATAGAAAAAGCTTGGTCTTGTACAAAAAATCATCGTGCCACATCTTGACCTATATCCAAAAAAAACTAAGTACAGTACTTTTTATTTTCCAGTGATTATCAGAGATTTCATTCAGAAATGGACTTATTCTAAATTTATGTGTTCTACGAGACCTTGTTAAAAAAATGAATGCAGCTTTAAATAGATCAAATAAAATAGACGTATTTATTGCTAATATAACTTCAAATAGTAAGCGTAACGCCAAGAAAAAAGGTTCAAAAAAAGCAAAGAAAATTGGGGCAACAACAAAACAACCAAGGATAGGACAACTGCAATATAAACTCAAAAATAAATTTACCACTACAATCTACTAAATGGTGTAACCAAAGGACCTACGCACTTTCTTCACCATTCAAAATCTTTTCTGCACAAATCACTTTGATAAGCCGATGACTTTCGAATGAAACTGTCTTCAAAACTGTTGATTGATGAACTAAAGCCGTTTTTGAGATTTTGAGTGGTACTCCATTGATTGTGGAAGTAGGATAACTAAACGCTAATGTGCTTAATAAGGCACACGTTCCAACTTCTCAGAAAAACTGCTTGAAGATGAAGATGACATTTTCGTTTAAATGACATCACAAAGTTTTCCAAAACACCACATTATAAAGAACGTGACATCATATACATCGAGTGTGGATATCGAATGTGACAAATATGGTCTAAAATAACACTAACCATGGTTTCATAATATATAGGCACTATTTATCTCTATACTAATTAATCAACGCACTATCACCAATTATTTATTTCCGCAAGCTAATCTGCTCTCCAGCGCAATTAGATCACCATGTAAACTGTGTCTAACCGCAACTGCTTTCTTAATCAGTCATCACTCGCTTGTTTTTGAGGTAACTGGGCCCCAGTCCCTGATATCATCACTCGCTATTCGAGGACCTCTTATAAATAGTGGTGTGGGGCACATAGGTCATTCCAGTTACTCCCTACGGAAAATCCAGTATCTTCGGAAGCTTATGGCATTTGCGTTCTTTTATGTGGTATCCCCCAAGGCCTCCCATTGTCGGGTTGAAATGACCTTGAATGTTTTCGTATAGTTTAGTTGCTATGAAGTTCTGCATCTTTATGGAGTACCAAAGATAGACCTCAGGGCCCGGTTCTGAATCACCTGTATTTATGTGAGTCAAACGAGGGCATTTTTTCATTGTTCCCCGTATACATTTAAATACTCGCTCACGTTATTCCAAAACCGTCGTGGATCTGCGTCGGTAGGCCCAGAAGATTAGTAGAATATTCCTTAATAACGCATCGAACTCTCAAAACTCACTCTTATCTATAGCTCTTCCAGAAAGACTCGGCTCTAGGTGGTCGATCATTACACTACCCTTTTTGCTCACAATTGTGCCACTTCTACAAAGGGTTGCGAGCCGTATTCTCATGGTAGGAGTAGTACTGAAATGTTGATGACACTTTTTTCCTAGGATTTCTAAATTGGTGTTTATCTCTTTTTAAGAAGCTTCTTTTTCAACACATATAATTTATACTTCAGACACTATTCCTTCAGGTCTTTTACAACTCACCATCACTTACGAACTTGCTACTCATGTCTTCTTAATTCCAAAGTATTTATTATCCAAGTGCCATAGGACTACCGATACTTGGCTTCTCAGCACTAATAATTGCAATATGGATTCAGCGCTATCGACTTACTTTAGATCATTCTCTAATTTTAAAGAATTCTATTGTGTCCAATAAGCCTTTGCTCCTGGCCTCGTCTCTTGGCGCTTTTATCCCAGCATTACTCCGAATTAAGCTTTTGCCCTCACTGTAGCTCCTGTGGTAATCATTGATCGTTAAACACCGCAGACACTTTTTCCCTTGGCTCTAATTCTTCTTTAAAAGTTCCTAAATACTCTTTTCTGTTACGTTTCAACTTCTTTTTAAAAGTTTCAAAGTGTTCTTCGACATTTACCTTTACTTCTTGCAATTTTCCTTCCAAATATTTAAACTTTGAATTATTCTGCTTTTACATTTGCTTCTTGTACCTCCCCTTTTAGTTCTTTGATCGAATTTCAGAAATATTGCTCCATATTTGTTTGTAATTTGTCTTTTGACAATCTGGAATTTTATTTTACATCTACTTTTTATATTTTATAATTCCCTTCTTCTTGGTTCTCCTTTCAAATTTTCAGACCATCCATTAAAGTTTACTTTAACTATTTGTTCTCACGTTTGGAATATTCTTTAAACTTTTGTATTAAGTATTTTGTCTATTCTTTTGAAAATCTCTGAATTTTTTTGATTTTTCTTGAATTGTTAATTTTTGTAAACATCTTATTAATTTTTCTGTGGTAACACATTGGATCTATGATTTTAAACATACATGTGTCGAGGTTCCCACCTTTTCTTCTTCGTGGAGTCGACCTTCTAATGCACTGTTTAGTTTCACCATCTTTAGTTACTGCAAATTGGAATTGGAATTTAATTAGTTTACAATTCTGGTTCTAGCATCAAATGTAAGGAACTTATTTTATGAGCTTAATTATTTATTTTACTGACAATTGTTTAACAATCTACCGATAATATAGTGAGTCAATCACTTATTAACTTACTAATACTATCGCTAATTATATATTTCCGCAAACACATCACCACGTGATTTGTATCTAAAGACAACTGTCTTTCTGATCATAACTTGCACAAGATTAAATACTTGTGCACATGATTCCAGAACCCTCGCGGCTTCGCGTCGGCACACCGAGCAAATTACTGGACAAATTTCCGAAAATAATCGAGAACCGCCAGCAGCTCTGCTTATTTGCAACCTTTTCCGAAACTTTACTGTTGCAGTATGATGCCATAACTTTATACTACATTTTACCAAAGCATGAATAAGAAAAAACACCTAAACAAAAAAGTGGTTTTAGTAGCAACTCTATTAAGCATCTGTGATAGTTCACTTAAAACACAAAATAAAACTTATGATTTTGAGTGGCCCCACCTAAGAAAATATACGTCTTGTTCGATTAAAATTTGTTTATTTAAAGAACTGTAACAAACTATAATAGAAAATAGCGCTATTTGATTGTGTACAACAAAAGAAAAAGTTGTAGGTATGTAAGTGAACTGTTCTAGTTCACCGCATCCAATAAAGTATAATAATTTGCTTTTACCATCACATTATGTATGTCTACATGTTTACAATACTTGTAAAACAAAAAAAAACTTGTATAAATAACACAAGGACTAAATAAACAATTTGTCACCAATAATTACGTCTTTTGATTAATTTTGATATGGGGTTCACAAAAAATTTGGTATTTTAAAAACACTTCCGATTAGATGTGAACAAATGGTACAAAAGCTTTCACCAGAAGCACTTTGTGCAAAAAAAAACAAAAGTTGCACTATCTACCTCCAGTATTATTAGACAACATCTATAAAAGCATCAACACTATCAACACTCAAAAAACGTTTTACTGGCACATTCCTTATAGTTTTTCCCATACACACAAATCAATTTTTTTTCCTAAATGTGTTATTTTTTTTAATTTAATCTTCTTAAATATGTAATATGCGTGCAGATTTCAAATTAAATAGGAGAGTTTTTTATCACCTTTCATTTACTTTGGCTCTGATATTTCGATCGGCTAGATAAGACCTTAATATGAGAAACTCAATCCAATACACCAAACTTTGTTAAAACTTAAGTAATATTCCAAAGCACTGAAATGCAATACTTTCTTAGTCTGTCTAAAAACAGACGAAATAAAACCCATTCCTCATATAGTAGATTAGAGTTTATTTTCTAGAGTAGAAATTTTCGATATTATAAACAAAATTATTTAACGGTTTTTTTTGATAATCTTATATTACAGGATAATATAAATATTAATATGTAAGGCTTTGCCATCCAGGAAGTATGGCTTACGAACTGAAAGTCAAAAATTCCATATATTCGCCTTCACTATTCAGTTATCACTCATAATCTTTCACATGGGGCAATTTAAAGCTTACCTGCAACTTTCTTTATTTTTAAGAATAAGGAATTTAGGAGAATAAAAATTACTTTTTAATTCTTGCACCTTGTTGACGACTCTCTTGAAAATCAAACATACGTTTTATGTTCAAGGGCCAAATTCAGTAATCTAAAAAATTGGAAAGCAAATTTACAAAAAACTAATTTCGTAGAATGTTTCAAAGCTTCGAGACTCCTAGGCTAATAGCTTTCGTTGCGTATTAAAGGATTGCGTTAGCTTGTTTACGAGTTCTGCCAACTCCCATAGTTTTGAACTTTGTTGTTAATTTCAACATAATATTAACATTGGCAACAATCCCTTTATTATCTAAACAAAGCACGTATTACATTTGGCAGTGTTTTGTAGGTTATATATATACTCTTGTTTTTGCTGAGGCTACCATATGCGAACAAAATATAAATCGTGTGATTATAAACAACCTCAACCTTGCTTTAACTGATTTACCATTTTTGATCTGAATTTTAACTTCGCATATAATTACATCAATAAATTTATAATGACTAGCATCTTTCTAAAAAATGATAAAAATTAAAGTAAAATGGATTACATAAAAAAGTACGATCGAAATTTGAAAAGATTAAATTACGTTATCCACTGATAAATAAAAAACAGTCATATGTTAGTCTTATATAAACTTGAAGACATGTGATAACTTTTTCTTCTTCTATCCCTACAGCCAAAACTGAACTTAATACAACTTCGTCATCCTTTACTATTCTTTTTTTTGTGATTTGTTTAATTTTTTAGTGTCTTACTCTTTTGTGACTATATCTATTGGCATCTTATGACTTTCTTGAACGAATGTTGCATTTTTGGCAAGAAAAGTAAAATAGAAGACTCACTCAAAACATAATTCTTTCATTCCACATCACACCGGAGTATTCAAATTTATCTTAAAAAAAACACAAAATTATTTTTGCTAAAAACTATTCGAAATGCCCTTCAGTACTGACCCATTTCCTTAAATGGAATAATACGTTATATTTCACGTAGCTCTAGCTGCTCCGGTTGATTTTATGTAAAAAATTTGGGGAAACCCTTGATAAGAAGCCCACCTGACAGCCAAATAGCCACTTGGCTTCTTTCTCTATCCTGAGAGGCGGCTACCCTTTCGCAACAAGATAACTCTATGTACAAATATAATTGTCCTGTTTTGGGGCTACACGGTCAAAACCCATGTAAACAAGCTCCAGGTGGTTCAAAATCTACTCCTCAGGACCATCCTTGGAGCTTGGTGATTCATTCAAAATAAGATCATCGATTAGGACGGCAACGAGCTAACCCTCCAAAAATTTATATCCCACAGCGCTGTAATCCAGCGTCGAAGGCTACAGGAATCCCATAATATGTGGCTTCTACAACTGCGAGCTGAACAAAAGCGCCTGTTGAGCGATATTGGGGGCGACCAAAAACAGGCCAACCATCATCTACGTAAGGTCAGGGAAGCAGAAGGGGATTAGAATTGGGCTCCAACATTCCTAACATCGCCAACAAAATCAACAATCCAGTACACAATTCTACTCCAATGTTGAAGACTAGAAAAAACTATTCATCCGTGGACTGCATTGTTAATTAAGGCAAACGCCACAATTATTCGAAGATCTTAATTCCCCCGTAAGGGGGTACAGTAGCGGCATAGCCTAGGCTCATCCACGACACTTCACTCAGGATAACTGAACTTAGACACTGGATCCAGAGAGCTCCAATCGTTCCAACAAAATGAATGTCAGCGTAGAAAAAATAATCCGTCTTTGACGCTCCGTCGATGAAGCAAAACACCCTCCCTAATTTCAAGGCAAAAAAGCGAAGGATGGTCCGAAGGTGAGAGAAGTGCTTTATTTGACGCAGAAAGTCGGAAAGCTTTTTTAGGGGGGAGGGGCTTAATAGCCAACAGTCGTAGATGAACAAACAAAAAAAATTGATTTTGTTGTGAGTAGGGAACTTCAAAAGTTTTGTAGTTATAAAGGGAAGAAAAAGATGATTGATGCACCAAGACCGATGCAATCTACGCACAAATATATAATTGATGTTTACTAGTCGTACTGTACGACAAGGAGTGATAACAACTCACGAAATATCCATGAAGTATCAGTGTTTGGTGTGTGGTGAATAAAGGCGTTCCTGACTTTTTGAAGGGAATAAAGATAATGCGTTACTATCACTTCCAGCCGATATTTAAAAATAATTCGACAATTTTTTGCACTTCAACTGGAAAAAGTATGGTTCCAAAAGAATGAAGCTACAGCCCACATAGCAAGAGTTTCGCTTTAAGAGATGCTTGTCCGCCTAATTTCTCAAGGCATTGATGTTACTTGGCCAGTCCGTGAGACTTCTTCCTATAGGAATATCTTAAAACCTTACAGCCTTAAAGGTTTACAAGCCTCAAGAAACTAGGCGTAATTCTTAATACATTTTGGAAAGAGTAACGAGTAACTTTAGAGTATGACTTTAACAGTGTATCAAAAATGACATACACCACTTGGCCGATATCTTCTTTAAAACACACTGAAATAAAACTCCCAGTTGTGTAGTTTTGCTATGTGAACATAAATTTTATAAATCTCTTATTGCTTTTTCCTTATTCAACCTGCAAAGAGAGTTCCACTTTGTATAATACAGTTTATCTTCCAAAGCGTTCGAGACCTCTAACATTAAAGTTCAGTTCCACATAAATTTCAACCCCTACAACTATAATGTCGAGAAGAACGGTCTTCATGAGTTCCAGAAGATTTTGATGCCTCCGTAAGACAGTATGGATCAATACCACCCATGACAAGTTAGCCACTGGACCCAAAGATCTCAAATCTTACCAATAAAGTCAACATCAACCTACATAAAATAAGCATTCAAATTTAAAGCTATTTTTAGATTATATGACTTTTCGTAAGTGCTTTGAAAAGTATTTTGGATACTCTAATATCGTTGTATGTACTTCGAAGAGTGATTTGTACTGAAGAAAAATTTGAACACACTAATTCCTAACGTACTGATAACCGTACTATTGACACTTCTTTTCTTCTCTTGATATACTCCACTACCCAGGGTAGACTATCATATAATAACATTTGTTTAGAGTTTTGTTATAAAATAACAAACAACTAAAAACCATTACAACAGGTACCGAAGTCGATGGTCAAGATGGCCTTTTAGAACCAACGCTTCAGTAACAAACAGAAATGTTCTGAATATTTTTGTTCCAACAAATGGAACAAATAGATCTTTATAGTTAAGGACTACGCTATTAAACAGATAAATTCCCATTAATCACCGCCTCCATGAAAACGTGTGCGTGAAATATAATCCATAAAATCGCCTTTTGTTATGGATTGCCACGATAAATCATCTGTGCCAATGAAAATTATACATTGCTTGGGTATTATACAAACTTTTACGCCTGCCTATGACTCAAAAGCCAACCCTGTTAAAAGGAAGGGTCCGGATTTGAAAACTCAAATCACCGTCCTTATTACCACATGGGCCCAGTCACGCTTTGCCATCTGGTTTGCAATAAATATCTTCCAATATCAAAATACCGGTTATATATCTGTTTACTTAATATTCGGTCGAGAACTATACACTGTCGATAATTTTATACTTAACCTATAAAAAACTATTGAAGTATTTTTTAAACTCCAATGCTTTTATGTGTGCTCAGAAGAGTGATTTGGGCACCATTTCAGTTTAGGTATTAAATCTAGTATCATAATTTTTTATTAGCGCCACAAAGAATAATTTAGACACTCTAACCGTCCCTTGGGTGCTTCGAAAAGTATTTTGAATACTCCAGTGTCGTTATATGTGATCCAAGAAGAAATTTGGAAACCCCTTCGATTCAGGTATCCTACTTAATAGTAATTATTTATGAGTGATCCAAAGAGTATTTTGGATGCCTTAAAGAGTAGTTTGAACACTCCAACGCTATTGCGTATACCCAGAAGAGTGATTGAGACACCATTCGGTTATCGTATTTAGTATTGTAATTATCAATTGTCGCTCCACGTGAGAGCTTCGAAGAGTATTCTAAATACTTCAGCTCAAAAAAGATTTGGAAACAGCTTCACTTCCGATGCTGTACTTAGTATCGTAGTTACAAAAGCTTCAAAAATATTTGAATGCTCATTGTGGCTACCCCAAGGAGTATTGTGAACACTCCAACACCATCGTGCATACTTTGGTTTTGGTTTGGGTATCGTATCTAGTATTATAGTTATCAATTGCAGCTCCAAAGAAAAATTTCCTCTCTGTGAGAACTTTAAAAAGTAATTTGAATACTCCAGCATTATTATATGTGCCCCAAAGAAAAAAATGGAAAATTGCTCTGTTGATGTATCGTACATAGTATCGTAGTTACTTACAAGTGCTTCAAAAAGTATTGTGGATGCTCTAATATTGTTTTAAATGCTTTGAAGAGTATTTGGTGTACTCCAACATCATCTTTTCTAACCCTAAAATGATTTGGACACCGCTTCGATTTCAAATATCTTATCTAATATTATAGTTATATACAGGTACTTTGAAGAGTAATTTGGACATTTTAAATCTACTAGAGTGCTTTAAGAAGATCTTTTGAAGACTTTTTCCGGTTTTAGGTATCACAAAGATAGCGTTAAGAAATAAAGAAAAAACAAAAATCCATACAAAAAATAATTGAAGTCTAATTATTAAATAAATTAACTGACATTGTGCGATCCCCTTCAGAGATGGGATATACTCGTTTCTCTTGATATTGCAGGTCAATTGGTCACTGTTTTTTAAGTCGTCTCATTACCGTGTTCTCTAGAAGGAGATGCAAGGGAGGGTTTGTGTGGGTTTTCGATTTTTTATTATGGATAACATTTCCTTCGTAGATAATGTTTCGTATAGTTGATAAATATTACATAGCAATTTGTTAGCATAACCCGATAGTTCTATTCCATAGGACCAAATTGATCTAATTATTGATTTATGTAATAGAACTTTGTCTGCAAGTGTTATGTAACTTTCGCCCATTTTCCGCCATAAGCCCATTTGCTTCCTTTTCTTTCAGATGTGTTGTTTCCAGTTCAGTTTCCTATCAAAATGTCGCCTGAGAAATTTGTTTGTTATTTAACTGAATTGATGGGTGTGGGTCTTTTCGTAAGATAAATGTAATGTGATTAGATTTAATTTCGTTCATTTCAATATTCCAGCGTGTAAGTCACTTCTCTAGAACATGCAGATTTGAAGAGCAAAATGTGCTTGACCAACAAATTTGTGTTTAATAAATACAAGAGCGTTGTCAACGAACGTGTCTAATGTGGTGTTTGGCAGCGTGGGGAGGTCTGATGTAACAGTAGGTGAAGTAATGGCCCTAAGACACCGTCCTGTGATACTCAAAAGTTGGTCGATCTCAAACTTCTCTTTTCACTTCTTAATTGTGTATAATAAGATACTCTCGTACAATATTACTTACTGTTTAGGGCATTAAAGATGATTTGCAATATATTGCTAGGTTGTGAAGTGAAACCAAATTGACGATGAGGTATCCAATCCTGAGATGTAAAATTAGGTCTAAAGAAATTTGTAAAGCAGGAAGAACTAACGTTGTCTAGTCTAGTGGTCTAGCGGTAGAGTCCTCGTTTAGAATAATGTCTAAAAATCATTTACTTATTTGAAATTTTTGGATCATCCACCTTACAAAATTTAATAAGCTTGTATGGTAGTAATTTATTTGATTAATATGGAACTAACAAGAAAACGAGTTTTTATTGCGAAGAAGTGAAGTGAGTTTTCAAAGTAATTGTAACCAAAGATGCAGTAAATGCTTCTCGTGTAAGCGCGAGGTCAGCGGAACTAAATTCAGTGAGGAGCTAGACAATTAGGAAGCGTGGTAACGAGGAAGGGTAATTAAATACGTCAGTTATGGAGGATCAGACCGTAAAGTTGGTATTCTCAATTACTGCAAAGCTTTAAAAACATATAATTCTGAGTTTATGAAGGCGGTAGACTCGGCGGGCCCAGATCGGTGCTACTGGAGACCAGCGGGAGCAATCGGGCCGCTGTTGTATTACTGTCTAATTCAATGCATTACTGGTGCCTTGTAACTGGTCCCCAGACGCCTATTGCTCCGGTTGGGCGTTGTGCAATTGTCCAACGACGCCACACTAGGCGCCATCCGCTATCCTGCGACGCCAGGATACTTATATTTAACTCAATCGTCATAAATAACGACCCCGAGATACCTAAATTTTACTTAGATTGCCTATCGATTCCGTTTCAATTTGTTCGGGCCCTTTAAACGACCCGGGCGCTGTTGCGACAAAACAAATAACCAATGGCTCCGTTAAAATTTTGATGAGATTAAATGCCGAATTTCAACAAAGCAATGGTAAAACCCCAGCGCACAAATTAGCCATCCACTACTAGTCAAAAGTAACAAGAACGTTCTATTTGCTGTTCATTTTTATATACTCATTTTTCTATAAAAATTAATTTAAATTTTAAATTTTAAAGATAATAAACTGAGAAAACCCGTGCAATTCAAATCCACTTTTAAAGCCAGATAATGTACATGGACAGTAAACGTTAAAAAATTAACATACTGTCACTACGTTTAACAAAAAAATAAAAAGGTAGCAAATATTTTCCAAAATAAAAAAAATTGAATACATCCTCTATTACGAGCTTATCTGCGGTAAATTCACATCAACGGTTCTACTTTTGCTAATAACTGAATTCGTGCAGTTGTACTATTCTATTTACCGGTAGCTATTCGGACTACACATCAGTTTAGAAGTGCAACTAAGTTTAAGTTAACATTAAGGAGATATGTTCCTCAGACGACAATAAAACCAACCCTCGGGGTCCCAACCTTCTACAACATTGGATTAAGAACGCCAGAAACAACATGGTGCACCCACATGCAACTATCCAACACTACTACTGTCACTTCTAACACCAATATTTACTTAACCAACATATTAACTCAATAACCACCTCATACCATTATGCTACGCAACAACAGCCGACATCTATTCTGAATATTGAATGCACCAAAGATACAGATGCAAACATGAACGAAACAGATATTAAACCCAACAACAAAAATCCATGGTAAGTTTAAAAAGAAACGTAAAGCATAAAGACCTATCACCTTCCAAATACCTACACAAAATCGCTATATTGTACTATCCACAACAAACAACGACACATCAACCGAAACAACAACCACAAACTCTCCAGTGCAGACCAAACAACCTCCATCCATATTCATATAAGGTGTCAAAAACTTGACAACCAATTTTCCTTTAGTAGCAAGCCAAGAGACCTATTAAGCAAAGCATACACAATGGAAACGTACAAAAGTCTAATGAGGCATTTAAAAGAAGAAAATATTGTGCATCACACGAACGCGCCTTTAGAATAGTAATTAGACACCTGTATCACACCATCCCATCTGATGACGAAAAGAAGGAATTAGAAGAAAAGGTCCATAAAGTTAAAATAGAGTAACAAAAGCTTTATTATTACTGTTCTTTGTAGATCTAGAACCCCAAAGAAACAACTAAGAAATATTAAATCTAAAATTCTTATGTTACTCCGTAATAACCGTAGAACTCACAATAAAAGCTGTAATATAATCCAGTGTATGCGATGCCAATCTTACGGTCACTCTAAGGCATACCGTACCAAACCTTTGAACTGCGTCAAGTGTGGCGCACAATACATTATAAAAGTATGCAAGAAGTCCAAAAACACAGCAGCCAAATGTGTGCTATGTGGAGCAGATTGTTCTGCTAATTACAAGAAGTGCACTATCTAAAGACAACTAGTAGCAACGCGAAAACATCATCTTCAATGCACCCATACAAACACCAAGCTACCCAATCTCTCAATGCACAAATAGCAGTCACAATTCCGAGTTCCAATAACACAGATCACTCAACAACGTTAGGAAAACAGCTTACAATGTTTCTTAAAATAGCAATATACTTAACCTACTAATAACTGTCGTCGGTAAACATCCTCTATAACTGTTCATATTCTAAGGCTTGCAGCTTGAAACGCTAACAGCCTACTTAATCATAGAATTTTTAAACCCCAACAAAATAGATATTATGGTTATGTCGAAATCACATTTCACTAATGGAACAACATTTCTTCTACTACAGTACTGTGTATATAATACTTCTCATCCTAAAAATACCACTTATGGGGGTTCTGTAATAATCTGAAAATCAATTTCTGATCATGAAGCACTTAAATATCAAACGGGCAAAGCTGTACCATACAATTTTACGGCAACCGCAATCAACAGCCTTCTAGCAACATTTTCACAGAAATATCAAAATTTTCTCCAGACTCTGGAAACTAAATTCATCGTTGGGGGTAAAGAAACACTAAATACACAAACTGAAACTCTAAAATCATTATCACAAATGGTCAAAACCAATTATGACACACCCACATACTGGCCAATAAATCACAGAAAGCTTCCAGATATTTTAGACTTTTTCATAATTAACGGAATTCCTGGAACTAATAGAATCTAACCTTCACTTTTCAACTGACCATGGCTTGGTCTTTACCTCACAGATTAACATCAAAAAGACTGATTAGGAAGAATTTCACAACTACTTAGAAACCAACGTAAATCTTCAAATTAGAACAAAAACCTCTGAAAACCTTCACAAAGCTAGACAGCACTTCACAACAGTTTTGCAAGAAGCTTTCTAACTCTCTATCGCTGCAAACAAATAAACTATAGCAAACATCAATAACATTCCACTAGACATTTCCCAACTAAGCTAGAAGGATATGGTAAAGGTCAAGAAATCCCATTGACCATCATCATTATAATCAGTTGTCTAGAGAACTCAAGGCAACGCCACACGAAGGCCAAAACAATTCCTTCGAGTAGTATGCTTCCAACCTATCTCACAACCATCTGTGGCAAGCCTCAACTATCTATTCCCCATTATGCAAAGCTCATGGGCACACACGGATAAATACAAAACTCATAATTCCGTCATACATCTTGCTGATGTTTTCAAAGCATACTAGAAAACACCAGATCAAGAAGTAGAAGATTTTCTTGATACGGCATACCAATCTCCTCCCATAAAACCGATCTCCTTATCAAATGTCAAACATAAAATTAATAAATTAAATTTACCTCAAAAAGTCATCGTTCTACTTACAGTCATCTACAACCGCATGCTCAGTCTATCATATAGAAACATGCTGAAATTGTCATGATACTGAAACACAGCAAAACTTTGTACGTACCACCGTTAGACACAATGACTCACAATCTAACTTCTACCCCGATATCCCTGAAGCAAATAATATCACAATTGCCTCATTTGCTAATGATATAGCTCTCCTAACTGGAAACAATAACATAATAACGGCGTCAGAATATCTGAAAGCTCATCTGGATATTCTTTTTGACTGGTATCAAAAATGGAAGATCACAATAAATGAAGCAAAATCAATTCATGTTGGTTTTACTACCAGGCGCAGCATCTGCCCATCGGTAACAATTGTATCTACAAAGCCATAAAAAATGCCTTAAATCACAAACTCAACTGGAAAAAACATATTTTAACAAAGGGAAAACAAATGGGACTGAACTTTCGCTAAATGTACTGACTCAGTATAACTAACTGTTGGTATCAAAATAAATAAATGCTAACTTTTTATCAAATAATAATAAAAAAAACTTGAGAAAATCATTCTTCTGCATAACTTTCTGACTTATAAATACATTTTTCCCAAAAACTAGATAATTTTTGATCCCTCTACTACAAAATGAAGATAGTTATGACACACGGATGTGCACAGACGTTTCGACGGCAACATCATCGACAAATCTCTGCTTCTTTTAGTGGTCCAAACAAATGATAATCGTAAGATTAGTTTAAATCTTAGGAATAATGTTTCAATGTAGGTCATAAAAAACCCGTAATATTTGTTGAGTTTAAACAACCGTTGTCATCCTGAAGAAAGCAGCGAACAATGCGAACGAATGTTTTCCTCAATAACACTAATCCTCATACTATGTCGGTGACCTTCATCTTCAACTGCTTTTGGTCCCTCCAAAAATTGTTTATTCCATGGATACACTTGAATCTTCTAAAATGTCCTCCAACTGCATCTTCACTTTTTTCAAAATGTCTGTTACACCTTCACAGTTCGGGTAGATCTACGAGCGCGACCTAGATAAATTTAAGTGCAGGCAATAAATTACCTGCAAGCGAGCTTCATCGCACTTAACTAAATTATAGAAGTTTTAAGTTTTAGAAATAAAACTAGCAAGTAAGAATTTATAAAACAGTAGTGTCAAACAGCAGTGAAGAGAAGGAGAAAAATATTTAGTTGCTTTGTAGCGTAATAATTGAAATCCCCTAAACGTGGCCCTTTATGTAGAGACACAATAGACGAAGCAAAAAAAATATCTATTAATTATGTACAGCAAGAGGAATTTGAAGAAATTGCAGTCAAGAAAATAATTTCATTGTAGCTATTCTTAGATGATCAGAATGAAAACAAAATTTTAAGTTCAAAGACGAATAATTAGTTAAAAAGTCATACATTATCCGAAAAACCCAAATTGTCACCCAAATGATCAAACATTACCATGTGAAGCACCAACATGCTGGAGTCCTAGCACTTTTGGATTCTAAAAAGTAAGCAAGTTATAAAGAAAGTGACCCGGTCTTGTGTAAAATGCTCACGCCATTTTTTCAAAAAATTGATTGCCTACCACCTTCTCTGCCTAAATATATTTACCAAGATCATCATCCACGAAGAAGGATAAAAAAGTTTGGATAGTGTCTTATATTTGGGGTTAACTAAAACCCTTTCAACTGATGTATTCATATAAATCTTTAAAAAATTTTGTAAAAGAAAAGGAAAGCCACATGTAGTCTACTTGAACTTTAGGGAAACCTATAGCACATTCATCGTAGGACGAATTAAGTGTCGATTCAACGCCCCTTTTTCCAGCGAATGACAAGATTATTCCAAAAAATATTCTGAAATGGCGGTGATGGCTCATACCACAAGGTCATTTGGAGTTACTTTTATCTAGAAAAGGTATTCTTTATATCAGATATGATACCGTATCTCTTAATTTAAAATCTGATCATGATATCAGGAATAAGCCCAAACATGCTGGCCTTTTTTTTTCTTATCTGATGCATCAAAAATTGGTCTAATTAAGGTCGTAATACCTTTATGTTTATATATACATATACATATACATATACATATATATATATATATATATATATATATATATATATATATATATATATATTATCTAGGTGTTTATTTCTTCATTATAACAGAAACACTTATAGTAGCTATTATTGGGTTATGGTATTAAGATAGGTGATATAACCATATATGTTAAAGTAATTCTGTGGGTTACAAAGAAATATGTTGTGGTGCTAGTCGATAAAATATAATTTGGCGTTGAAGAGAGATGGAGTAGGTAAGAATCAACAATAAAACACGAAACACAAAGAAACATCCCAAAATGAAAAACGCAGAAGAAAAAAAAATGGTTAGGCAAAGAATGTGAAGAAGAACTAAGATTAAAAGAATTTTTAGATAAAAAATGTTACAAACATCGTCGGAACAAAGTTACCAAATATATACTAGACATAAAAAAGGCGAAGGATATCCTGAAGAAAAAGGAAAGAACCAAGAAAATACCAAGCAAAAGAAATTAGAGATTTTTATTAAGACGTAAAGAACATTCGAACCGTTTATCAAAATAACGTGCCATTCATTAAAGATTACAATTTATTAGAAGGTAATAAAGAAAAACTAGAAAGGTAGAGATAATACTTCGAGGAAATACTAAATGTAGGATCGAGAGAAAGCCAAGACCAAGAAAATACGCTTAACAATGAAGAAACAGGAACATTCTAATATGAATGAAATAGAAGATATAATAAATAAAAAAAAAAATAAAACACCAGGAGAAAAAAATAACTGCTGAGAATTTGAAGTAAAGTGGGGATATTATGCAGAGAAGCAAATTCTGAACCTGATAATTAAAATATGGCAAATGGAAGCAATGCCAAACTCATGGAATAAGGCAGTGATTTTAACGATATATAAAAAAGGCGATAAGACGGAATGTAAAAATTACAAAGGAATTGCACTGCTAGATGTTACATATAAAATACTGGCCACCCTAATAAAACAAAGAATAAAAAATTATGCAGAAACAACACTGGGAGATTACCAAGGAGGCTTCGGGAAAAACAGATTAATAACAGATAAAGTCTTCATATTGAAAAAGATTTTATATGGCTGTTATAAATATCATGCATATCATGCAAGAAGCAGGAAAGAACTCCAGGAAGTAGCAAAACAGCTAATAGAATCTGAAAATGGGTCTCCAATTCAACATAGACAAAACAAAATTCATGGAACTCGAGAACAAGAAAAGCAACCTTATAAAAGAAAATCTTAGTATTAAGAAACTAAATGAAAATGAAGATGTTTTGAAATTCGGAGAAGTAGAGGACTATATGCACTTGAGAGTCTTGGTGACCAATAAGTGCGAATAAGAATTTGATCTAAAGACAGTAAAAAGTAACAACTGTGCAGGAGGTCTAAACAAAATAAGAGCGAAGGGGGTACCCAAAAACACAAAACTTAAGATTTATAAATCAATCTTAAGGCCAACATTAATGGATGCAAAATCTGGGTTGTGAATCAAAAAACCCAATTGAAAATAGAAAGGAAAATATTAAAAAAAATACTTGGTGAAAAAATACAGTACTAGGATGGGAAAGAAGAATAAAAATAAAATTATATGAACTGTATAGAGAAAAGTCAGAATTCCTTAAAAGTAAAAGATTACAATGGCCACAAGAAAAAAGGAAGATCGAGAAGAAGGTGGATACAAGCAATGGAACAAGACTTGATAGAAAAATAGATTAGAAACTGGAGAGAACTGGTAAGAGACAGAAAAAATGGAAAGAAAGTACACAGCTCAAGACCTAAATAGGCTGTTTAAGCTTTTTTCCTCTCCTCGGTCGTGCGATTTGCCCCGCCGAAGGAATCCTCGATCATTCCGCAAGATACGTATCTATAAAGACATTTTCACAGGTGACGAGATGTTCTCCGACTCCTATAAGATAAAGCTGGTGGTTGATGGTTGATGAAGCAGGGCGATATCGAGATCGCGGGATTCAACCCTTCGGCCGAGGAAGCTGACGAGGACATCGACGATATAGTTTTGAACCACAAGCTAGCTGAAACATGCTTTCGGGAACAAGAAGAGCTACACCTCTTACCTTAAGGATTATATGAAGAAATTAGTTGCGAGGCTGCAAGAAAAGTTGCCAGACCAAGTGGAAATATTCAAGACCAACATGACTACAGCGATGAAAGACATAACTTTGTTGTTCAGAGCTGTATGTTTTTTATATATGCATTTGTATTAATTGTTTACTGCACGGTGTTTATTAAATCATCATAGATATTATTCTTGTAAATACTTTTGGATGTACAAGCTGTTTATGAAGTTTGATCCATAACAGCTTATTACCACATCTGATCATTAATACCTTTTAATTCAAAAATAGCTAATATATGCTTTCATCATCATATTATGTTTCCAAACTTGTTAAATTATTTAAGACGGAACACGATATAAAAACCACACCAGACGGTCTTTGGTCATTCTTTCTAAACATTTTATAACACAACTTTTAAATGAAATTGACCTGAAAAGCCTTTCTAATTTTCGATCGTTGCTATAGATAATAATATATGTAATCAAAAATCTTATGGTGAAGGATTACGTAGTATGGTGAATGAGATCATGTGAAGACGTAGTACTCTTGTTGCACAAATTTAATAAAGTAGTAACTAAAGTAGTAAACTCTGTTACTTTAGATGAATCTCTACAATTGGAACAAAAAAATTTTCACATTCACAATAAAGAAATTTTAGAACAATGTCAGAAAGAATAAGAGTGGGAGAAAATCAGTATTTTTTATCTTATCCAAATATTTATGAATTTTATTAAATATATAACCACGTACGTCATCAACCGTGTTTATTCGCCTGGCTTCAGATATGCACATGTGATATATAAGGCTGTATGTGCAACTACATGCCTAGCGGGATTCGTACTTCAAAAAGCGGACAGTTGTTAATGAGCCGCATTGTCTACATTAGCGCACAATGAGGACACCCTTGCCGTGTACCGATCGGTGTGCGCCCAATTTATTTGCTGTCGTGCCTCCAACGGGGCAGTTGTGCGACGCGGCCCTTCCCCGGGGGGTCCAGACGCCCTTCTGAGTAAGGCTCTGTTTTATATAGTCTCCGGGAGGTGCGTTATACATCAATTTTCCGCTAGGTATTGTTATCGTATATCTTTATTTTTAATATTAAGCTGAGCGCAAACAATAAAAAGCTCGGATCGAAGGCATAAATATTTGAGCACCTCGGAAGAATCTCTCACGTACTCTGTGCATTGCAGTTAAAACCCAATTCTGGTAAATAAGACGTGCACCGGACGTGAACTTTTACGAAATCCCTAAACCATTTATTTCTGTAGTCAATTGAATGTTTAATCTTTATTAATATTTGTTACTTTTATATTCACCGCAATAAGATAAAAACTACTGTTTAATTCAAATATCTTTGAAGCGGCCCCGGTATATGCAAATACTGTTAGTTTGCATTACGCGCAACAGCATGCGCTTAATTCCGTATTATTTTAATGCGGTTGAAGACATTTGTTAGGGAAAGCATTAACACACGCCCAAGCAAGTGCGGTTGTGGCGTGAGCAATAATTCAGTTTAAACACTTCCTTATCATATCACTTAAAACAATTCGTAATTGTATCACGCTGCCAATAATGTTCATAAAAGAGGCTTTCGCGGTTGAATAACCACTGTATGCGTGGGAATTGTGGACAAACGTGCTAAAAACCGAGATGCGCAAAAGCATTCAATTCCAAGTACAAACTTGTAAAAATAAAAATCGTAACTCGGTACTATAAAACTAAAAAAATTTCAAAATATACAGAAATCTGGATAGGTCAATAATACAATTGGCAATGATAATGGTGCTAAACAAAAACTGCTAAAAATGCAAGGTATAAATATAAACAAATTTTACTGTGAGTTTTAGAATGAAAACGATTCATTCGAAAGATCATCAGAAAAATTAAATGTAATAGCAAGAGCAAGAGATAGATAAAGAAAATACAGGAGCCACTCTCTTCCCTCCATCCTACCACACCACAATCTGTCCATTCCTTTACCCCTTTATCTCTCTCCATCTCTCATTTTGGGCTCCTTTTTCTTTTTCTACCCTTACCCATTTCTTACTTTCTCTACCACCACACTATTTCAACTCAGCTGCTGTATTTAGTATTTGCCGTCTATTTCAATGACCGAAGAAATGGGGGCATTCTCCATAACTTAAATAAAAGAAGCAAAAAAACTTAGATTTGGATTTAAATGAAAAACAATTAATTACTTAAATTACTTATATAAATAGAATGTTTTCCTTTTGGAGGTAAATCTATATGTTACGATCGTTTTAAACAAATCTCTGATGCAATGGTAAATAATTACATCTAATCATAAAGTTAACAATTGAGGTGTTAAATTCTGGTGGTATAAAACCACCGAAAATATTTTGACTTCAGTTTACCTTGGGATCTTAAAGTCAATAATGCATATTTCTCTGATCCAAAAACCATTCTGTAGAATTTGGCAAAAGTCCAGTTTTAACTTGGATCCCAGCTAACATTAGGGTCTAAATATCATTACGTCTCTTTCTCTTGGTCTAAAGAATATTCGTGATCATCGGTAAAAGCATATGAGAGCTGACAGACAAACGCACAGACCTAGGTATCAATAAATTTTTTCATTCCAAATTTGCTAAATATCGTTAAACGCGTATAAAAGAAACCAGCAATAATCAAATTAAATAATGCATACACTATGACACTATGTATTTTTTATTTTGATAACAAAGGTAGTTTTGCTTGGAGATTAACCAATATTTCTCCTGTGAATTTTCGAGTCAATTTTCTCAACGATTACTAAATCATCAAATAATGATGAATTATTAGAGCAAACCAAAAGGAGCCACTACATTTTGTAACAAAACTGTTAAAAAAGTTTCAGTACATCTTTCAATAATAAATCTTGATAGTACAAGTTCTTTCATTTCGATAAAACTGTTGGAAAATCAACTTTAGGTGAGATATTATGCTTGGGCATTCATAACAATTTTGGTCGTAAGTTTTTGACCAACCATCTTATTTAGGATAATTTTGAATACACCAACAAATGATATTGTATGGGTCAACAATTTTTTGGTACCTCCTAACGTGGTAATTGTAACTATAATCAAAGTCTTCTTCTTTTTCTTCTTCTCTAATCCTTCGTGCCCTTTCGAGCGTCGGATGATGATCTCTAGTCCCATATCCATTCTCTCCACCTCTTCCTGCCTCTCGCTATTGTTTTAATTTCCTCCAGTGTTACACCTTTTTCTACGGCTATTTCTTTGATTTGGTCCATCCATTTTTTTCTGGGTCTGCCCCTTCATTTTTAGGTGGTTTCCCGCTTCCATTAGTGTTCTTGCGATTCTGTTTGGTTCCATTCTTGTCAGGTGCGCAAACCAGTTCAGTTGCCTCTTTTTAATTTTTCCTTGTATTGGTTCTTGTTTAATGGTTTCTCTTATGCCCTCGTTCCTCACTCTGCCCCACTTAGTTTTTCCTACTATTCTCCTGAGGTGTCTCATCTCCATGGCATTTATTTTAACCTCGTCTTTCTTCCTAAGTATCCAAGTGTTATCGTATTATATATTTTCTTTTTTACCTCTAAATCTATGTCTTTATGGGCTAGTATTATTTTATTCATGATGTAATAGATTCTTGACGATTTGTTCGCTCTGTTTGCTAATTCTGCATCTATTTTCCATCCTCTGTTATTATACTTCCCAGGAATTCAAACGTCGATACTCTCTCCAGTTTTTTGTCTTTACATTTTATGTCCTTGTTGTTTCCATCATCTTTTTGTTTTTCATTCACAATCATGGTCTTGGTTTTGTTTATGTTCACTTCCATACTCATATTTTCTATTTCAGTCGTCCATGCATTCACCGACCTCTGCATTTTACTTCTGGTGTTTGAGATTAGTATCACGTCGTCTGCGTAGAGTAGACTACTTAGTTTTATTGCTTCTAAATTTGTATATCCAATTGCTGTGTCCAGTTGGCTGTATTTTCTATAATCAAAGTAAGTTTTAAAACCGAAAGATTTAAGATCCTCTAAGTTTAAACTCAAAATTTTTATTTTAGTTGCACTTTTTAAGAAAATTGACAAAAGTAAAAAATAACATTAAAACTAATCACTAATATTATGTATGTGGTTTCGATTACCAAAAACAAACTTACTAGAAGCATAAAGTTCCACCCCAAAACAATTCCTTTAGCATAAACTGTTAGCCAGTTGTGGTAACTTTGATGTCTTGAAATGTTGAGAATATGGAGTCTGCCATATTACTCAAATGGTTAAGAAAGCTGTCATATTGGTCTATTAAGACATTAACTTTGGTCTCATTTACGTAACCTTATTAACAGATGTAGAGGATCTCAGAGCAGCTCAGTTTTGTCTTGTCTGCATGGAAACTCACATCCTGAGAACTCTTTAATAATTTTAGGTAACATATGTAATGCAACGCACTTTTTTCCATACTTGCCACAATAAAATGTACGAGTGTCACTCTTATTCTTGTACAAGCTAGTTCAAATATGACTGTGACTGAATTGTGTATCTCTACCTTTCTAGTTTTTCTTTATTACCTTCTAATAAATTGTCCTCGTCATCTTTAATGAATGGCACGTTATGATAACCTGTTCGAATGTCCTTTACGTCTTTATAAAAATCTCTAATTTCTTTTGCTTGGTATTTGTTTTCCACCTCTTTATTTTATTTTCAAAATGGGTTCTTTTTTTCAGGATCTCCTTCGCATTTTTTCTCCGGCTAGTATATATTTGGTAATTTTCTTTTGACTGCATTAGAAACATTTTTTGTCTAAACATTTTCTTTTTCTTCTTTAGTTCTTCTTCACCCTCTCCGCCTAATCATTTTTTATTCTTCTGCTTTTCCGTTTTGGGATATTTCTTTGCATTTCGACTTTTATTGTTTATTCTAATCTACTCCATCTCTTTTCAACGCCAAATTATATTACATAAATTACCCAAATGACACTGCACACGGAGGTACAGCAATACTTATTAAAGATATAATCGAGCATTATGACCTGTAAAATATGAGGAGTATCATATTCAAGCACTATCCATAGAAGATAAAAGCTTTTCAAACGACTTAACTATTACGGCTGCATATTGTCCTCGTCGCCTTAACTTAAAAAAAGAACATTTTGAATCATTCTTTCAAACATTGGGACCAACGCTTTTAGTAGAAGACAATTACAATAGCAAGCATACCTATGAGCCTCACGCCTTACAATACCCAAAGACATAGAATTAGCCAAAGTTATCGATAAAAATAGCTACTTTTTTCTATTGACTGGCTCCGCAACATACTTCTTTGTAACCAACAGAATTATTTTAACATATATGGTTATATCACCTATCTTCAGAGCATAGCCCAATAATAGCTACTATAAATGTTTCTCTTATAATGAAGAAACCAATACCTAGACTACATAATTATAAAACAAATTGGGATACCTATCGTCAGGTAATGCAAGACACTATAAATCTACATGTAAGAGTACAAGTACTAGAAGATATAGAAAGAGAAACTGATAATCTAGTCAATCTACTCCAGTACCCTACCAAACTATCTACTCCAGTTAATGGCAAGCTAGGTCAGCCTGACAACGAATTCGCACACCAGCTAAACACTAACTTAAATTGAAAACTGAATGAAATGGGAAATGAGTTTTTTGAAACATAGGTCTCTAATCTCTCTAGAAAAAACAATTTCATTTAGAAACCCATATTTGGAAACAACGTAGTCTTCATTTTGCAAATGTTTAGTACCTTGAGGGCCGTAGGTGAAAAGGTATAAAGCAAAGGAAGATCTATTTGAAGAACATCTCTTAGAAGTTTTTTTCGCGCAAAACAACAACCTAGTTGAAGTAGTAAAAAGCAATATAACTACCTATGTTTTAGCACAATGAAGCCTGATATTATTTACTCGAAAAGAAATTTATATTAAAATTAAGATTCTAACTCAAAAAGGCGCCAGGTATCGACTTAATTATTTAAATACTTGCAAACAATCTGTTGATGTTTGCAAACAAATACACCTTTGTTCCGGCTTGAGTCATTCATTATACAAAATGGAATGAACTCGTTCAGTTAAGGTGCCCGAGGTCTCTGTTAATTTGTGTATTTTCATTCATCTGGTGTTTACAGACCTAAAGGACCACTCTTAAGCTCGTCGTTTTCTCTTATAAAAAAAAAATTAAGATCACACCATAACTTCCCAGACTAGCAGTGTGATACATAAGAAGTATTGGGCTACATTCCCTGGTTTGTATAACAAATATCGTTTTGAATCTCTTATGTCTGGTATTTGGCCATTGTCAGTAGTATCTAACGTGTGAACTTGAGAGAATGGGATCACAACCTCCATCCTCCCTCCTACTCCTGCTACAACCTCTTCGGTCCTGTTTGGAAGTTGCTAGAGTGATGAGCCAACAGAAGGTACCGCGGAGCGTGAAACAACGCAGTGTGACCAAATTCCTCGTTAGAAAAAACGTCCCGTCCGCTGAAATTTACCCCAGACTCCAACAACAACATGAGAAAGAGTATCTCTCACTGACCCGTATGTTTGAGTGGTGTAACTACTTCAGAAAGGGCAGAGAGCACATAGAGAATAAACCGCATGATCGTCGGCCTCGAACATCCGTTACCGAGCCAAGCATTGGTCGTACAGACGAGCTTATTCGTGAGAATAGGCGCAGCACTATCAATAAACTTGGAGCAATGCTGTCCAACAGTGTGCGTAATATAGAAGACATCGTGAAAAGCCACCTGCACTATCGCAAGGTGAATGCGGGGTCAGCACCACGCACTTTTGGGACGTGATCAAAATGGTGCGCGCGCAAGCTGCCAATTTGAAGACGAAAGTGATACATTTTTGAAGTCTATAGTGACCACCGACAAAGCGTGGATCCACTGCTACATTTCCGAATCCCAGCAATCATCATGCGAGTGGCGGCATACCAGTTCTCCCAAACCCAAAAGAGCGCGGAGGGGCCGTTCGTCAGGAAAAATGATGGCAACGTTCTTCTGAAACTGGCAGAGGGTTATCCATGAAGACTTTCTGACGGATACCAGAGCAGTCAATGCTACTTATTACTCATCCAAGCGGAAAGCAGGTGGAAAGCGGGTAGTTTTCCTTCAATACAATGCTCGCCCCCATACGGCGAAATCAACAAAGGAAACCGCCAGAAATTGAAATGAAACCTTCTGTCATATCCGCCCTACAGTCCCGGTCATATTTAAACCACCTTGTATATACAACCATACTAATTTTTTATTATTATATATTATCATACCCTAACACTTTACAGTTCATAAAATTCAATAGTTTTCGATTATAATACATTTTTTTAATACACGCTTCATTTTACGGTAGGTAAAGTTGGGGAGATCATCTAATAGATTCATAAATGATTTCACTTATGATCAATACTCTTTAAAATGATTACAAAATGCTTGTACCACTCAAACTCTAAAAAATCCTCACCAAAATGCAAAGAAGCACATTGATGAAAGTATGATATTTAAATTAGTCAACCATCTTAACCAATGCAGAGCAAATAATTGCGCGGTCAAATTAAACGAACACAGATAGTATGACGCCATATGGTCTTTAAGAGTTGCAGTGCAGTTTTAGAACTTTCCGATCCAATCTCATATAATATATACAACTACATGCACCCCGTATAAGAAGCTAACAATTATAATTGTCGTCTACCAATTAACGTTTTATTCCCTCCTGTAATTTGTGTTGCCTATCCCAGTGCAACTATTTTATTACAAAAAATTTTTAGGTATTAATTTTTTATATAAAATTAATTTAATAAATATAAAATTAAAGTTAAGCTTGTTTTAAATATTAAATAATTTTGGTTAAGTCATTAAGTATTTATAAAAAATTACAGTACTTTATTAAAAAATTACAATTGCAACTTAAAATTAAATATTTGTTCATATTTACTGATTCTAAGTATCACAAATATATTTAAAAATTTGAGTTAAAACCTTCAAAAAAAAGACAATAAAGTTCTTTGCGTGAGTACACTAAGAAACAGCTTACGATTTATAGTCTTTGCCACTACCTAAAGAGAGGTTGGAGATATTCTTAACCAACACACTAAAGGCGCCCAACTGAAGCTCCATCGAATTCCATAAGTTGCGGCCTGTCAATCTAATAAAAGGAACGCACGACAGAGTGGTAATCGACGATGTACAGTTCTACCAAACATCACTTTATAGTGATTCATAAGAGAACTACTACTTTAAATGGCCCGACCCACAACTACCAAGAAAGCCTTGGACACCTGTTAACTACAGTTAATCGCAAAATAAAGTTCTATTTTAAAGTATAACACAAACAAAAATATCAATGTTTTTTTCCTTTTGATAATATTTGTAAAATCTCATCTGGTATTGTTTTTCTCTCAACTAGCAGTATGTAGCATGTACCAGGGTAAGGTGAAAAGTTCTCGGCCTGACAATGAAAGACTGCGACTTTCAGTTAAAAAAGGATTTTATTTTTCTGCATAATCTCCCTTGACTTCAACACACTTGATCCAGCGCCTCTCCAACATCAGTATTCCTTCTCGGAAGTGAGAATCTGGAAAATTGTGAAAATATTCATCAACGGCCCTCTCAACTTCTTTATTGGATGCGAAGCGCTTCCCAGAAACAATTTTTTTTTTAAGTTTGAGAACAGATGGTAGTCTGAGGGTACCAAATCAGGAGAATAGGGGGGATGGCCGAGTAAATCATACCCCAAATCCCGCAGCTTTCCCATCGCTAACGCAGGTGCGTTGTCTTGGTGAAAGATGATTTTTTTCTTCTTCAAGCGAATTTTGGCATCCAGCTGGTCAAGAAGGTTGAAGTAATATTCGCCTGTAATTGTTCTGCCTTTTGCAAGATAATCAATTAACAGGATCCCTTTCGCATCCCAAAACACGCTGGCCACCTTTCCGGCAGATGTGATCGACCTCGCTTTCTTTGGCGCTGAACCACCGGCTTCCACTCACTGCTTGGACTGCTGTTTCGTTTCTGGCGTGTAATGGTGGACCCATGTCTCATCCATGGTGACAAATCGCCGCACAAAATCGGTCGGATCCCTGTTGAATCGGTCCAAAGATTGCTGCGAAGATCGTTTGCGCATTTGCTTTTGATCGGCATTCAGCAAATGCAGCACCCATCTTGCGCGGAGCTTTCGCATCCCTAATTCTTCGTGCTAGATATTTCGCACCTTTTCTTCCGATATCCCCACAGCCTCAGCTATCTCGCTCACCTTTACTCGCCTATCGTCCAACACGATATCATGCACTTTTTCGATGGTTTCCGGTGTGGTTGCGGTTTTTGGCCGTCCTTCACGTGGGTCATCTTCGAGGGATGTGCGACCCCGTTTAAATTCAGCTGCCCACTTTTTAACAGTTGACATGGAAGGAGCAGAGTCCCCGTAAACTTTTGTCAACTTCGGATGAATTTCCTTAGAGGTTAATCCATCCAAAACGAAGAATTTTATAACCGCACGATATTCAAATTTATCCATTTTAACAAAAAACATGCAATATGTCTACTGAAAAAATTCGTATAGAGCGAACAAGTTGAAACTAGTCATATGAACTAATGACACATGTACCCAAGCAGGAAACATAATTGTTTGCAGCACCATTTCTGTGTCAGGCCGAGAATTTTTCACCTTGCCCTCGTATGTACTTAGTTCTTTGTCTCTACAGTAATACTTGTATTTGTATTCTTTATATAATGGTTATAATAATCTATCTACTACGCGGACTCCTAATATATGACGATGCAGCCAGCACCCCACCTTAAACAACCGCATTATTACCTCTTGTTCAATCAACGTCTGACATTTAGAGTTCAAAGTCGAACTCGGGCCCAGCTGCACCACAGGCGAATTGGCTGTTTTTCTATATCATATAATAAAATATAAATGTAGTACCACTTTTCCTTGGTTCTAGTTTGCTTTAAACATTCTAAACAGCTTCAGTTTTCTCGAACAGCCACAAGCTATATATTGCTAATTCATTCGGCTGTCCCACACACAACCTAGCTAAAATACCTTGTGAAAATTCTTCAATTTCATTATAAGTCCGAAATTCCTACCACTTCTTCGAAGACTTTAAGTTTTTCCTATACGCAAAGATGATGTCATTTGATGTCACCTTATTTATCAAAATTCCAGTTCTTGAGACCATACACTTGTTGAAATTAACTTACAGTATAAAGAACGAAGCCCTTTCTTTAATCAACTATTGGGTATCCAATACCTACTTTATCTTCCGAAATACATTTAACTACTAAACTAATGGTGCTTTTATATGTTCCCCACTTTCACCCCTCATAGCAAATCTTTCTCTAACCAACTTTGCAACAAAGGCGCTTAAACTTATCTATTGAGTACCATATGCCGGCGATACTTTTGTTTTCTCGCCTCAGAAAACCTATCCAGACTAACTGCTAGCTAATAGCCAAATTTCAACATCACTCTCTAAATTCAGTCGGTTGCAAAATCCCTCATCACCAGATCCATCAGACTTTCCTAAAAAAACTAGGAAATAGAACTCAAAAATATTATCACCCTGCTGCAAAAACATATAAATAGAAACATTAACAAAAATACTAATTTAATAGGCCACAAAAATAGTTTTGCCAATACAAAACCATTGTTTTCATGTTCCTTCCCACTAGAAGAATGATTCATGAAGAAATTAAAATAGAAGACGCCCCTAATGCCTAAATACTAAAGACGATAGCCAAAACTTACCTGTCATATGAAAACCATTTATAACCTCACACTATCAAACACTATCCAAACAAACAAGCTCTCTTCGATCCAATGCATCTCCCTTCAAACAATGTTTCCGTCTAACTTTCAGTTTCAATTTTAAGTAGAATAGTAAAGCAGGGAACACAAATCGGTCTTCTGTAAGTAAAAAACCCCAAGTAAGAAGCTAAATTCTCTTGAAAATGGCATCGAAGTAGATGCCAAATCGTTGACTAGTATCTCATAAATGACGCGGTTTAATATGTGAACCAAATCAAGAATTATTTCCTTACGAGCTTGACTCTAAATTTCCCATGCGAGGACCACTGGCCGATTTGATCGGCTGAAAACTGCAGTGCTTAAAATAATCATTGTAGGCAAAAATCCTTTATAAAATAATCACATGAAGGAGAGAGTACTAAGGATAGTCCCATCAACCAATCAAGAGAATCATTTTAAACTAACGAAAATAAAAGTTTAAAATAGGAATTAGTGGTTAGTAATACATCGAATAGATCTAATAATAAAAACCCAAAAGACATTGAAAAATGCAAAGAAAGAATTAAACAGAAATGTATAACAAAGAAAAATTTGGTATTAATGGACGAACAGCGTAATTGATTTGATATTTGAACAGTCGAATTATATCGCCACCTTTATAAATAAAATAGCCATTTTGATCTGTAAGCTCCCAGGAAGATGCTGAAATCAAGAAAAAGAAGGTTACGAATAAAAAAATAATAAAAAAGTCCATATAAAGAAATGTCTAAAACTATATGTGATCCATCTTTTTCTTCTCGGCTTTTATCACCCATTGAGAATCTTCACTAACTCAACAATTTTCTTCGATTTTAATCTGTCTCTGGCCTCTCTTCTATAATATTGTACATTGAGCTTTTGAAGGTCTTGGTACACGTTGTCGATCCATTTTGTGCATGACCTTTCTTTTAGTCAGGTTGTGGTAGGTAAGTTATTAAATACAGGTATTGTATTATTTGGTCATTTTACACCTGGTGCCTTATTCCTTTTCATTTTATTTATACTATTTCTAATTTCGTCTCACTTGTCTTCTTCTTCATTTGTATTCTTTTCAAGGCTTTGGTTTTCTAGTATTTCAATTTTCTCTTGGTCTAAGCAGAATATTCTCTCCATCTATTAATTATATCCTCCTTATTTACCATTAATTCCATCTTATTTGATTTGTACTTATTTGTTTTACGTTTAAAGACCTTTCTAAAATTATTTATTTCTTTGTGTGCTTTTCTTATTCCGTTTACCCATATTTTCTTCTATCTGTCAGTTTTTGTTTTACCAATTTCTTCTTTTCCATTTCAAAGTTGTTTTGGTTTGAATTCGTGCTTCTTGAAAGTTTGCTTCAGCTTGCCTTTCAATCCATGATAGGAATGTTCTTCAAATAGAACATAAAATTACTTTTTTCAAATAAACAATACTTGCTACCATTTTACATTCCATTATCAGAATCATTCGTGAGGCTTTAAGACTCGAAATGATAGTCAGAATGTACCCATTATTTGAAAACCGTTAATTGTCCCACGTCATAACTCATCCCAACAAAGAAACCTTCCCCACCCCAGTATCATCATCATCACCCAGCCTCTCTTGTCCACTGCTGGACATAGGCCTCCTCTAGTGTCTTCCATATTTTTCTATGGGGTATTTTTGTTCTTAAAATTGGCATTTCCATTTAGAGAGTGTTTGGCATTAAAACGCCACGCTTGCCAGGCATGTTGGCGAGTTGGATCGGAAAAGTAAAGAAGGGGAAGGGGAATATTTGTGTGTTTGTCGGAATTGCAGGTTAAAACATGATTTCTCCCGGTATTTAAGGATGGGAGTTACTCATGGCTCGCATAAGGCAGGGGCGCATCCCTGAAGTAGATTTGACTCCGTCGGGATCACGGAGTGCGTCTACCTGCTACCTAACAATCCAGTATATTTCCCGTCAATACATGTTTCCACCACACTTTCACTTTGGATTGATGCCATTATCAAGAAAAGCTGAAGTTAGTTCTTTATTCGAAGTTTCAATCTGTCTACTTCCTAAATTTAATTTTAAGCATAGAAGACGGTTCTTTGCGTGCTTTACTTCATTATTGATTGATTCAGAAGTGAAAGTTTGACAGAAACATACTTTGCAAATGTACTAGGCTACACTTGGGTGATTTTGCGTTTTTTAAAATCTTTTAGACAAACAAGTTATCCCTGTAAGATTACGACTAAACTATCATCAAAAAATCTTTTCTCAATCTGCTGTATCCTACAAAACAGAATTATCTCTTTTTATACAGTTCGTCCACTTAACCAGAAAAAACCTTAATCAAAGAAATTCTAAGCTGTATGACATTTCCCAAAATCTCAGCTCCCCTCATATTCACTCTATGATTCAGGATTGCTGAATTTGAATAATATATAAGGAATTACATATCAGAAGAGAAAACCAAAATTCAAAAACATAAATTTTCCAAAATGTGCCAGAATTAATGATTCATTACCCATCCGTCACTACTCAACATAACTATATATAACCTCTTCAATTATCTCTTAAGTGAACCGGTTATCCAAGTTCTTGAAGAAGGTTTCAACTTTACTGTCACTCCAAATCGTATCCCCACCAAACATATCATATCCCAGATAGAATTGTTTAGTTACCAATCTCCCAGAAAATGTAGTCAATGAAACCAGACAAGATATAACCAAAGTGCTACCAAAAGCTGTGTTACCTAAACCTTATATTAACCCTTTCGAATTACGAGTTCTAAAACCCTAAGACAACACAAAAAGTTATAATCCTTCCGACAGACAAGGGTACCGCTACAATTATTCTTAATAACTCAGGTAACATCGGTACTCGAGAACCTTGAAAAGAAAACGAAGACACTTACTATTAACTCAAACCTACCTTAGATGCCAAAAATTTTACCCGGGAAAAATTTTCTACGATCCCGAAATTATAGGTTTTCTAAAAATTTATCTTTATGACTTATTGTCAGTGTCTTTGGTTCACCCACACATAACTTAGCCAAATGCCTGACCAAAATTCTTTAGCCCTTTGCAGAACAAGCATCATCATATATCCGAAACTCCTACTACTTTTTAGAAATCCTTCATTTCTTTCCCGTGTATAAAAATGGCATAATGATCAATTTTGATCTCCCTGATACCAATATTCCAATTTCTGAGACTTTACAATTTCTGATATGTAACCATAATCTAGAAGACGACACCCTCAAACTAATTAACCATTACTAAACTAATGATACTTCAATTTTGAAATATAAGCTCCCCCTTCTTTTCCCTTACAGCCTATTTGTTGAATAATGTATATTACCAATACTTTTGTTATCTGGTTTCATGTACATGAAATTTCTTTCCCATATAAATAAACTTCATATTAACATCAAGTTTCTATGGAAGTCAAACAAAACAATCCCCTCCCTCCTTTCCTAGACATCCTAATAACAAAAAATGTTTCCAACGACCGTTCATATCCCTACTAAAATCCAGTCATTTACAAAATCCCTCAATACCAGATCCTTCAAACTCTCGGATACTAAAAACGAAAAACCAAAATGAAAATCATTACCAAAACTCTAAAACACAACAGACACTCCAAAAAATTACCACAACAAACTAAGTGTGTCCTTAAAAAAAGTCCTCTGCTCTAACTGAATATTAAATTCTAATAAATATTACAACTTCGTATAGTTTTGTATAAACCATTCTAGTTACCCGAGTGATTCTAACCTCAAAAGTTGTTTTTAATGCATTTTTATGAATGTTTATGTTTATAGTTAAATTTTGTTCGCACACGAACTGTATTTAGGGTATTTTATTAGGTTTTACGTTGTATTACAATCTAAATCAAAAGTCAGCCTTATTTAATCTGAATATATTTATAACCGCGGTATAATCCTCAAATTAACACAAGTCAAGCCAATGATGGCATTGACCTGAAACTTTATAGAAACTGTCAAAGCATATAACTATCACGACGAAACCTGCTTGAGATTCTTCGCGAGCAGGGAGGAGAAAGGGGATCAAGTCTCGTATTGTAAATTGATTTTCAAAGAAAAGCGGCCGCATCCCGAAATGGCATCCGCTTGAAGTATAGTTTTAACACTGTTAAAATCTAACTTGGGCCTGCCTGCCCTTAGTTCCCAAGAACTATGTGGGAAATCTTGCTGCTGCTACGTGCTTGGAAATATTTAATCGATTTTATCCCCCATTAGTTGGCATAAGGTCCTGTTGGGTCAAAAATATAGGTACAGCACAAGCTTTTGAATATCATCTTGTTTTCAACAATCCCTCAATATTCCATACTAATCTGAAGGAGGTTTGATTTTCCAGTTTTAACAATGTGGGTTACAATGATTATTATTATTATGTAGGAGAAACTAATTGTTTAGCCCAACTTTTTTTTTGTTAACCCTAAAAATTACAAGTTCTTAGTAATAATTTTAACTTCATGTTCTATTATTTGCCATCTGCAAACATGAGTTTATACTATAAAGTATTATGTGGGTGATCGGTTAATGAACATAATCAAAGATAATGTTCTCTATCGGAATTGTTTAATTGATCATCAATTTACCATAGATTTTATTAGAATTTAATTAATTCGTTCTGGATATCTAAAAATACACAAATAAAAACTATAATTTCTTACAGTCATACTTTCATCAATCTTGTTTTTTCCATTTTCCAATGTTAATTGCTTTTCTTTCTTCTTCAAAATTTTTCGGAAGTGACTAATATCGTAGTCGTAAAGATCCTCAAGACTATTGGCCTCAACCTGGTTTGGGTGCCATTTTAAAACTGTTGTTCTGACTTTCTTCCACTTCTTCAAAAGATCTTAAAAACAGATGCCGGCGTTGATCTTCTTTCATCTTCTTTTCAGACATCACATGTCGGTAAGTTTCTTAGGGTTCTTTAATCAGGAGTTCTTCGTGTTCGATTATCAGCTCTTCAATATCATCTTAATTCACCTCTAATTCCAGCAGTTTTCACATTTTCATCAACAATTTCAAGGGCATCATCTCCAACTTCCTGAATGCAAAATGGAGACAAAGTTTATGATCATGTTTTTAAATACTCATAAAAAGTGTTTTCTAGAGGTGATCTGAGAAAGCTTTACATTTTTCTTCATCAGAATTATATGTCTGTACTCCCAAGAAAATTGAAGGTATCTCTTGTATTTGACGTAAGATCTCCCTGGTTGTCTAGCCCATATTTTGATATGAGTCGATTCGAAAAGCATATTGTTGTAGGTTTTCTAGTTATTCGCCATTCTCTCCCGAGAAATTTTTTTATTTAATTAAATTCTGCTATTCTTTACTATGATGGCTCTTTCAGTACAGGATATAGTTTTTTTTTTGTTTTATCTTTATGGCTCGGAGTCTGGAGATCGCTTGAATACTTGAGATACTGGTGAAGCATTATACGAAAAAGTTCCCAGTTGATTAACCCATTGATTCATTTGAGCTCAGAGGTATACATTGCTAGTATTATTATAAACGAGATAATTACAGGGAAGTAGTTCAAGTCTAGTTCAGTGAGCACTTGTTAAAATGTTTGTTTATTGAAGTTTTCATAAGCAACGTTGTCCAGTATCAGGTTCACGATCTCTTCTCTACGGGTAGTCAGTGGGCTCGTTTGAAAGGCATGAGCAGATGTTATATAGTATGCGTTTTATCTTTGATTCAAACTCTCATAATTTCTGTTATCGGTAAATCGTAAAATGCGAGTTATTTTAGCATAAATCTTTTAGTCAAGAAATTAAGGACGTTCTTTATCGAGCGAGGACTCCTCTTGGGATTTTGGTATGAGTGAAATCTGATTTTACTTGTCAAATAATAAGAAGACATGGATGCAAAGAATAATAGAGATAGGCGAACAAAAAGGAGAAAAAATAAAAATACTTGCAAGAGACAGAAAAGGATGAAAGAAATAGTTGAAAAAGACGAATCCTAAATTCTGACGCTCGTAATAGCATAAGGATTAAAGAAAGAAGGAAAAAATAAATTAAGAGGTGTCGAGAACTCTCCTTGCACAAATATGGATAGTGTCTTGCTTTTGCTGCGTTTTGGTCAGTTAATTGCCCATTTAAAATGCAAAAGAATCGGCTTTCCAAAGATTACTCAAAACTCTCTAACCTTCGAAATAAATGTAAGAAGCCCTCGAAAACTTAATTTAGGGATTAAGTTAAGTAATTATTAATTTATTTGCCAAAAACTTTGCTCCTTCAAATCCTGCACTTTCGCATTATCCTGATGAAAATTCGGTATTTTCTTCTTTAAAGCACATTCCATATAATGAAGTACAAAAAAAGTCTGGAGCCTCGACCTTCCTGAAATCATGAGGTCCTGAAGGCGTCACTAAGACACTGTTTTGATGGAATTTCCATTTATCTTTAACATTTATTTAATATACCATTATGTATCTTTCTCCTCATGAATGGAAGGTTAGCTTTATTAAGTCAATTTTTAAAAAGGGGAGAGCTACATACTAGATAAGTTTGTTGTTAAACTCAGTTTATACTGGATAATTCAATCGTACTAAAAAAGCTTCCTCTTCTCGCATGGTTTAGAGATTATCTTCTTGGCCGCAAACAGACAGCGAAGTTTGACTCCCTGTCAGGTATTTCTCAAGGGCCTCGCCTTGGAGCTCTGTTTTTCTGTTATATTTAAATTATATAAAATGGAGCTCGCTTCCTTTCTCTTTACCAACTATTTCTTCACTTTACAAAAAGCTACACAAAACGCTTTTAAAACCTTCCACCATATTTTTCTTTCAAGGCAATATGACTACTTAAGTAGTGCTACAATTAATAAAGCTATTTTTGGTTGTAGTTTTAACTCTCCCGGGCACATTGATGTTTGCTCCAGAAGCCTTAAAACATTATAATTTCTTCAGACACATTCCTAGAATCTCTTTGACTTGTCTACAGTTCACATTCTCTATCTTGCTCTGGTTCGCACTTTGAATATAGCTCCACGATTTGGAAAGGGTACAACACAAAATTATTATTGCTCTAAGAACTCTGAAAAGTTGCGTCACCACTTCAGTATTTTATTTGAAGCAGGAAGAGCCAATTCTGCTGTAATTGGTGCGTATGAACTTTAAATGGACAGATCGATCCACCTTCATTGTGGTTTGCAAGAAGAATTCACAATGAGGGTGAGATATTCATTTAAAATTTTGCCCCCCCCCCCCTCACCTATTCAATCAAGTCTCCTGTAACTTTTTATTGATTCCAAAAATAATCATTTAACTTACTAAAGATTTTAGAAAGGCTTACGTTACAATTAATAAAACAAATCTGGAATTTTGGATGCCATTTCTTTGTACATGTAAATTTGATCACCATAACCAAATACCAAAGTTGAAACACCTTTAGCAAACAGCAAAAGAACTAATGAAGTTTAAAAAATTATTGGCTTGTCTAGGTTGACATCATAGTGATAATCTCAATTTTTGTAAAATGTTTTTGCTTGATTTAAGCTTTGTATTATATATAAAATCATATTGCAATAATAATAGTAATCTAAGAAGGTTTCTCTCGACGGTGCAAATAACTCAGAAACGCTTCTGCTGGAAGCAACCAGAAACAGCGCAAGACGCAAGTGAAAAAGTAGCAAAGTTTACATGATTCATGCTGAATACACAAGATGATTTGTGGGTCCGCGCACGTGTTGATTGCAGACTCATGCGTGAACTAGAATGAGCGCACACAATCTCTAGATATGAGGTCTTCAATTATTCAACGCCTTAGGTGAGACTCCGAAATGTTCGGAATACACAGGGGCTTGCGTTGCAGGGGTTTTCAAGGTGGAATACGCTCATTGACAAAAAGGGGCTAAAAGCTACTGATTGATATGCATATTTAACGCAGCTTAATCCTTGGTCTGCTGCAAAGATAAAGCAGCGCAATTAAAAACTCTGCCACGCTCTTAGCGCAATAGTTTAATCGATCGGCTCGAGAGCACATCAAATGAAATGTAAAGTTGCTGCTCTATAATTACATATAGCTTTTGCGATATACAAATTCAAATCCGTGAAGTCACTTTAATACCAAGTCATCATGGAAAGTTACGTAATTTGAATTACAAAATTTCCTTTTGCCTTAGTTTTAGGATTGAATACTACAATTGGTATTTTTATTTTTCTACGATAATAAATACTGAAAAACAATATGTAATTAATACCAACTCCTAGATTTGTCATTTGAATTGATTGAATTATTAGAAAATTATTAATTGACAGACTTTTTTGGAAAATCTACCGCCTAACCACCTAATAAAAAAATCTATATTATATCTAGATAACATCTCCTGTAGTTTTATATAAATAATTTTTGTTTTCATTTATTTATTAGCAATCAAAATACAAATTATGCTATAAGTTAATATGCCAGCCTACAATCTAAGTATTGAGTATTTAGATCGATGAAAACATGATAAGATCCCCTCCGGTGAAAAGATCTCTTGGTCCATTGTATAGGTCAGCTGAGCATTGTCATTTTATACTTCTTGGCAATATCTTGTAATACGGGCTGCATTAATGGATTTGTGTGTGTTTTTAGTTTTAGACGGTAGATGATACTTCTCTTATAATTGGTATCTTCAAATCTTGTGAATGATTTCATTTGTTATATACCATGGAGAATTAACTATTGCTCTTAATATTTTGGATTATTGCAACATTGGATTCGGTGGCACAGTCCAAACAGCTCTATACCATAAGAACATATGGGTTCGATTGCTAACTTGTGCAACAATAATTTGTTTTTAGTAGATAGCGGAGACTTTCTTCCGATCAACCAATGTACTTTAGTTCTTTCTGTTTTTGTTCCATTGTCCCAAGTCTTTTACTTTTGCAAGTATTTCAGTATTGCTTATATATGGGTATACATGGATCTTTTCGTAGAGTAAAAAGTTATATAAGCAAATTTTTTTATTATATTCCGCTTTTCAATACAGTGTTCTAGATCATGCAGATAGTCTTATATTAGAGTGTGTACTCGGAGAACTCATATAAATAAAATAGAGGTAAAATTATTTGAGAACCGGGGGAAGAAGTATTAAGAGGAAAGAAAGATTGGCTTTACAACGACTTGTTTATTTCCAATACTAAGTCTCAACACAGAGTAATTAAAAAACAAAAAAGTTTCTCCAACAGCAAACTAAAATATATAAGATGTTCCAAAAGTTGATGCAGACCTTTCCTTTAAAAATGTGAATGCGATCCAATTAAACTTGAATTTTTTTGAATAATAAAGTTGATGCGACAGGGTTTTCTTTGCTCTGCGTGTCCGAGCTGCGAGGGTAATCGCCGCGGCGTGTTAAAATTGGGCGCCTGGGTTTTACGACTGCACTGCCGTGCATCTGTTATGGCACACATCTTACATTATATGAATTCTGAAGAGAGCCGGGTATCGGAATTGTGATTAAGCGGCAGCTTTATTTCCGCCAGCCTCATATTACTTATTCAAAACGTCATAAACCGCCTTGAACACAGCCAGCCTGATCCTGTCGCTAATATCGCGAGCAAGGGTCATGTCTGAAAATTTGTTATGCACCTCGCCGCGCGCATGTATTTTTTACGACCTAAATGGACCCCACTTTAGGATTTCCAACATTTCAATGCCATAAGTAAATTAGTGCTGGCCAAACGTAGGGCATAAAAAATCAAAATGTTAGGTATCACAAGGATTATTCAAAAAATATTGGAATTTTATCCATAGACAGCATAAACCATTTAGTTATCTATGACAGTTGATATATATATTTATAGTTTACTAAGTAATTTAGAATTACTACCATCATTAAAACTTGGTTATAAGTAAAATAAAAAAAATTAGAAAACAATCATGGAAATTGGCAACTCCAAATGTCCAAGAAATAGGGAGAGAAGAAAAAGAACTAGAACTAGCTGACATCATGGAAGAGAGCAGTATAGACATACTTGCAATAAAGGAGATAAAGAGAAAATAAGAAGAAACAGTTGCACTAGAGGGAACTGATTTGTTAATATACAAGAGAATATTATACATAAGAAAAATGATCAAAATGTGAGAGAATGAAAATTCAAATCGAAAAGAATCGTGAGATTAGAAATTCAGATGAAGTCAGAATATTCTACAATTATAATAGTATACGGTCCAAATGAGGGTGAAGCAAAAAGGAAATAGAAAAGTTCTGGAACACATTACAAACAAAGGTTGAAGAAAAGAGAAATACGATATGAAAGAGCAGGTGACTGCTTCAAAAGCATAGAAAGCTGTGTTGAAGGATACGGTGAGAAAATATAAAACACAAATGAGAAAGACTTACAGACTTCTGTATATTAAATGATATGTTGGGGAATATAAAAGAAATAGATGATAATAGACTTTTTAATTGGAGGAAAAGTAAGGAGAGGATATAATCTAGGTAGTGCCTACTATTAAGTAACGGTAACCATAAGAAAAAACGTGTAAAAAAATAATATAAAGCAAAAGTAAGAATGTTTAAGCATAAAATCAGTTCAGTGCCAGACAAGTTGATAGGAATTAAATACAAGCCAACCTCAACCATTTCGGTAGATTGTCTCCTTTGATTAAAGTTGTCGAAGAGGACTTGAAAACTCCAGATTCTAGGTTAACAAAGATATAATATTTAGCACGTACCGCCAAACTAAGAGAGTTGCAACAAAAAATTTGTTCCAAAGATGAACCATCCCAACAGAACATGAAAATGCCATAGTTTAATTAAATTGGAAGATCACAGACTACTACTTTGGCAACATAAATGATGATGAAGCATTAATTAAAGAAGTAGTTTAACAAACTCATCTTAGACGTGGAAAAGAAATCAACTGTGAAGCAGTAAAGCAAAAGTTTCCATCCCATCAAATTAAATCGAAATTTATCTCTCTAACCGGAAAGTCTGGTGGTATGGATTCTAGGGGCGGATTTTTTAGGAACCATTTAAAAGATTCTCCGGGAACAAAAAGTTGAACTACATCCAAATGGGAGCCAGTCTCATTGAGCCTGAAGGTGTAATCAACGCCCGCCCTCTGATATGTTAACCCCAGCTATGTTTTTTCAAATAATAACTGAAGACAGTTTTTTATAGTTAGAATTTATAGAAGCTACTCGGCCCAGTTTAACAAGTGCTTTTATAACGAGTTCTTTTGGAAAATGGCTTTCAAGATACCCCAGAGCACACTCGTCAGAACATGACTTTGAATATATCAACCATATCGGCTCTCTTAAATAAATTTTTAATAAATGAATAACTGTATAAGGTAAGGTCAAGAGCACTGTCTGTATGATGATCCTGTAAATACCACAAAAAACATTGCAGTAATAGCATTAAGTGGAGCATGGCCAACTGTGGTATATATGGTAAGTTAATTACTGAACGTTAAAGATGTTTTTCCGGAAGCTTAATAGAATGTTGATGGTAATTCCACTCCAGAATTACACTTTATTGACTCCAGTTCCATAATAATTCCTAAAATTGAGAAAAGAACTCGATAAATCTTGAACTTTTAACTTGTAGAGACGACAATTGAGAGAAACATTCTACCACCATTTGTATTGCGGATCTCGTCTAAAAACCAACTCTCCAATCTGAATAATGACCCGTTAATTCTCTTCTTGATATCATTCCCCAAAGTTATCATCTCACTAACTTAAACTCTTCTGTTTGGTTGATTTTTGAACAAAATTAATCTCTTAATTCCTGAACTCAGCTGACTAGCTTCCATAAGTTCCAACTGTGAAAACCGGCTTAAGTTCTCATGCTGAAGAAACATGGCTGGAGTTAAGGGGATTAAATCCCAGGGTCTTGAGAAACATGCCAGGGGACGAGCGTTGATTACATTTGCAGACCCAATAATTCAAATTCGTATTCTCCAAAACATCTTAAATAGTGCCTTTAGAGTGCGAATTATCCGCTCCTAGAATCCATACCACCAGACTCTCCGGTTGGAGAGAATCTACTGGGCTTCTAACTGTTCTTCAATCAATGGTTATTATCATTTACGTTGTCCAAGTAGTACTCTGTGTTCGTCTTATCTATTTCAATGCTGACATCTTCATATTCTGCTGGGACGGTTTATCTTTGGAACACATTTTCCGTTGCAAACATTACATATTTATTAATCTGAAAATCTCAAGACAACTTTGACAACTTTAACCAAAGGAGGAAATCTTCAGAAATGCTTGAGGAAATCTTGGTTTTAATTTGCATCAATTTGACTGGTACTAAACTAGAAAGTACCAGAACAATAGCTTTCAGTTATTATTGTGTCTCTACTAATAAACAAATTACAGTAACTTGAACAATTATTTTCAGAATTGACTTTTTCTCTAACTTCATTTCTAAGCTCGTAAAAGAGATCTGTTCTCCACAAGGGTTAAACGATAACTAGTTTGATTGTTACTAAGGTTATTTATCGCTTTCTATAGATACAAAGAAACCGTTCAATCAATTGTCGATCCTCCATCATTTCCTTCTTATCGCAAAGGTTTCAAAATAAGTCGTAAACACTTGCACCAACATTTCATGTCGTTTTTCCCAATTTATAGCAGAACTCGATGTTTACTCGTTGCTCAATTATACTGTGACCTCACTTCTCAACTATTCCCAGCGGGTTAACCCTGGTGGTCACGTGTACTCCACGCTAGGTGGCGCTTCTCAAAGTATGTATGGATAGCACCTGGTATGTTACTAAACTTTTTAAACATACCACGTATGTTTGGCACCACAATTACCCTAAGGACATGAAAAAGAACTGTGAGCCCCCCAGTCTCATTGAAGATACAAATGTAGCAATTTATAAATTGTAATATATTTTGTGAAACCCTGTATACAAAAATATTTTTAAGTTGCACCATCGATTGATTTTATTTGACAAAAAGAACCAACTATGACACGTAAATGATGATAAAAAATTAATTTGTTCGAAATATGGAAATAAAAGTAAGAACGGAGGTAAAAGTATATTTTAGGGGCGAATAATTTATTCAGAAGAAGCATTTAAATCGATTTAATGTTCCTATTTTAGTTTGAAATGTTGTGTCACAAAGTTTCAATTAAATCATGTAGAATGGCGTGTGCCGGACGTAACAACATTTTACACTTAACATGTCGACGAATTTTGAAACAGGAATATGCATTGTGTGCTTTCCTGAAATCTGGCGCTGCGATCCATAATTGCCTAACCCGTTTAGCCTGTTCGGCTGTAACTGCCTTTCGACGTTTTTAAAAGTTTCGTGTAGTCAAACGCAACAATTTTTTTCGTTGCAAACAGCGTTGTCATACTTCAGAGCCGACCAAATGCGCGTTTTAGTTAGGCTAGTATCGCGGCGCTCATGGAAAATTACGGCTTTGTAGCCGCCCCGCCGAACCGAAATGAGCTGCCATTAAATTTTCAAAATGTTTGGGAGAATCGAAAACGCCGGCATAAATTTGGACCAGGATATTAGAATGGCAGTGTTTTAACGTTTCGCTTTTAGCGAGCAGACCTCTGCATTCTGAGTCATGAATGATAAGTGTGACAATGACAGGATGGCCACACCGCAGTTTGAATACACTTTGGGACCCATGAATTTTTCAGTGGAGGGTACGACGCCGCTCTTTCTCAGTTCACTCTGATTTGCCAGCAATTGAAGCCATTAAATCGTAATAAAAACGTTACAATATTATTCACTCCACTGCTGGTGACCTATTCAGTAATTTCCACGGTTCAAAAAAATACTCCTACATTTTCAGGTCCGCTGAAACATCGTACCCTAATTAGATAGGCCGCAACGAATTAATTAGACTGCCTTACATTTATATCCCCATCACATAAAACATGACGTTAGCCAAATAACTTCACTTTCCGCAACAGTCAGCTGATTTCACTTGCAGTTTATCCTCTTCACGGTTCGGCGACAACTTCCCAGCGAGGATTTCATTTTGGCACAACCCTGAACGAATCATTGAATTTTTTAAAACTTATTCCAACGCCTGCTTTTCTTCCAATGGCTAATTTATTTTTGTTCAATTTAAACTTAAAATTTATTTGTTTTTGCCTCGGATTTTACACCGAAACTAAATGCCCTACCGCCCCCCTGCACTTCAATATTACTTTTTGTGGCATTTAAAATTGAGGTTAATTAATTAACATTAATACTGACATCATAAATCAAATGAATGTGGTTGCTTTAAATTATATTTTAATTTATAAACAGACATCTATCAATATTTAGATAAAATTTTACTTCAACTGTGGGTATAGTCATTTCCAACCCAATAACTCCAACCATCTTTTAGTCATAATATATACGGATAGACAAATGTATAGAAAACAGACAAAGAAGCCAAAAGCACATGGTTATTTAGAGAAACTTCAAAAATGGTCACTTAGCGTAAAGCTCACGTGATGAAACAACGAGTGAACAGTAAGTTCTGCACATGAAATGTTGCTGCAAGTGTGCGGGACGGAAGACATGAGCAGAACATGTTTTTACGACTGGTTCAAACGCTTTTACGTAAGAAGGAAACGGTAGAACTCCATATGCAACTCTACAATTGATGGGCAACAATTTGTTTAGATAGAAGATGCCTTTCCGCTTTGTGCCACATAAGATGACAAACGAAAATAAAGTAAAACGGATGAAAGCTGGTGCTACCAGTTCGATCGAAAAACATTCGCCGTCTGTCGTGCGGCCCAAAATAAATCGCCTGCAGAAATCCAAAATAAGGATAATGTCCATCGACTTCTTCAACAACGATAGCATCGTGCATAAGAAATTCGTTCCTGCAGTCAAATTATGGAAGTTTTGAAACGGTTGCTACGACGTATCCGCCATGCATAACAACGCGCCTACGCACGGTGTGATTCGTGTATGCCAATTCTTTGCGAAATAGAAGAAAATATCTAGAAATTTAATTATCATGCGTATCCAGGATGTACGCTTTCTGCGAAATATCACCCTAGGAGATGATTTGAAATCCAAACGCTAATCAATGGAGTCAAGAATATATTGATCGCCTTCTTCGACACCGATGCCATCATCCATAAGGAATTGTGGACAAAAATGTTTTAAAGCAATTGTTAGGACGCATCCGCCATATTCAGCTAGATTTGCACAGAACTGGACTGTGTAGGGCATACTAGTTCTCGACCATCCACCATAGTCCCCTGATCTGACGCCTGCGCACTTCATTCCGTTTCTCAGCCTGAGAGTGTTATAAAAACGCACGTGCCACAGCAGTTCCGTGATCAATTTTTAAAAAGGCTCTTATTGACAATTTTCAGAAGCTTTATGGACGTTTCCAAAAGTGTTATGAAAGATAGCGATTATTTTGAACATCACCTGTTCATATCTTTTGATATATTTGTTTTCTGATATCATTCACCAAACTTTTTAGACACATCCTGTAAAGATCTAATTTAATAACTTCGAATTTCCTATTTGATATTACCATTATATACAGTAATCCTCTTATTTTTGCAGTGCTGCTAGCATTCATGTTACTAAAGAAAACGATAAGAAAGAAATAAATAGCAATATTGAAGGAACACTACAAAAAAGGGAAAATTAAGAAATATTATGCAAATGTGGTAAAGGAAGAGAAAGATAGTAGATTAAAAAAGTATTGAATTATTTCTTTAGAATTTTACGATTTATAAGATATCCAGCAAAGATAATCAAATTAAAAATAAACCATGGAATGTATTTTCAAAAAATTAGTCTCACTATAAGCCACTCTCTACGAGACTAAAGAGATAATATCTTTTAGGTACCTCATAGGTGGTGCTAGACCAAAGATAAAACCATGCGACATTTTCGAATAAGGAAACAATTTTTATAGGTTATTCTTGGTGGCAGTGTAAGGCTATTAAGTTGAGTTGTCTTCCTTGGGTGGTGGTTTCCTTCACATTTCCTTTCATTTCTTTCAATCTTCTATTGTTCTTGATACTTCATCCCCTATGTTCCATTGCCTCTTTCACCTCGCTCCTCCAGTTTCTTCTTGACCTTTTTACATCTTTGTTGTCGTTCTTCCATTATCCATACTATGTATATATCCCAACCAACCCAATTCTTCTTTTGCACTATTGGTTCACTGATTAATTTCTAAAACCTCCCTAAATACTTCGTTCCGTATTTTTTCTCTGTGTGTTTTGTTTTCTATCTTTCCCCAAAATTTAATCTCTAATTTTATTTCGTTGTTATCCACGACTCACTACTATATATCGAAACCGACACCACCACTTTCTTGAACGCCCCTGCCCCCAAGGCTAAATTCTGTGAGATTTGTTTTATTCAATAGAAAAACATATTTTTGAATACTGTTAACAATCTAACCTAATTAGCATCCAACAGTACAACCAACTTCAAAAATTGTTGGAAAAATAAAATATTCAATACACTCGTGAAAATGACAATGTTACGCATGCGTTAATACAATTTTTTTGAAATCATAACCTGCTAGTTGACAAAAAACTATTTTGTGTCTGATATGCATTTTTTGTTTTTGAAAATTCAGATAAATATGTTTTGCTGTTTTTGCACGATTTGAATTGCAAGCACACCATTGATGTTCTTTGCAGAAGTTTGAGTAGCGTCATGTATTTGCAGACTCATTTAAATTCTGATTTTTCAATTTCAAATAACCTTTTGGAGATCCTCAATCCTTCGTTCTTTATTATTTATGTATATTACCTAAATTATCTTTTTTGCTTTCTTAGAGATCTCTCTTGATTTTATATAAACATAGATGCAATAATTGTAAACATTATCAAGTAGCTACAAACTATCTAGTTCTTTTTATGTCAATGAGGTACCTTAAGACTACAATTATGATGATTAAGAACAATGTCATTTCTTTGATTGACTTGACGAATTTAACAATTCAAAGAAGAAAACTTTGTTTACTGTGGTTATACAAAGGTCGAGGAGTAAGCCATGACAAATATTTTTTTCAAAAGTAAGGGATGATATCACAAGATATCGTAAGTTTTAAGGCAGTCGTGCATTCATAGTGTGTGTCCACAACACAAGATGTCTCTGTGATGTTCTGTACTTGCACAGAGAGCAATGTTAAATTAGTTGTCAGTCAACCGCCGCGACCTGAGTAGAACTGCATTCGTACATCAAAATTGCCGTTCTCCGTGAAAGAAATGTCAGAGAATGTTGCAGAAAGTTGGGAGGAGCCGTCGGAAATATTACTGCTTAGATTCACATCCTGATATTGTCAATCATAAATTGTGAATAAAAAAGGAAGTTTAAAAAACAAGGTTTGCTTTAGATACTCAAACATTTGTACCAAGAAGAGTGATTATTGACTGTAGGTACATTTTAATCTTGTATATCACCAAACCTAAATAAATTTATTTCTTATAGTTGTAGAAAACAGATCTTCTTAACTATGAGGTTTCAACTAACAAGGAAGAGAAGTATCAGCGATTTCCACTCACAACCTATACAACTCCAAAACAGATCATTTAGATTAACTTATCTTTATTCATAAGTTTTAAAGACAATATCAGTAATATTAAAAAATTAGAAAAATATACTCGTCAATTGGATAAATTTTCAAAAAAAAAAACGGCCAAAAAATCATTATTAAAACATTTATATGCATTCAGAAAATACTTGACACCTTCCATGTAGTCTATGAGTTTCATATTTAGAAAGGTTGTCACGAAAAATCTTTTGTACTAAATTTATTCTTCTTCCTTCTTTTAAGTAGGCTATTAGCCTACTTCTAACCGCCCAGTCGTGCGCTACTATGAGCCTTGTTAGGTGTACCCCGGGAAGTGGCTAGCTTAACCTTTTAATTTAGAAGAAATAGAATATATTTCACGACCGTCCAAGGCGATCTTATGACGACTGAGAAGATTTGATGTTCGATTTGGAGTCGAACCCAAGATTTAATTAGACGAAGCTTCTATGAGGCACAACGACAAACAATGGAATAAAGGAATACAACAATAGAGACCATGGACTGGTAGAAGAAGCATGGGCCGCCCGCAAACCAGATGGAAGAATGACGAAGATGACAGCAGGTTTAGCATGGGTAAGAGTAGCTCAAAACAGACACACACGGAAAAATAAAGAAGAGGCCTAAGTCCAACATTGGATGACAATAGGCTAATAAAGAACAAAAAGAGGAAGCTTCTGTGTCATTAAGAATTTTTTTATACTCAAATCTTATGATAAATGATGGTTCTTATATCCATAGCTATAAAGATAATCTTATAGTTGCCATTTTGTAGGAAAATGCAAGTACTGCATAAAAGCTTACATATTAAAAAACTACATATATCTATATTAAGACAATAACATGGCCAACCAAAATCTTTGCCCCGTTGGCAAGTTCATAAAACTAAAAGCAGAAAAATTTTCGTTTATATTAAAGTTACCTAAACAACAATTAGGTCACATTAAACTAAATGTTGTCATCACCTATAGTTCTATTCAAAAGGTGCATACAACACCAAAATAATTTTTTGCTGAAATATTTTAAGGTTGAAATAGCTTATGGATAAATAGCAAATATAGGACCTAATTGGTGGATCGAAGATTGGAATAAGAATTTTTCATTATCTTGATCATAACCAATGGGATAACATTGGTGTAGCTTAAAAAAACATAAAAGTGTTAAACATAATTAAAAAAAAATTTCACAAACATTTAAAAAATTATAACTCCACTGAGTTTTCTACTAAACCATCAAAATTGAATAAATCTTGTGGAGAAAAGAAAAGTTGAATTAATAGAATAGTACAAGCTGCGTTCGGGTTCCAAAGATTCCAAAGAAAGATACGGTTAATTGTAATAGATGCGGGAAATATTTCTGAATTTGTAGTATAGATGGCACATTCATACAATGTAAGTGTTGTTTTGTACACTTCAAATGGCGACGTTTAGTGTTGAAGAAGAACGTGTAATCATCCGTTTTCTTCTCTTGCGTGTTGAAACGCCCATCGACATTCAACGCCAATTGAGTGAGGCGTGCGGTGAAGGCGTTATGGATGTTAAAAATGTGCGTTCGTGTGTGCGAAAGTTCAAAGAAGATCGAGAGTTATGTGACAACAAACCGAAGCAGATTCGGCCACGAACCAGCCGGACTGAAACCATGATTGCGCTAGTGGAGCAAGTTGTTAAGATAGATCGTCGATTAGGCGTACGTGATATCGCCTCTAAACTTTGCATTTCGATAGGATCTGTGGAGTCTATTTTTTATGATTACCTGAAATTTTTCAGGACATGTAATTCCACAATAAATTTCCGACCATGAAGGACACTCTCCGTGGCCGCTCATTTTCCAATGGAGTCGCTGTCGCATCAGCGATTTTCCATTGGGCAGCCATGAAATCAAGGCGACGGCGTTGTGAAAAACGTTTGCGTCTAGACGGAGATTACGTTGAGGAGTAACAAAAGTTTCAAGTTTCTTGGTTAAGCACTTTTTCACAAAAAAAATTAGAGACCTTAGAACTTGAACGCACCTCGTGTATAAAATGGAATGAGTCAGTACAGAATTTTGAAAAAAGGTTAAAAAAACAAGACAACGTATGAGAAATGTGTCACAAGATTTCTAAAACAGCATTATTTGAAGAAACAAAATAAAATCACCAATTGCCGTAATAAATTTCCAAGTAGGAACTTATAGCAAAACCGTGTAAATGTGTCAAATGATAAATATTTTTATTAAAATAGATAAAAGTATTAAAATATTACAGTTGGCGTTAGAAATAAAAATATATATATAAAAAGATATTTTAATTACAAAACAAAAAATTAATATGCAAAGTCAATGCATAAAGTCAAATATTTTACTATATTTACATTCAAATTATATACAACAATTGCGTTGACTTTTTAATATACAAAAATAGACGTTAGCTCTAAACATGCTACAACAAATGAAAGTTAAAAATAAAGTAAAAAAATTAAAGGCTTCTTTTTACAGGTGATTGTTCCAAAAATTCCAGTAAGAATTTATAGATTTCATTTGCTTGTCCCCTGTACATAAGCACATAATTTAATTATGTTCATTTCCTCTAAATTTATTCCTTTAATCAAACTTGTTTTATTTATTTTCTACGAAGTATCAACGTAAAATGAATCGCACGTTATTCTCAGCATTTAAAACTCTAAAAATATTTCGAGACCTCATTGCTTTTTCCCGAAATAAAGTAAAATTAAGACGGCATTGCAAATTTCGCAAAACTTGTTGAGCATACTAAATGAGTAAATGGCATTAATCCGTGCTTTTAACGTCATATACATATTAGGGAATCGTTACCGTCTGGAGGGAGAAGGGCTGAAAGGCTCTCCACCCTCAGGGAACGTCGGGCTGACCACAGAGCCTCTAATGGGGGTTACAAGATAGAATTTCCTTGTACCGAGGACAGCTAATTGACGACTGGATATTCAGATTTTCCGTTTTTGGCGCATTTGGAAGCCCAAAAGCACAGCGTCGTGGTTCAGAAGTTATTAATCTCTTTAGCAAGAATCACACAAGCGGCTTTAGCCTGCTTTTCAGGTCAGAGTCGGATGAAGTTGCAAATTAACAAAGAAACTTCATTAAGCAGAATTCCGTTTGCTTATTATACGCGTAATAAATAAAAGGCCTCGTAGGCAAAATTTATTATAAAATGACGTACCTAGGCTATCCTCCTGATCATCTACTCCCGTAGCGTTACCGTCCTCATTATCGTTCTTGTCGTCCACATCTTCCAGCTCCTCCTCATCACTGTTATCTGCCTTTCCATCTTGAAAGCACTTTTTTTCTATGCCAACGCCATTTTTAAGCGTCCCAACGTTCGCGTGTGCCCTCTGAATTGAATTCTCCCCGTTGTTTTCCGCGGAAAGAGGGTTCTCAATCACTTCCGAGGTTTTCGTTGCATCTGCATCTCCTGCAAACCAAAACGGCCACATTATTAATAGAAAATATAAACCTGTATTCTGTTATACAATTTATTAATAATAAACATATTTTTACATAAACTATTTATGACTCAATGATTTTTTTAATTTAACTCCTAGATGTTTTCATATTCTAACGATACCTATGTTCTGAGAGATATTTTTCGATTCATTAAAGAGTTATCCATTCACAGATATTCAATTTTTCATTTGATTTGACTATATGAGCAGAATATATAAAGGGACCCCCCAAACACCCAGGATTTAGATTGAGCGCCATTTTTTTCCTGTAGGGTTGGCAGAGTTCTGCTTGGTGACATTCTTTATTTAAAATTCATTACAAGCACAGGGGATATTTCATCGAGACTGTGTGAAAATTACATGGATATAGAAAATCCTCGCACTTATGTATACCCTAAGAGTAACAGTTTGGGGTGGATTTTATGCTGGTGGGGTGGTTAGGCCGTTTTTTTTTGGAAATGGTGAATGTTATCGTGAAATGATAGTGGATTTTTGTAGCCTCATTTAGATGGCATGGATTTGTAGTTCGGACTGGATGGTGCCACCTGTCATACGACGCGTGAAGCAGTCCAATTGTTGTAGCACAAATTTTATGGTTGCCTTATTTCCCAAAACAGCAAAATAAACCTCACACTATGTGATTAAAACAAAAATTTGGAAGATTTATCGACGAAATTGAGCCACAGTTAGGCGGAAAAATAATCGAGAATTTTATCAGAAACATTCCGGAGTGCTAAATAAGACATGGGAGGACATTTATTAAATATCCTATTCCACATTTAATAACAATGTTTACCTTTTAAAATAAAGCTATAGCTTTTCCAACTAATAAATAAATAAAATATTTTTTTCTAAAATTAAATCCTCCGTTTCTTCTTGGACACTCTACTAATAAGTTTTTGCTCAGATTTTCAAATTTTGTTTTACCTTGCAAACAAAAATACTAAAACACAGCTTTAAATACTAATAATCTAACGGTTAGATACGCTGTACAATAGATATTTTTGGTCTTTTGGCCATCATTTCTTTCTTTTTCTTTTAACATTGTATTGTAGCGCTTATTTTGTTATATCAGTGTTCTTTTCTCGCAATGTGTGGCCTATCCAATTTCATTTTATTGTTTTCTGTTATTGTAGTGTTCTTTCCCATATTTCTTCATTTGTAATTGTTTCTGGTCAATATATTCCAGTATTCTTTTTACGCGCTTGTTCATTAATAGTTGTGTGTAGTCTTTCATTTGTGTTGCTTATTACTCCTCCTTAATGTTGCTTCTGTATATTTCCTTTTATCGTTTTTAGCGCTTATTTTTACTTTTGTATCTTTTTAATTGTATAATCTTTCGTATATTTTTTCCTCTCTCGCTTTTACTTGTCAGTGTCTGTTGTTCTTTCTTCTCTTTCTTTTGTTTTGGTTCTTTGCTCTTTGTTTAATAGTTGTCTTACAATTATTTAATATTTCTTCTACTCCTTTGTTCCATTCCTTTTTGTTTCGTTTTCTCTTTAGTTAATTCTTCTTTTTATATGTCCCTAGTTTCTTTTTTTAACAAATGTGCTATATATTTCTCCCGTTGGTTTGTCTTAACTCTTTGCTTTTAATTTAATTTATAGCTTTGCTCTGAGTGATGTATAATCTAAATGTCTGTCTGCCTCTTTCATTGATTTTATTTTTTTATTGCTGTATGATCTATTTTCTGTGCAGAATTTTATAAATAGTTCGCCGTTTTTATTTATAACACTTATTCCTTTTGATGGCTGACGGGTGGCCTACTCAGTCACTAAAAATAATTGAGTACCTGAGTTCACTTCAAACAAGGGATAATAATGGCGGTCGTTTAAGGCGCGATGCTTGCCACATCGCCTCACATCAGGGATAGGACGCGATCAGCTTTAACTTCTCAGTTCGCAGGCTGAGCCCGTAAGCGAGGCGTTAGAGCCTTACCATTACCACTCTTTTTCTTGCCAATGTTTCTTCTTTTCCATCAAAATTTTTATGTCGTTTGCTTATCAATTATCATTTTCCTTCGTCGGTGCATATGTATTTACTATAATGATATTATAAAAACTTACTTTAAATTAGGCTATTATTATTCTATCTGCCCATTCCACTAGAAAAATTCTTGCATTTTTCATGTTTTATACGTTTCTCTGTAACTTCGGAATATATGAGCTTTGTTCCATTTTCTGTTATATACTCTTCATAACTTGTCTATCTTACCTCACTTAATCCCAGTATTTCTATTCAGTACCTTTCTTTCCATTTCTTTACACATGATTTATTTTGCTCAATTCTAACATTGTTCTTCCGTTCCAGGTTCCTATATATTTTATAGCTTTAGTTTCTAAACCTTTAATCCTGTTGGTTTCTTTAAAGTTTCTAAGTGATTAGTTCGATTTCTTGATTTTCATTCTCATTGTGCATTCCTTTTACTTTAGTCGTTTTAATAGTATTTACATTTATGGTTGGTTGTTTAATGTTATTAGTTTTTGTTTCTTGGTTGACTTTTGAGGACGTAAAACTTGCTAGTACTGTTTTAATTTTAATTGACACTCGTATCTTCATGATTTTGTATCTTATTATCACTATTTAATATTTCTTGAGGTTAATGTTTATTTTTTTTCCTTCTTCTGCGTCTTTCTTCCTCTTCTTTATTTTCTGTTATTGTTTCTTATTTTATTTCTCACGATATTTTCTTCTAATCTATCTTCATCGCATTTTTCATTGTCAATCAAAATTTTATTATATTTTATCGTTATTTTCAAGCCATTATCTCTTGCAGTTGTTGTCATTTGTTCCAATTTTTCCTGCTTTCCGGTTCCTTTTTGTATAATCTTGTGCAATTCAATATTCAGCTCCTCCTAATTTGTTGGCCTGTTTTAGAATTTTTAAGTTTGTTATCCATGACGTAAATATATTTAGGATGATTTAATAAAGGGAAAATACTTTTGGCAACAATTAGAAAAGTTAAATACAACCAGACAAAACTTTTGGCATTATTGACTTTTATATTGTCAAACATATATGTATAAATTACAAAAAGAATGGAACATAAACTTCCATCACTCTCTTATTACATTCTTAGAGAAAAAACTGTTATAAAGAAAATTAGTCTAGTTCTTGTGAATAGATCACCAGATCGCAAAAGCTTTAAAAAAAAACTCTTAAATAAATCAATCTTTCAGTACTACGAACATCAAGAGATTGGAATGTTTGTAAATAAATTTAACAAATGTAGGTAAATGCTACTATTATAAAAGGCAGAACAAAAGACCTTATTACAGAAAAAAGAATATTAAAACTTGTTTTCTTAGGATTTGACTTTCTTAGGGTTAAGACCGGTGTTCCGCTCCGCTCGCTCGAAAGTACAAGTGTCAACGACTATCGTGTGTTATCGCCGCTTGCAGCTGTTACTAGTGATAGTGCATTTCCTACAACAATTAATAATAGTAAGTACTAAATTCACTATAATAGAACCCCTGTGGAGGGGTTCCTGACCATTATGAGCGCTAATGGTAATAAAAGAAACAATGGCATTATTTCGGCGTCGGAATATGAACCCAATAAAAAAAAAAAATATTTAATCTCAAAAACAAATTCTATTTAAATGAATAACAAATAGAAAATGCAGGCAAAATTATCTATCAAGGCAAGCACGCTGCGGCAATCAATGCAATGGATACCGGTAATTCACCACAATCCACACCAGTGCCCGCTGAAAAGGAAATAAAAATTCCACCTTTATATTTGCACAATGCTGATAAACTCAATTACCAGGCAATACTTCAGGAACAAAAAGATAAAACCAAAACTGAATTTTCAACAGTTCACAAAAACAATCAACTAAGGATCAACCTAACAAGCGTAGAAGATTATCGATGTATGACAAAACACTACAGTGAAATGAAATTAAGTTATCACACTTTTAAGGACCCGGTAGCAAATAATCTCTTTGTAATTATCCGGAATATACCTGTATCAATGACGGAAGAAGAAATAGAAACTGAATTAAAAGCCTTAAAATACCCCATTAGAAAAATCGCGCGCTTGTATAACAAGAATAGATATCCAATTCCCCTATGTGCAGTGGATCTTGAAAATACACAGGAAGGTAGGAAAATCTTTAGCTTAACAAGTCTTAATTATTGCGTAATCGAGTTTGAGCCACGAAGAAAATCTTCAGAAATCCCGCAGTGTAAAAAATGTCAACTATATGGTCATACGCGAAACTACTGCCAATCTCTGCCACGATGTGAAATGCACAGGTAACCTATATGATAACTGTCCCAAAAAACCAAGTGAGGACCCACAATGTGTTAACTGTTTGGAAAAACACCCCGCAAACTATAGAGGATGCAGTTACTTCCTTAAGTTAAAGCAGTCGACAAATAACAACTACAGAACACCGAATAAGACATTTGCACAAGCAACCTTAACTAAGCAGGAGAGCCAAGTAAACCAGACGCCCTCACCTGGTCAACGCCAAGGACGTGCACCTCAAGCTAATGCCAACCAGGCGGGAGAATCTCATAACACAACTGACCTTGTCACAACTATATTAACAAAACTCGTTGAGTTACTCATTCCACACTTAGAAAAACTAACGCCATTATTAGCATCTATACTTCCTACCTTGCTAACTAATGGACCCAAATAAACATCAAATAGTTACTAAATTAACCTTGACTAATTGACTAATCAGTGCACCGAAAAGATAGAGCAGCTGATAAGGCCTCCGGGGGAGTAGCGATCATAGTAAAGAAAAAAATAAAACCACCTACTGCATCTCGTTGATATTGAAAAATTAGGAGCTATAGCCATACAAATTCACATGGGCAGTAACCGCCTCCTAAAATTAATCGCTGATTACAAACAACCCAATAAAAGACTATTAGACTCTGACATAGATAAATTTTTCAACAATACAGAGCCTACGATGTTATTAGGCGATCTAAACGCAAAAAGACACCACCTGGGGATGCCGAACTAGCAACCCTGAGGGTATAAGGCTACACAACATTATGGCGAACCATTGCATACTTATATCAGCACCAAATGAGTTTACCTATTACTCTACAGGGCTGACCAACACATCTTAGACGTTGTGCTACACAAGAATCTTCAAAAACCAATCCAACAAACGGTAACTAATGAACTAGACTCGGATCATCTCCCCGTAATCATGTCCTTCTTTGACATGCGTCAAATAAAGCCAACTGCTTTTAAACTTGATGGAATAACTGACTGGTACACCTTTCAAAAAAAGCTAGAACAAAAACTAAATTGGAGGGGACCGCTACAATTCCCTATGTGCATCGATGAACCAATAACACAATACACGGCTGCAATACAAGAAAGCGCACAAGAAGCTACAACACCACGGAAACAAATTCGCACAACGTAACACCTGATTACATTATAAAACTTATAAGATCAAAAAACAGATACAGAAGAGACTGGCAAAGAACACGACTACCCTACTACAAAACGTTACTTAACAAATTAAGTCATTTAGTAAAACAAGAGCTAGATAACCATCGAATAATAAGATACAATAATTACCTTGAAGATATCCATCCTGGTGACTCCACTATGTGGAAGGCAACTAAAAGACTGTTAAGACAACCAAATGTTATTTACCCTTTAGTAGATAACAACACAACTTACTCATCTGAAGAAGAAAAATCAGAAATATTGGCCACGCACCTAGAGAAAGTCTTTACGCCAATGCAGACAAACATGGCCCTCTACTTGCGACCCAAATAGCAAACACTATAGCTGACTTCCATATGCGGGAGACTATTGAAATAACCCCTGTGTCTGCTCCGGCTACACATACAGCGCCTTCCTAAGCGCAAGTCCCCCGGGCCAGATTTGATAAACAACGAAATATTAAAACACTTATCCAAAAAAGCTGTAGCTTACTTAACCTCAATTTGTAATGGCTGTATGAGGCTAGGATATTTTCCACTACCTTGGCGAACTGCGAACGTACTACCAATTTACAAAACTGGAAAAGACAAGCACAACCCTGATAGCTACCGACCTATTAGCTTATTATCTACCTTAGCTAAACTCCTGGAAAAGGTGATACTCACTCGCCTGCAGGACTTTATACTCGAAAACGAAATCATTCCGCCTCACTAATTTGGGTTCAGACGGTCGCACTCAACAGCTCACCAACTTATTAGATTAACAGAACGAATTGAGAAGGGGTTTGCAGAAAAGAAGTACACCGCAGCAATCTTCCTAGATTTGGAAAGAGCCTTTGATAAAGTCTGGCTTGAAGGACTCTTGTACAAAATGATAAAGCTACGCATCCCAGCTTACATAATAAAAATTATAAACTCCTTTCTGAACAACAGAACGTTCAGAGTAAGAATCAACGCAACACTTTCTAGCATCAAAACAACAAAAGCAAGAGTCCCTCAGGGTAGCCTTTTGGGACCAACCTTATTTAATCTTTATGTATATGACTTGCCCACAGTAAACAATTCAACGCTAGCCATGTTTGCCGACGATACGGCGATTCTAACGCAGGGCACTAGAATTGAAACAACAACAGAACGACTAAAAAACGCAGTAAACGTAACGTGTAACTGGTATCGAAAGTGGAAAATAAAAATCAATCCTACCAAATCGCAAGCAAAGATGTTTACACTCAAATGTTACCCCCATCTCCCAACAATCAGACTAAACAACGATGATGTACCATAGGAGTCCACTTACATACAAAACTCAACTGGGGATATCACCTAAATAAAAAAAATTAGTGAGTGCCACACAAGACTCATTCTATTGTACCCTTTTTTCAACCGAAAATCGCATCTTAGATCTGAATGCTCATTATTAATTTATAAGGCGATTCTCCGGCCTATATTAACTTGTGCATGCCCAGTTTGGAGTAACGCAACCAAATCCTCAATGAAGAAACTTCAAACCATGCAGAACAAAGTGCTACGTCTTGCAATTAACTGCCCTTGGTTCATACGCAACAGCCAAATACACCAAGAGTTGAGTGTTCCACTAATTACAGACTACATTCACAAACTAACTAGTAACTTCTTTAAAAAATTAGTGATGTGCTCAAGTGCAACTAAATTAAACCTCGGTCAAAAGAACATACACTCAAGGATTAAGCGTAAGCTACCACAAGACCTACTATAGATTAACTAACCCTAATGTAATATTATAAACCAAATGTTGTAAGTCAGAGGTGTGAATACGCTCACTTAATCCTCTCTCAAAAATGAATGTACTCCTAGTAATAAGTTGCCCTTGTACCAAAGCCATGTATTGCATTTTGTTTGCAGATCCAGCTTATCTATAATAAAAAAAAAGGATAAAACAAATCTAAATTAAAGAAGGACATATAATAAATTAAAGATAACTCAACTAATTCATATTTGTGAAGATTAAGAAATGACAGTAACACCGATTACTCGTTTTAAAAAACTACTGAGAAGATTGAAAAGATCGATACAAAAAGCAGTTAAACTTGCAAATCATTTAGAAGCCAAGAAAATGTAAGCGTTTGGGAAGAGATTCGATTTTCTTTACCCAATGAGGTTTCCAATGAAGTTAAAGAAAGCACCAATCCAAAGAAAATTCCGAAAATTGAATTTATCACCTTGGTGGTATAGAAAGAATTTTCAAAGAAAATTATGATTAAATTAATCTATATAAAAGTTGCTTTTAGATTAAGATATGTGCCAAGTACGTGAAAGGTTGCAGAGGTTATGTCTAAACTTGTAAAATTTCCGCATAAAATATCTTATCCTACAGGCCAATTCCACTCGTATAATATCAAAGCCCTTTCGAAAATATTTTTTGATAGAATAAAACCAATAACTTGTATCATACTATCAATTTAGATTTAGGAACCAACACTTAACTATTAACCAAGTAGATAGAATAACGACCATAGTCAAAAGGTCATTAGAAGAGAAAAAAGTTTGATCTACAATAATTTTAGATGTAGCATCTTGAACTTGTTTTCAAGCCTGCAGTCACCTGCAGCTTAATACAAAGGGAATACATAACGAACTATATTGAAAGAAACTTACTTGTCAGCACTGAGCCTATTAAGCCTGCATTACCCTCTGAATTCAGGTTTATCACTAGTAAACTTCCCAAGCGAAAATCTCCAAGATTTAATACCAAATGCAGAGCTTACACAATTAACCATCTCTCTCTATAACATTTAACACATATGTAAGGATCGGCCATTTTCCGGAAATCTGGAAGGTATTTCCAAAATAAAGGTAAAAAGCTGCTATTTAACCAACCATCAGTTACAGCAAGTCACCGAAGTCATAAAAACAAATTACAAAAAGAAATGTTACACATTAGTAATATTCCTTAACGTAGCTCAAATCTTTTACTGGTTTTAGATACAAGACTTGAAGAGTAAGCGTTTACCGTAAAACGCATTCCAAATTTACCTACTATCAAGATCATTAATAGGGATATTGAACGAAACCCAACTGACAAAGCAGTCAAATATCTGAAAATGCTTCTAGACATACGGCATAAAACCTACATTTAAATCTCAAACTTAATCAACACTAATCAATAGAAGGTCCTCACTGAAAACTAAATACATAATCTTAATGTTTAAATCACTAATCAGACCACTGACTCTGTGTGTACCATAATTCTGAAGCTCTCTCAGAACATGTTATCCAAATATCTAGTAACTAACATTAACATACTTAGAGATGTCATTTTAATTAGTCATTTATACTCAACTCAAATCTACCATATATAACACTAGTGTTATTGATCTGACAATAAACTTTACAAAAAAAGATAGTGTCCCTGATATATCAAGTGACCTCCATTGGGACCTGGAGATGGAAACTGTAAGAAACCCAATAAATAAATTTGCTAGAAGCCAAAAAAACCTCCATCGGCATGTAAACGTCGAGACAATTCCTAGGCAACACAGGGTTAGTAAGAAGGCTGAAAAAACCCAAAACGTTTAAGCCAGTGCAACGTAGTGGAAACCAGAGCTTGTGCGTAAAAGTTGATAAATAAACCTTAATAGATTGCAATATTATAAATACCGACTACATATTTCAGTAAATAAAATATGTAGTTAAGACTCTTAAATACAACCTACGTTAGAAAAATTCCTGGATTTTATAATTATAATTAAAACACAAGAAATAAACCCAACATGTGTTCTAAATAGACATAGTCTTAGAAGTGCTTCCGTATAAACTCACTAGGTGGTCGGGCTGCGCTTAGAGATCCATTATACAAAGAGTTAAAATTATTAAGTTTTGCGTTAAGCTAGGGAAAACCCAAATGAAATATAAAATACGATACAGCAAACATATGGTGGCTAGCCAATATTGAAAAGCCGTGTCTTTGAATTTTTTGATACTAGAAGTTTGGTGCACTATGAATATCTACCTGAAGGACAAACGATAAACTTTTACATACAAAAAATGCAGCATAGATCGAGATGAGTCATAATGAAAAGGTACAAGATGGATGGGATAAGACCTCAATTCCATCCAGTTCAGCAATTTTATCTGTGGTCTTTGTGTTTAAGAACAGGTAAACCGTATCTCTTTTTGACAGTTCCGGTTTTCAAACCTCGATGTTGAATTTTGTCAACGAACACAACAACCATTAAAAAATGCATAAAAATCCAATTTTTCTTAAGGATTAAAATTTTTTTATATAATCTGGTAAATGTTACTGTAGCTGCTATTAGATAGAATCCACAATAGAGCCAAAACTATTCTATTGTACAGAATGGGTAAAAACTAACTGGGTATTACAAGTTGGTTACAGAACATTCTCTAAATAGACTATAGTAAATAGAATTTCATATATGAAGATTGGCCTGGATAGTTTTAAAACAAGTTTTGGAGTGACGAGGTCATATTTCATCAGAATAGTGCACCACCCCATTTTGCTTTTACTGTGTCTGTGATTGCCATTTTCGAGGACTTTGGCTGGGACGATATGGACATGGTTCCTAAAATTTCCAGATCTCACTATACGTGATTTTTACATGCGAGACTGCGTGTAAGGAATAAAGCCTTGCGCACTACTCAAACGACTTCCTTCAAAAGACTGCGGATTCCATCCTTGTCTGGTTGACGTCATGAGTACCTAAATTGGAATTTAAAGTTTTACTTTCATTTTTATTAAAGATGTGGAGTTTATTATCAATTTGTAATGTCTAGTTTCATTTCACCCACTCTGTATTATAATAAAATTAAGATTTTGATGACTTCAGTCATCATTGGGTAGTTCTAATCGTACTGTTATTGTCAAGAAAAGCTATAGAAGATCGAATAAAATCTAAACAGACATTTGGGGAGCGGGGTGTCTTCTGAGTGTTGTAGGAAGGGGTACGTAAATAGGATTATCCTGTAAGATACCCCTCACTAGCTCTTCTTTAGTCAGTATCACAATGTTGTTGATTAACAGATTATTATCAAGTCTCTCCCGACAGAGCGCGTAAAACCGACCAAAATTTTGAAAAGACTTAAGGCACAGTTCGGGAACACCCTTAAGAAGACTCAAGTGGCATTAACAACTTTGGGGGGATAAGAATCAGTTAAAAATAAAATCCTGACTTTGAAGAATATTCGCATTATTCGCAGTCTTCTCGATTAATGATTACAGACTAAATAAGACCAGTATATCGTTTGAAACGACGCGATATTACAATTCTGCTTTACGGCAACATCCAGTTTCATACAACTGCTCAAGCTTAACAAAAAATTGGAAATTTGTTTTAGACTACATTGTCCTACAACCCACACTTACTTGTATTTTTCATTTTTATATTATCAAATACAGGGCGGGCCATAAGTCACGATATCAATTAAACAAAGAATAACCTTTGTATTTTTTAATGTTTTCATTGATTTTTCTACAGAATGAACTATATTATTAGGGGTTTTGTTTTTCTTAAATATTGAAATTTTATTGCGCAAATAGCCTCCGTTTTCTTCTTCGCAAACAGTAGCCCTATTAATAACATTTTGCATCATACTAGTCAGAATGTTTAATCTATGTCCCGAATTAAGCTGTTGAATATTGCGAGGTTTATTGGCATAAACACGATCTTTTAAATAACGTCACAGAAAAAGTCTATTGCGTAAAATTATTCTTTTGCCAAAAAGCTGCACGGAATTTTGCTATGTGAGCAGTTGTTCCATCTTGTTGCCACCATAAATTAGCTGGACGAACAAAAGTTTCCAACATTTCTTGTTGCAATATTTTCGTCATTGTCGAAAAAAAATAAAATGTTTGGTTTCTGTGATGTCACCCTGTATCAAACAGTGACTTTGAGAGGATTCAACTCATGTTGGTTTACAACTTTTGGGTTTTCGGTGCCCTAAAACCGAGCGTTTTGTTTGTTCACAAACCCATTAAGATGAAAATGGGCTCTGCTATCAGTTCTAGCCATTTCTTGGATTCAAATTGCATATTGCAATTTTAGTTGAAAGTCTACCGGACCAAATAAACCTTATAGGGATACTCATACTTTCGTAATCGTCGTAGTGGTATTCTTGAGATTCCAAGTCCTTGCGAACGTCTTCATGTTTAAATTTCTGTACCTTACTGAATGCTTTCCTGTACTCGCATACTATTTTTTAACGTCCTTACACTCGTGACAGATTACTTAAAGATCCCTGTTGCCAAAGACAACTTTAGGTTGTACCAAAAATTTTACAACACTTGTAAAAAATTTATTTTGTAGATTTATTGTGTTTATAGTGTAGTAACAAGTTGCATCTTTGAATTTCAGGTGATTTTGGGCAAAACTGAACTCCGGGTTTTGATGCGCTATTGCTGAAAGCAGGGACTTTCGTCAAGGGATACTGCAGAGGAAATCTGCGATGTGTCTACTACTCTACTGCTTCCAGATGCTACAAGCGCTTCAATTCCGACGACATGAGTCTGAAAGGCCAATCTTATTCCGATCGGCAACAAGGTCATGATTTGCGTTCGGTGGAACTTTGAAGGAGTTTTGTATTTTAAACTTGTGGCAAATGGCCGTGCCATCAATACCGAACTTTATTTCCAGCAGTTGGATCATATCTACGACAAGTTGAAGGAGAAGTACCTGACCATGGTCAACCGCACTTTGTTTAAGCAAGACAACGCCAAATCCCACATCCCACATCCCACATTATCTAGAAGACTAAGGAAAAATTTGAAGAGTTGGGCGGCGTTGAAATTCTTCCGCACCCAGCCTATAGTCCAGATGCTGCCTCGTCCTATTATAACCTCTTCCGCTCAATGGAACATTTCTAGCGTGGTCGCCGATTGGAATCATTTGATAAAGTTGAAGAAGTGTGCCAAAAGTTCTTCGATTCAAAGCCGTCTTAATGGTACTTCGACCAGATCCGAAAACTTGCAGATCGGTTTTTCATTTTGGATGTGAATGGAAAAAGGCCAGTGAAGTTTCACCTTCTACATTGTTTTAACTTTAATGCAAATCTTAGGGCCAAGCTTTAGCGTTCTTGTGGTGGAACCATTGCTGAATAGCTCCTCTATTAGTTAACTTTCATAATTTGCAGTATGACGCCGTTGTTCCGTAAATTTTATCTCTGATGTAGGGAATTCAAATTGTTGTGGTATTTTGGATTACTTACTATCGATCTTATCACTTTAGACTGAATTCACTGATATTCAGTGACGTTGGTTTTGCACGGACCATAGTTAAAGTCTCTAAGTCTATATAGGTTTAAGCGTAGTTTTGTATAATAAAATTTTGTTCAAGAGAGAGAGAGAGAGAGAGAGATGCCTAGAAGCCAGTACATTTGACGAAACTTTAGATTAAGTTGTCTTCTTTTGATTTTGATATGCTTCTTCTAGGTAAGACGTTAGTAGAGATGGAGGCCGAGGTATTTTACTTCTTTTTCTACAGATATACATACATTGTCCACGTTCACAGGCGGGTAGTTGTTGTGCCGCGTTGTAAACGTAGTTTGCGTTGATTTTGTTTGATTTAGTTTTGCTTGCCAGCGACTATACCATTCCAGATGGTTTAGATTTGGGAGGCCCTTGTAAGATTTTTATTTACAGCCAGGAGCGCTACGTCCTCAGCAAAAGAGGCGATTGTAGTGTTACTGGTTTCAGGTATATCAGCTGTATAAAGTAGGAAAAGCAGCGGTGCAAGAGTTGATAGGACAGAAATTAAACTTCTGGTCATTATATTTTACAGAAAGTGTCTATTTGACAAATAAGATTTAATTAGAAGATAGGGCATATTTTACTTTGAAGAGCCATACTTTGTCGAACGCTTGGAAAATGCCCAGGAATAATTTTTGAGATTTCATTTACTGATTGGTGACTTGTTGAATTGAGAGTGATTTTACCTAAAGACCAATTGATGTTTCGGAATGGGTAGTAACAATCACTCAAAAACTTTGCTTATGATTGGGAGAAGACTGATGGGTCGATAGGATGTAACTTTATTATGTTGCTTTTCCGGTTTGAGGATCATGATAATCTCGGCATATTTCCATATTACGAAAAAATAGGATAAACTAAGCATGCGGTTAAATGTAACTATCAAGAGAACAATAGCCTTACTAGAAAGTTGTCTTAATATGTGGCATGAGATTTAGTCATACCTTAGATCGTTTATTTCTTTCTCGATTTTTGAATACAACTTTTAATAAGTAAGGACATTTGGTACGCCGTGTTGATAAATTCTTCTAATTTCTCATCAACAACTTCTAGTTCTTTCGTTAAAATTCCAGGTAAATACGTCGGGTTTTTCTTTACCAGAGCGGACCCATCCGTCATGTAGTTTACGAATGGGAGGTATAATCGTATAGATTTGTAACATATAGCTGAAAAGTGTTATTATTCACATCTCTGATGGCTGCTTTTAGCTGCCTGCTTATACTATCGTAAGCATGTTGATCGATGTTGTTTCTAGATCCCTGCCAAACTATTCTTGCTTCAGTTGACCAATATGTTGAGGCATGCTAGTGGTAGTTGTAAACTTGTATTTAGTTTTAGGAGTAGACCGCCAAACAGCTTTTTGCACAAGTGTAGTGAAGTAATGGGCTACTATATCTGAGTCTTCTGGAGACTTTGTTCAGAGGTTAAGATTAATGTTCTCTTCTATGTAGAATTGAAAAGCAACCCAGTTAGTGTTTAACGCAGTAAGTCGAAGAGAAGATGACTTATTTGTAACTGCACTACTTATGTTGGTGATAACTGGTGTACGATCAAACGATAGGGCATAACTCAATTCTACTAAGCAATTATTTCTAGATATTTCTTTTGTTATAAAGAAGACCAGTAGGTCAAAAAGTCCTGCTCGGATCGCTCGACCAGTACGTGGAAATTCCATTAGTAAGGCAAACGTAGTTGTTAATATACATAGCTTTCAGAAGATTCAACCTTTTGTTATTATCAGTCTTGAATCTCCACCAGCTACAAATATATTTCCAAAAGTTTGAAGGAAGTCTTTATATTCTCTCACTCTTTTCAGCGATTTGCTGCAAATTGGCCTCTATTTCGAAAAATAGTTTTTGTTGTTTTTAAATAAGTTCATCCATAAAAATTGTTTTTTCGCAAGTGTTGCAAGATTTTTAGGTAACCTAGAAATTAGTCTCAGTATAATAATTTTTGAGGGCAGATTTCTAACTTAGAAATGGCGCATGTAAACGCATTGTATGAGACCGATTGACCTCTGGTTTTCAAAGTAGATTTCAATAATTTCCACTGTTTTGTTTGAAGTAAATTTTTTCTTAACTAATCTCAAAAGACTAGATTTTTAAATCAAAAAAAAAACAAAAAGAAAGAACTATAACTTTGTTATTGACTATTTAAATAGTATCGCGACTTATAGACCACCCATTATAAATCAAAATACAACAAAACTAAAAAACAAATAGAAACTTGCAATCATTTGCTGCTTCTCCTACATAAACGTTGCTTAAGGTCCGTATTGCAAATTTTACCCTTAAAAAATATACAATTGCTTCAAAAATAAGTTTCAGGTTTGGTGCTTTTGCAGATATGTGTATGGATCAGTATTTTAGAATGTATAGAACATCAGAACTAATAAAAAAGGGCTGTTACAAAAACTGCGTTAAAATAAAATGGGAGACGCTTTGGAAAAAAGTAAAAGACTTGGGCGACATTTGTATTTTGATTAGAAATCGCAGCTTTGGCAGCAATTTTATGATGGTTATTTTAGTTCCAAAAAACTTGTTATATAGTAGGCCTTTTGAAAAATTTTATCTTTATATCACTAAATAAATAAATATCATATAAATTCTAATAGAATAATAAAAGTTACAAATAATCAATACGTGGATAGAATGTAACCCCACAGCACCAATTTTATTTTAAAAAATATGCGAGTAGAGTTTGCATCGTGTCTTAGGCGTCACATTGAATTCAAATGAAGATAACTTAATAGTGGATACGTAGTTGATATGTCCGTCTTTTTCTAGCTGCTGTGGTCCAGAACGATTAAAGGAAATCAATAACTTTCACTCAGAGAGGCTTCAGGATTCTCCCTGCGGAATCGAAGTCGGCAAATAAGGCCCGGAATTTTCTAATTTTTTTAATTGTAGGATTAATAAGAAACCGAGCGCTACACGCGAACAACCGCAAAACTACCGAATGCCGAACTGGTTCTAGGTGCGGCCCAAATGAATGGCTCCTTAATCAGCTAATCAATCCGGGGCGTATTTATTTTCTGCCACATAACTTATTTATCGACCTAAAGACCCCCGTGTTTGTTTCTCCCGTATTACGTATTCAGTGTCCTCGTAGAGCTGCTGACACACGCTGTCAGGGCGAGATGGTGAAGCACCCACCCATCTGGGGCAGGTGCGCAGAGGTAGTCAGCCTCCAAGAGACACATAATATCGAAACGAAATGTTCTCTGCGAGCCATTACAATCGAACTATGCCCAAGGGAGAATTCCCTCTCCCACGCCGAACAACGGAGGTCGGCGAAGTCTGCTTTGTCTAAGTCCCTATGCTTCACCTTTATTCCTTTAAAACAACAAAGTTATTTTTATTTCATTTTCTACGTATTAAGAAATACTTCGGAATCAGCTATTCTCGTCCAAGGTGAACGCGGCGGAATTCGGAGGAAAATGACCTACAAATGCAGACACGCGCGTCATGTTCCGTCTTTAGCAAATAGCCGTCCGTTCCAACCGAACAACACCCAGGACTTCCACGTGCGACATGCATTGTTATGCAAATCAAGTTGGTGTATACTTCTGATAGCCAGTCTCCACGGATCTTGTATTTTAGTCCGCTAATGCGCCGCTCTGAGTACTACAACAAAAATGCGCACAAATTACGCATAATTGAGTCGCTTCGAAAATAACCGTCCGCGAAAGTTCATATTGAATATCGGGGCTTCTTTTTATTTGAGTAAAGTAGTGTGAGATTCTATTGGGTGGAAATTGGTCGAGTCCCTGTAGACTGGGCGTTCGGTCAAAGCCCGCGTGACAACCACAATACCTAATTAGTTCTCGAGGGAGTTTCCTCTTTTCATTTCTTTTTATTGCTACTTCTTTATATCATTTGATGGTGATCACTGGTCGGCTATCGATTTGCCATCAGACGCGTATCTGCGGCGCGACGGCCTCCATAATTATAATCTTAACTTTTCAGGCGTCCGCGAGCCGAGCCGGTTAAGTAACGTATTGTACGGGAAACTTCGCATGACAGACGCGTAGATGAAGAGTAAAGTTGTAAACTTGATCAAATAGCAAAGGTAGATATAGAGTTGCCAACAGGCAAGGCCACACGGGGCAAAGAGGTTCGATTTCCCAAGGGATTGCATTAATTTTCTGCCGCCTTGCGCATAGTGTGCCCTAGGGAATCCATGCTCGGGCCTCGCTTCTCCCATGGGACCGGCAACGTCATAACTTATTCTTCTTCCTTCGTAAAACGTTGCATATTATACCACGCTATATACACGAATTTATAAATACAAAACGAAGCCCTGAAGACGAAATGAACCGGGAAATATGAATACAGACAACAAATTAGCCTTCAGTGCACTAATCTGCTTAATGTCTCATTTTTCGGAACAAAATGCGCGACATATTTTAATTTAACTTTCCCTTCGATAACCGAACGCTACTTTAAATATTCTCCCTTTCCCTGAATTATTCAGGACAGGCAAACATACATTATTTAATAAAGTCCTCGAATGGCTACAGCGCAAATTTGAAATAAAGACGCTGGAAACACTGTCATCAGCAAATACATTTCAAGTTACTGCGCATATTTAGGTAATTCCCATGGGCTCTGCTCGGAATGCCGTCGTGGCCAAAACTACGCGCGGCGTATGTTCACATGTATCCACGCCAGCGCCAAAAACTCTGATTAGTTAGGATCCCTGGGGGAATCCCCGAGCAGAGTGATGCTGTTCTCCCTCCCACTCTTCACCTCTGACGTCCGTCCAGCCTACGTGAAAAAAGGAACGCGAACAGCGCGCCTTTGACACCGTGTTTAATTTAGGAGATTAGGTATGTCGAATTCAGTTTAGCCGCCTTGCTGACCCACTTAGTGGCGGCTTGCTTATGCTATAATCGTTGGTGAAATTTAATTAAAAAAAAAAGGAAAATTTGAAACACATAAATCTGATTAAGGTTGACATTTGAAAACATCAAAACTATTTCCAACCTATACAGTGAGATGAATGCAATATTTTCGCTTTATATTACAAAGCAAAGAAGTCCAAAAATTTACACTGATTAAGCATGATCCTAAAAGAAGAGCCATTGTAAAAATTGAGCCCCTTCATCAAAAAAACAGTAATTGCACAGTATTAGATATGTCACTCATACTCAGAATTATCGTACACGCCCGTATTGATTTGTCAAATGCTTTGAAAGTTATGATTACAGAACATTCCCTAAGAATAAAGAAGTGAGAAACAAACTGTGTTTAGAAGAACAGTCTGCTGATTACAGGGTGTATAAACAAAGCAAAAATTGAAGATTTTCTCCCTTAAGAGAACCAACAACTAGCACCAATTGCAGATATTGTACTACAACCTACAAGCCCCTCATACATAAGCAAACAAAACATCACCACATCAACAAGAAACTCCAAACCTCACTCGCTGTCCACATAACGTCGCTTCCTTCATGCAACAAGTAATAGACTCTCAACAAACTATGATCAACAAGGTTGTAAAAAAAAATAAGAGATTAAAAAGATCTGGCAAGACAATTCTTAAGCTCTAACCAGAAATACCGAGTAGCGGGAGGTACATCTTCACGATCCCGGTGAAGAACAGACTTCCTCAAGGAGTGGGGACACTGCCGTTACAAGCCCTTAATTTTCTCCAACGCCCGTCCTAGGAGAAATTAGATCCGCACCTTCAATCCTACCTTCGTCAAATATTCCTTCCCACACCCCAACCCCACGGGAAAGCCGGAGGTAACTTCCTATAGTATGTCCCTAAGATAATCTAATGGATTAGCTTATAGACAGTGAAATTCGGAATCTAAACATTCTCCTGATAGGATTTTCGGATGGGAAAGCTATGAGTAGATCTAATGATGTAAATATACAAACTTCGTCAACAAAACTATCCCTACGTAAGAGCATATCAATTTTATATTTATTATATATCAATTATATATTTATAAAATAACTTAAACGTAGTCCAAGTATACGCGCCAACAGCATCCAGCAGCAAAGATGAAATTTCTGAATTCTACCGCCAGCTGAAAAGAAGAATAACGGTTGCCAAAACAGCTATGACCAAAATTTGGAAAGATCGCCACATCACGAAGACAACTAAATGCAGACTAGTCAGAACAGTTGCGTTTCCCATTGCCATATACGGAGCAGAAGCATGGACCTTAAGGGCCACATATATTAATAAGCTGGACGCCTTCGAGATGCGGATCTGGCGAAGACTCATGATGATACTCTGGACAGCATACAGAACGTATGCGTCCATATTAGAAGAACTAGAAATACAGGAAAGATTGTCAGTGCAGTAAAACAACAAATTTTGAAATACTTCGGACACGTCACCAGAAGGAAGGACGACTACCTAGAAAAACCTGTTGTCCAAGAAAAAATAGAAACGAAACGCCTTAGAGGATGTTCTCCGAAACGCTGGATCGACCAAGTCAAGGAATTCACCGGTACACCTTTCCAAGAAAATATTAGGAATGCCTCAGACCGAGACAAATTGAAAGATACAAACTACAACCTGAATTACAACCATAAGATCACGACACTTCAACTATAAAGTATACGGCTAAAAAAAGAGAAAGAGAAAACCATAAATAATTTATCAGTGTTATGCTGTAGTCTTGCTGGTATGTTTCTATTATTTTTAAACTTATTCTTATTTGTGCTCTAACAAGATGATATTCGAAGGTTACTTTTCATACTACATTTTTCCACTTCGTTGGAATGCAAAGCATAGCCATTGGAGCTCTAGGCAAATCACCACTGAAAGCTATGATGGATGATAACTATGATCATCGGTCCTCAGGAGGACCCACATACTGGCCAATGGATCCACATAAAATTCCAAATCTTCTAGATTCCTTCGTAACCAAAGACATAGCCTCAAATTATACTGCAATTGAAGCAAGCCTATATTTATCATTAAATGACACTCTTTCCATTATGACTAGTAACTACACGATTAAAAAAGACGTTTACTGCACTCTAATTACAAAAAAATACTAATTAGGAACAATTTCAAAAATGTATTGAAGAAAACATAAATCCTCAGTTACGTATCAAACAGAAAATCTTGACCTTGCGGTACATCACATAACTACTGTTATTCAGAAAGCTGCATGGATTTTAGGCTTAAACAAACTAAAGATAAGTACCATATCAATAATACACCACTCTATATATATATATATATATATATATATATATATATATATATATATATATATATATATATATATATATGTGCGTGAACTTGTTGAAAAAAGAAGAGCTACAGGAAGATGGTAAAGATCAAGAAACCCAGAAATTAAACGAACGATTAGTCCAAAAAGTCCTTCGAACTCTTGAAGTATGTAGAAATTCAACATTCCAACCTGAATAAAGACCTTTAATATAAAATTAATTTTCAGTGTTTATGTTTATTATTTTTCATAATATAAACATTTTAAATCAAATGATTATTTTTGAAACACCCTGTACAAAGATGCCATATCCAAATTTTATCCTATATAGTCCAGTGTCACTCAGGATAGTATATTTGGTTCCGTCCGTTACCTCGTCTACAGAGTTGACATACCCAAATCATTAATGGCTGATGACGCTGCTGTAATATTCATTCATCAAAATCCAAATATTGTCAGTGAGCACCTTTAACAAAACTTAGACCTTATTAGCGAATGGTTTAAACTAAGATGAATAAAAGTTAACCAGTCAAAATTGATGCAAGTTACATAGACCACTCAAACTATAGAATAACCACGTGTCAACATCAATGGACTTGAAGTTCCAGTTAAAACAGAGACGAAATATCTGGGTATATATCTGGACCAGCGTCTTACGTGGAAGAGACACATCCAAATGAAAAGGAAGCAGCTAAACTTGAAGTTCCAAGTAATGTATTGGCTACTTTGAAGGCAATTTAAAATAAATGTGTAACTTTATAAAGCCGTTGTAAATCCTATTTGAACTTATGGACTCCAATTATGGGGATGTGCAAAATCATCAAACCTAAGTATTATACAAAGATTCTAATCAAAATTACTCCGAGCAGTTTTAGCCTTGATATGCAAGAAATCAGACCAACCATGAAGACTTACAATTAGGTGTGCCATTCCTTTAAAAGCAGATACAAAGGTATTCTGAAAAATATCGTGCAAAACTTCCGGGACACTCCAATCAATTTACCAATCATATGACACGACAAAGACTAAACAGAATATGGACTAATGATTTGTGACTTGTAACAAATAATATAACCTATTTAGGAGACTCATCACTGGATGAATCCTTCTTCAATTCGATGTAGTTGTTAACACTTTTACTTAGTATTCAACAAGAGCAAATTGTAAAATTCAATAAAAATTCCTTCAATTTTGTTAATTCCATTTTTGTTCGATCATTATATGGTCAATTTAGTTTTTACATAGCCCATTTGGTGATATTCATTTTGATATTGCCTTGTGAATATATTTATGTTTAAAAAGTGTGCCTCCAACAACTAGTCTGTTCATCTTGCAAAATTGCGTAGGCTTTTCTCCATTTTTATTTATTATTCCTAAAGTTTACTTCCCATGACATTTTCATTCCTTATATTTTGTATTTAGGTCTCCTAATAAAATTATTTTGGATCTTCCCCCATATAGCTTGCAATTGTTCATAAAACTCATTCTGAATGTCTTCATTTTTATCATTTGTATGGCTGTACACATTTATTATAACAGGTTTTCTAACTTTACCTCAAAATTTTGTTTCCTATTCTATGAGACTATGTCAATAAAAATGATCAATGGACAACAAAATCTTGATCTATAAAATAGTGCTCAAGCCAATATGGACTTACGGCATCGAAGTCTGGGGATGCGCCAGCAAGTCCAACACAGCGATAATCCAGAGAGCTGAATCTAAAATACTCCGAGCCATAACGGATGCGCCGTGGTATGTCTCGAACCATACCTTACATACAGATCTCAAAATCCCATATGTCAGTGAAGTAATTAGAGAAACAGCCACCAAACATCACACCAAACTCGAATTCCACCCAAATCCACTGCTACAACCCCTGTTTCATCTTCCAGAAAATAGAAGACTCAGAAAATGTTGGCCAATAGACATTAAAGAAAACTGAAGCAACATCACTGGATGTTAGCTTCTCCAAGCCATTATTACTGTACACTATTTATACCAATGTACTAGCCATCTAATTGGCTCATAGATTGTATTTCATTCTGATTGCCAATAAAGAATCATAAAAAAAATAAAATAAAAATGAAATGGAACAGGCGCTTAATGAAATGAAAAACAGAAAAGCACCAGGTATAGATGAAATCCCTATAGAATCGTTAAAAGTAGACAAAAATGCAGTTGAAATAATGCATACTTTAATAAACAAAGTGTGGTTTGATGAAAACATTCCGGAAGATTGGCCACAAGGAGTATCAATAAAGATGCCAAAAAGCGTGATCTCATCCGATGTAAAATTTCAGACTTCTTATACTCTTATCAACAGAGAGTAAAATGATGGCTATAACAATACCAAAAAGAATGAAATCGGCTGTAGATACTAATCTTAGAGAGATGATCATGCACTGACCACATTTGAACATTAAAAATAATTTAGGTTGTTCCAAAAATCCTGACTCAGCTGCGAAAAATTTAATTTTTATGCATTTTTGTGTCTTAATGCTTGTAGTGTTGTAACAACGTTCATCTTTTTATTCCAGATGAGTTTGCAAGAAAGTGAGCTTCTAGTTTTGATCCGTTATTGTTGGAAACGGGAACATTCAACAAGAAATGCAGTAAAAAATATTTGCGATATTGAAGATAAAAGCACTGTAAGTCAGTCAAAAGTGTCAAGATGGTGTAGGCGCGTTGAATCCAATGATCTCAGCCTTGAAGATTTGCTTCGTTCCGACCGGCTATTAAAGTTGAATGATGGTGACTCGCAAGCTGCTTTGCCGAACCTTCATCAAGCACGCGAGATCTAGACGCTAAACTTGGAGTTGGCAAATCAATAATTCATTATCACCTTTAGCAACTTGATTTTGTTCACAAAAAGCCCCACTAAGATCCGCAGAGACTCACCGAACCATAAACCGCCAAAAGAGTTAAGATTTGCCCCTAACTGCTCAACAATCTATTGAACGACCGACTTTGGAAGCGAATTGTGACGTCGGATGAAGTAGGTCTTTTGAGTCAATCACAATCGACAGAAGAAGTGGGTTCCAAAAAGCCAAAATCCCCGGTCAGTTCTGCGTAAAGACTGTTTCGTCAAGAAGGTCATAATTTGCGTGTGGTAGAACTTTGAGGGCGTGCGTTCTTTTGAGTCGGTTCCAATTCGTCCTTTTAAAAATGTATTACATTATAAGCACAGAGAAACAAAAAAAATGCATAAGAATTGAATTTTTCACAACTGAGTCAGGACTTTTGGGACAACCGGGTATTAGAACAAACATTGGAAAATTTGAAAATCTTTTGATCCGGTCTCAAAAGAGATTATGTAAAAAATACTTGATATACATAAATATGATTGAACTACTGTATACTAACTTCTCCGCAAGAAGGCTGTATCTTATCTCCGACCATTTATCGTAGAAAAATTCATGACAAATACAGAAGATAAAAAATTTGTAATAAATTGGGGCATATTCAGCAAAATGGAAGATCTATAATTTTCAAACGACGTCTGTTTGTTCACGCCCATTAAAAATGAAAAAAAAACTGATAAACTAAACTCCCAATCGGAAAAGACATAAAAATAAATAGGAGAAAGACAAAAATCTTCACAATAATGAACAAAGGGGAAATAGCTATCTCACTTAAAGAATTTAACAATTTAATAACAAAAAAGTTCTAGCAGGGACATATAGAAACATATTACCCCAAGATTAGCTTTAGTACAAATAAAGAGAACACAGAGTTCAAAAAACATCAGAATGATAACAAAGCCCCGTATTTTTAACAGAAATGTTAAAAGAGTGCTTTTGTATGGTGCATAGACGTGGACTAGCAATAAACAAAACGATAAAATTAAATTTATAAATAAATGCACAGCATATTTAGTCAGAAAGAATAAAAAATCATCAGTTATGGGAAATCTCAAACAAAAAAAGGATTTAAATCACAATTAGAAAATGAAGGTGGAAATGGATAAGCCATATAATGAAAAAACCACAAGAAAAGCTAAGATAGGAAGACCGGGGGACACAGAAAAATAATGTTTTAAAAGATTACAGCTACAGAACATGGAGACAAGCTAAATGTATAGTCCAGAATAAGAACAATTGGTACAAAATGGTACAAAAATTATTAACAGTAACAGACCTTACCCCATGATGCGCGAAACTAGCAACCTTGTCGTCTACTCATTTTAAGGCACCCTTTGCTCCTTAAAAAATTATAGAAAAAGAGAAAAACCAGAAATAATAGTTCAACTACACAAGACAGCTCAATAGAAAGTTAATGGGCTGGCTGCCCTTTTATAGCTTTCACCTGATATCAAATCTTTCTCACTTGAAAAAGAAACAATGGCTTCAAAAAATATATATCCTTAGGATATAATAACTAGGCGTATACTGAAGAGATTTGTTTCCAAAGCCATTAGGTTAATTACGTTAATTTTCAACACCATTCTAGAAAGAAGAATGTTTCCAGTTCAGTGAAAATTAGCCCAAGTGACCCGACAAACCGATCAATGATCTAGCGTCATGTAGACCATATTCTTTGAAAGAGTATTACTAAAAGGTTTACTCCCATCCTAGCAGACAAAAAGCCTACAGTCGGTTACCAATTTGGATTTCGGAGCAAACATTCTATCATAGAATAGATACACAGAATAGTTTTCGAAGACAAGAAAGACTGTTCTGCTGTCTTTCTCGATCTTAGACAGACTTTCTATAAGGTTTGACACGAAGGTCTATTATTTAAGTTAAAACAGATCATTTTACATCCCTACTACATGATAATTAAATCAAATCTCAAAGAAAGCTGATTTCAAGTTAAGCTTGAAGAAGCAATATCAAGAGTCTAGTAAGGGAGTGTTCTGAGACTAATCCTGTACGTCTTATATAAATCGATATCTCTACCAGCCGCAATACAAACCGTGATTCTATTGCAGCCAATCGAACTTAACAGCATAATCTGAAAGAAGTATGCAACTGGTTCAAAAATTTCAACTTTAACAGTCACAAGTCAGTGCATTACAATTCGAGAAGTTAGCATTAATGGCCAAGTATTACTTCAGATTGCGTAAAATGCTTAGGTACGTATCTCGACAAAGACTTAACCCAGAGAACCCATAGTAAGAAATCATAAATGTTTCTGCATGTTGGAGAGGGTACTTTCGTCTATACTGTATATTATAATTATCCAATATATTATAATTACAAAAAGCCCAGACGGAATTCATACAAACTCACCGAAGCGCATGCCAACAAGATAGTTGAGATCTACCGTCAATTGTTCAACTAAGGAGAAGATGGAGGAACTGTACAGCGTCTAGTTTATACTTATCTTTGATGTTCGTAAGAAAAATACTATAAGAAATGGGAGCTCATTTAAACTGTCATTCAGACAGATCTAAGACGAACTTAAAATAGACTTCACCTCTTGAAAAATTTTTAAACTTTTCCAAACCACAACCCATAAAAATTATCTACAGAGGCCATATTGAAGTTTTCTAACTTATTAAACCGAGAACCAACTTCCTATCGGAAAATGTTCCTATGATCTTGGATAAAATCCCAAAACGGTTGAAGTTTCTTAAACAACTGCGTATCGATATATTACAGGTAAACCATCTATCGTACCAAACTTAAAGAACTAATCGAACAATATTCCAACTTTAAGCAAATTTTATCTCATAAATAAATTCAATTGGTGTCTGCTACCAAAACCTTGGAAAAATGCGTACTAAATTTGATGACCTGCAAACTTCAATCCCATTTCTAAAAACCAACTCTATTGTTTTCACAAAAACATTTTTAAATGATACAAAACTTAGATTACTGGTATTAATGTCTTCAGAACTGACAGGAGTAAATTGAACAGTTAAAAATCTTCCAAATTTTTATCTTGTAAAATTATCACATTGTTCTATAACGTCAAGAATCCATATGTTAATAGTATTACACGTTTATACTCGATGATTGTTTGTTGTGTATACCTTTCTCCTGACACTGAATTAGAAGTTTATGAAAAACATTGTTGGGAGGTAGAAAGCACAAGTTTTTACCTGATGATTTTGATATAATTGAATTAAAGTGTAGTGACAATATTGACAATTTCTATATTAGTCTACATTTAAATAACAAAGGATCAATTATTCATGTTAATTTGGAAGGATCTCTGTAGTATGCTACGCGGACATTCAAAAAAATCGACTCGATTCAAGCTTGAAATAAAGAGAATAGGTCATAAACTGAGATATCTGAGAATAGATGTATCCAGCGACTGCAACACATACAACAAAGTAAAGAAACAAAATATGAAAAGTGCAGGAGTTACTAATTATCTGGAAGATGTACCTAACCCCAATTTGAATATTGATATACGGCAATTATGACCTATAGAGTGGAAATCGGGGTCGACATTGGCCAGACCAAGGAGATGGTGCGTACCGCTAAAATAAATACGTTACAAGCAAAGTGATAAGTAAAGGATGAGTCCAATATTATAAAAATAGTCCTACAAAACTTAACAGGCTCATTACAAGAGCACGAGATAATAGACTACATGGTAAAAGACGGTAAAGCAAATCACAAAAAAATAGACGGAAAATTGAGATTCAACATCGGTGAAAACTCCAAAGCATAATGGTAATTTCCTTTAACTATTAGTTTGATCTGCTTGGATTACAAAGATAAATACACTTTTCTTTAGAATCCGATTCTTTACTAACTAATTGTGAAAAATTCTTTAATAAAACATCGAATCCAATAGCCTCACAAGTTTATAAATATCCCGAGGTTCGATTTCCAAAATTTTAAAATGTTAGATTAAAAGATTATTCAACCTTCACACATCTTCATAATTTTATCCACTTTGAGCGGTCCCTAAGAATGCTAATGCAAGATGAAAAACTAAATGGAAATAAACTACAGAAAACTAAAAGAAGTACCGCAGTAGAATTTGGACATGCAAATTGCTTTATAATTCTTGTTTTTCACCAGATACCACCAGATATTCCAAAAATTACCGTTTCTACTCCCATAGGTTATATACTCGAATGTGTATTCATTTAATGAATGCACCCCCAATTTTCTAAAGACCAATAAATACTACCCCTATAGGTTTGCAAGGTGCTAAATGTTTTATTTATCTTGATGATACAGTAATTTATGTATTTAAATACCCCCGACAAACATAATCTTAAATTAAAAGATACTTTTAGACGTTTACGTTTCAATAATCTTAAATTACATCCAAAGTTGAATTTTTTTATAGAAAAGTTTTCATTACAGCTCATGAAATCAAACATAACCCTGATAAAATGAAAGCTATTACCAACTTTCCTACACTCACTACTTACACAGGTAAAATACTATGGTAAATTAACCAAAGATTTTTCAAAAATATCTAAACCATTAACTCTATCCCATATAAGTAATCAATGCGTATGGCAATCTAGTCAGCAAGAGATGAAGATGGAATTATTCAGATGATTCGAAAGTCCTTTGAAAACGGTGTAATGAGTGCTGCTCAAATAAAGACAACTGGTGATAAGCAGTGCCTGACCATTCATCACATCTCATAAAGAACCTTTTATTCAAAATCATTCGATCGCACCCACCTTACAACAGACATTTGGCTGCCTGTATGATTGGACTGTTCCCAAAACTAAAACCATTATTAAAAGAAAAGAGATTTCATATTGTCGACGAGATTTAGCCCAATACAACAAGGCAGTTATTTGAGATTTTAACACAGGACTTTGTAGAACGTTTTGAACCTTGAAACTACACTGGGAGAAGTCTGTAAAATTTCAAGGTAATTACGTTCAAAAGACTAAGGTTACGTACGATATTCTTTGTATCTATTATTATTTTTACTACACACGTAAGTAATTTTTATATTATATTCCTCGGCACCTTCAGGGTGTATCATATATATCAGATCTTCTAAGGTCCATTATCTCAGAAAGTACAGCTATCTTTGTTTATTGAAAAAAGTTTACCTTATTATCCCTCAATAACATTCCAAACATTTTCTTAATAATCATAATACATTTAGGGTGCCCTGATTTATAATATAGACCTCTAAATTAAGAAAAGGAATACAAATTCTATACAAAAATATAAAAGAGAAGGTAAGACTAAATGGACAAAAACCAAAAGATTTTCAAATAGCTAAAGAAATTAAGCAAGAAATATGTGACAATTATTAACAAACATAGGCACATAGAAAAACTATTCGGAACAAAGAAAATAATCATAAATACAAATAAAAGTGAAATAATACTTAAGAGATACTTAATAAATATTTAGCAGCTTTAATTAAATTTAAATAACAAATAGAATCAGAAAGGCCAAAAGAGTTTATACCAAGTAAACAACAGACTAACAGAAGAAAAGAACTAAGCATTTTTATAAGACTATCTATAATCCCACATTGTTATAGAAGAGTCACGGACAATAACAGACAAGCATAGATCCAAATTAATGGCAGCTGAAATGAAATACCTAAGATGGGTAGTGGGAAAAAGCAAAAAGAGATACGAAACAGAAATATAAGAGAAGACATACAACAAGACTCTATATTGTAAATATGAAAAGACACAACTATAAGGAACAAGAAATATTGAAATAAGGTACTTAAAACGAAAAGTGAACATCAAAAGCCAAGGAGAAGATCTTGAATAAGATTGGAAGAGAATACCAAAGACATCGCTAGAAGAAACGGAAAGACAGGACAACTGGAAAAGAGAATATGGTATAGAAGACAAATTAATTTTAAGCCATATATAAACATCAAGAGTTTCACATTTTGTGATTGAGATGACTTGCATGGCTATATTTGCAATTTCCAGGTGCGCACAGCAAACAATCACCAAAAATTCAAAACAAGATAAAGAAAATGTTTTTTCTATAACAAACGGTCTTTTCACAATTAGATAGTCTCTATTATTTACCATATAATCACCAATCCTACTCTGCGTTGTTGGAAGGGGGAAAATATAGTGACGTTGTACAAATACGCTACCCATTAAACGTAAATGACTATAAATGATGTATAAATTATATAAATAAGACTGGTAAGAACTAATAATTTATCTGCTTGACCTACTTTGGTACCTTTTAGATACATTGATCGTCCGTACCTTTATATTACCATATACAAAATGCAAACTGAAAAGAAGTTAAATAGTTTCGTTTTGCTGGTGCAATAGATGTAGTAGCGACTAATACATTGAAACTTACTTCGAAAAAAAGATCAATGTCTCCAAGCATCAACAAGTTCAAGATTCTACAAAATATGTGATGACCAATCCAAGCACATTGTAGCACACGTAGATGCAGTGTATGCAAAATTCTTTTATAAAAAAAGTTTGTATTTCTACAGGGTGAATAAACAATAATTAGAAATTAAAAATGATAAAAACAGAATTTCACATAGTTTAGGAACCGGTTGCAAGGGGCAGTTTATGCAATTCAAAACTAAGATAGCCGATCTCTTAATTGTTCAGGAGCGAGCTATGATTGCAGCTCATTATAAAATATGCAATTACATGGTCCTTGTGCAAAGCTGGTGACGTACAGGGACAGGAAAGAATGCAATATTATGTCTGGAGATAACAAAAAAGGTATAGTCGCGCATCTACATTAGGAAATGTTTACTCGCAGCCTGCAAAAATCAACAGACAGATCATGAAAGTAGATTAACAAGACACACGATACATAAAGTGTTGCACAGATAATTGAATTTTCGCTCATAGAAATCCTCTTACATGTAGGAGCTAAAACCTGGAGACTGTAACCGCAGAATAAAATGGGGGGTGAATGTCAAAACTATTATATTAAACGGAGTTGGTAAAAAGTAACTAACCATTACAAATTGGTTATAGAATAGTCTCTAAATAGACAATAGTAAATAGAATTTTAGATTTCCTGCTTATGAAGATAGGTCTGATTTGTTTGAAAACAACCTTTCGAGTGACGAGGCTATATTTCATGCCAAAGATTACGTCAATCGTTATAATTGCCATTTCTAGGCGTCTCGTGATAGCGATCTCAAAATGATGACTGAAAGGATGCAAACTCGGCCAAAAAAGACCGTGTGCGTGATGCCAGAAATGTAGGCCGCTAAAACCTGAAGATTGTGACCGCAGAATGGAATATAAAGAGTTAATGCTAGATTGGTGTAAAGGTTGACCTGAATTGTTTGAAAACAATTATTGGAGTGACGAAACTATATTTGTCGAAAGAATGAAAACTCGACCCATAGTCCGACCAGACTCATCGCCCCATATTTTATGCATGACATAATTGGCGACATGATTTTCATGCAGGATGGTGCACCATCCTATATTTCTCTTACATTTTCCAGGGCGTTGTCTGGGACGATGTAGACCTTATGGATAGCCTCCAAAAATTCTAGATCTCAGTCCATAAGATTTTTACCTGTGGGACTTCCCAACGAAGGAGATGCAAAGAATAAAGTCTGGCACATTGAACGACTTAGAGACATGGATCTAAGAAGTGTTTAACAATATCCTAAGCGACTTTCTTCAGAAGACTGTGCATTCCACCCCCGGGTGTGTGAAAAAATTAGTTGACAACGACATCATCGGTACCTAAGTTGGAATTTAAAGATTTGCTTTTATTTTGAATTACTTGAAAGCAACCTTTGGAGTGACGAGGCTATATTTCATTCCAAAGATTTTGCCAATAGTTATAACTGCCAGTACTAGGCGTCGCGTGATAGCAATCCCAAAATGACAGTTGAAAGGATGCAAACTATACCAAAAATTACCATATGGTGCGAAATGGCAGCAACAAGACTCATCGGCCTATATTTTGTAACATCAGGAATGCAGACATATAAAACCCGAAGACTATAACCGCAGAATGGAATACAGAAAGTGAATTCTGAGTTTGAAAATATCCTCTGGAGTAACGAGGCTGTATTCCATCCATGTCAGCGATTTCGTCAATAGTCATAACTGCCATTATTGGGAACAATCGAGAGATGGGAGTTGAGATGATGCAAACTAGACCAAAAGTGACCGTATGTTGCGGAATGACGGAACAAGACTCGTCGATCCGTATTTTAAAGCTCTTAAAAATTTCATGTGGTCTACTGGCTGGGGTAACATTGCAGGATGGTACACCACCCCATATTGCTCTTAATGTGCATGCGTGGCTAGATCGGTATTTTTCCAGGACGTTAAATAGGACGACGCAGACCTCATAGATGCCCTCCAAGAAGTCCAGATCTCACCCCCTATAATTTTTATCTGTAGAGCTACGCAAAGGACGAAGTGTATAGCGCAAAACCTCGCTCACTAGAGGATCTGGAGGCACGAATTCTGTTAGAAATTAAAGATTTCACCCAAGCTGTATGTTTAACTAAAATAATTCTTTCTTCAAAGAGTTAAAAGGTTCTGATTTAAAATTTATTGAAGGGCCAGTGACCTCATAAAATATAGACTAGCGACTAAGAAATGAAAGCATTATTGGTTAAAATAGAGTAATATATTCAGAAAAATGAATCATGAATAACCATTCTTAACTGTCTCTAGCTCTAGTTTTCAGTTTTTTGAATTAAGAGTATGTTGGTTAAACTATTCTTTCCTTGCCGTACATCAACCTGTAACTCTATAGGTGTTTTTTGATCCAATACCGAACGTTTTAAAAATTGCCGAAAACACCCCGTTTTGCGAAATAGAATTCAAACGAGCTTATTGGCAGCGATACTCTCGAAACAGAGAAGAGGGGAAATCTGGATCAAATTATATTCTGATAAAATTACATCTAAGAGCTATCCCCGTAATTTCGATAACCCCCAGGTTCAGGCTTAAGTATAAAATTTAAATTTAAATCCCAGCGAGATTCCTTGGAAGTGGAAACGAGAAGGCAAGCATCGAATTCGGCTCTAGTGAGTATTCAGCTGATGACTGAGGCGAAGGTTTGCGCTCTCGCGCAAAGGTAACGAAAAATTTGGATTGCAGTGGTGTAGCAGCGATGCTATTTAGCGGCGCTTGAAATGGGGAAATGCAAACAGCGAAAATGGAAGGGTTGAGAAGTCGGCGGGTAATTACAGCTGCCAGTTCTCGAAGTAAGTCACCTTGCATGACTTGAGCGTGGTAAAGTAGAAAGAACGAAGCAAGGCTTTGCCTCGAGGGCCGCAGAGAATCCCTCGGGACGCACTGTCGTGCACGGACGGTCGGGGAACAGGGCGGAATCCCCCAGGAGCTCCCCATTAATCACATTGACTAACAGATATGCGCCCCAAACCTGCTACAACTTTGTCATATTCCCCCCTACATGATTATTATTGGTTTACCCGCTCTGTTTGTTATTTCAAAGTAGTGTTTAATATGATAATGATTAATTACCGGCTCCGATTTAAAGTTTCTTCGACTGTATCCGCATGCTCTCAAAGCCTTTCACTCCGAGCAGCATTTTATCTTTAGGTTTCGAAAAGGTAACCCGCTTTTTAATTCCGAGCAGCAGCAAACAAACCGCTTAGAGAGCGCGTTGCAAAAGGTAATACGCATCAGAAAATCCATTTGCTGTTTTAAATAATTTAAAACTTTTGGTAAATAAATGTGCGAGACTGCAAAGTCCAGTCTCGGCATTTTTTATACCACTACTACTCAAAGCTGTTTGTTTCTACTTAATCTTATTTTGAATAACACAAAAACCTCCAGTAATCACTTTACCTGCAGAAATAGACGCAACTTAATTTTGATTAAAAACTTCTACATTTCAATCATATAATAACTAGCAAATCTCAAAACTCAGAACATTCAATTACGCAAATTGTTAAAAAATGTATTTTTAACATGCACATGCTTTGGTCAAGATTGTATTATGCAACTCTAAAAATTCGATGTCATAAATAATAATAATGAGGCTTGACACTCCGTATACACGTATAGCACGCGAATTGAAAAGCCAAGGCTTTTATATATCCGCCCTCATTGTTCAGATGTTACGCACCATTACTGATATTTTTATTTGAATTGAACGTAAGTACTCAATTAATTTTAGTGACTAAATAGACCACCCGTTGGGTAACTGGAACCACGATCAAACCCAGGTCGATCCGCTCCGCAACCAAACACATCTGAACTGTTCAACTTTAGCAACTTCTAGTCTACAAATAAATTTAATTGTTCTAAAAATCCATCAAAATTATTACAACTTAAGTTAAACGAAAAAACTTACAATGTGTAGCATCTTTTAGAGTGTAAAGACAAAGAAAGCTGTCCAATTAACTTAAATTGTTAACTAGACCAGCGTCCTTTTTAGGCTCGGCAAATAAAATAGTCATTCAAATATTTAATCGAATAATTTTATGCTACAAATGATCTTGCAGTGTTCAAATTATTTGAATTTTCAAGGTAAACCTCAATAAAGCCTAAGTAATTAAATTAGTTAATCGTGGATTTAAGAAACAGAAGTATCTTATCTGTGACGAAGAAAAACTAAAAGAATCTAAAGAATCGAAAAGATTGGAAAAATGAAAAGAACCGGAAGAACAGGAAGGACTAAAAAAACTAAAAAATCGGAAGAAGGAAAGAACTGAAAGACTAGAAGAGCCGAAAGTACTGGGAAAATTGGAAGGGAAAGAAGTGGAGCAACAGGGCAACGAAAGAACTGGAAAAACTGAAGACACCAAACAAGATAAAAAAATGGAAAAACTGGAAGAACTGGAAGAACCGTAACAATCGAAACAACGAAAAGGACTGATATAATTGGAATAATTTGAATTACTGGAATTGTACATAGGAAAAATTAATTGATTTAAAACAAGTTTTGGTGTTAGATCTGCACCTTATTTGAAAAAAACCTTGCAATTTCACTCCAAACCTTAGTCCGCGCATAATAAAATACCTTCAAAAAGGTTCTAAAGTTTGAAACGTTGCAAATCTGTCCTTGTCCATCCACCTTCTTGTTTCAAAACATTAATCACATAAATTAATGTCTCTAAAGATAAAAATGGTGTAATGTACAAGAGTGAGAATATTAATGAAGATTTCTTGACTATTTACCCGAGATAGTACAAAAATGGGTGCTCTTTCAACTGGTTTCTCAATCAGGGAGAAAAAATTCACAAAGGCTGAGATGAGGCAAATAAGGGGCTGGAGAACAACACGAGGCGTTAACGTGGTGCAGTAACCAAGTACGTATAATGTCTAGTCAAGATCAAGATGTATCACTCTCTTTCAAGGATTTTTCGATAACAATTTTGATTGATAGTTTGTTCCGATAGCACGAATTCCTTGTGGACGATCCTTTAACTGTCAAAAAAGACAAACGAACATTACTTTGTTTTAAATTTGATCATTCTTGCTTTCTAGGAACGGACAGGGTGCAATGTGCCACTCTTGATTTTGACGTTTTATCACAAAATGATATTCGTCGCGCACCATCTCTGATGCGGGTCAATTTGGCAAGCAGCGCGCCTTAGACGACCGCCATTATTATTCCTTGTTCGAAGCGAACGCAGGTACTCAATTATTTTTAGTGGCTGAGTAGGCCACCCGCCAGGCTTCAGAGAGCTCCTGGAATAAACCGCACGACCACGCTGGCGCTAGCAATGCTAATAATAGACCAAAAATTGAAATACAGTACCAAACCATTATGAGATAATACTAGAAGACTTAACAAAGAAGATAGAAAAACAAAAATTTAAAGAAAACTCATTAATACACATAATAACACGGTTCTCACTCATAGCGACATATTCAAATATATATGGGCACGACACTCAAAAAAAATTAAGATTTGGTAAAATAAAACACTAATCTCAAAGTAAAAGGTGTAAAGTAAAAAATAACATATACAATTATAAAATTTTTAAAATAACATTGAGGTTTATTTACAGCACAGAAGACTAGATAATAGAAGAACATAGACGCATTACCAGTAGACCAGTAGAAGAAACTCTGAAAATAAAAACAAAAAAAATGTAAGTTATATAACATGACAATGCGACAACATCGCATGCAAGAAAGGATTGTACTTAAAGTACTTTTTTTGTAGCGCACTTACCGGCACTGCAGCCTCAAGGGCTTATTGTGCCTACTAACATGCAATTAAATGATAGGACAATACACACACCCATGAGTTGAGCGAGACTCGAACTCGCCCGCGCAGGCTCGAGGACAGTGGAACGATGATCTTGACCACCGAGCCAATGCGGCTCACTTGAAATACTTACAAAATTAAAATAATGACAACAAAAGAACATGCAATAAAACAAGAGAAATAAAGCAAAAAATAACAAATGAAAGAAAAGAAAGAAAAAAAGAAAAGTGACTGCAAGCCACCTTTTACTTCGTGACCTTCATTTTAAATTAGGGAGGCATTTCTGTCTCACCCTGTATAATAAATTAAACTAAAAATAAAAATATAAAAACTATAGTTGACAGTAATAATCTGTGGAGGAAAGTATAAGATATGAATAAAAGGAACAGCGATAAACTACTAATAGCAAAAATAGATTCCTTCTGCATAAAACAAGGCTAAATGAAGTTGAGAATTATAATATTCGAAAGAAATGAAGTGAAAAAGAATATTATTAACTTGTGGTTGGGATAAAATATTTTATCTAAAATGCTATGGGAAGTAACAACAAAAGGACAATATAAGGCTGAAAAAATAAAAACAAAGTAGAAACAGGTGAAATTAAAGTATATAATGAAGAATATGATGGAGTTGATAAATTCAAGTACTTATATGTTATGATATCCGGTAAGGATTAGAAGCAAAAAATAAAATAGTACATGCAAATGAAGCTTTTCGCGCCAACAAGTAGTCATTGGAGAATTGAAGAAATTATTTTGAAGAAAACGAAATTAAGAATGTCAATACCCTATTGAGTCCTACATTATTGTATGGAAGAGAAGCTATGACAGTAACAAACAAGGAAATAAAAGATTAGGAATACTGAAAAAGGTTTTAAAGCAATATTTTGCTCAATAAAAATATCAGAACATAAATAAAAAAGTTGGATAAATTTTGGATGGGGACTAATCTACTCCAAAATGAAGATTTGTTAAAACACCATAACGCTTACCTGGAGTAATAAACAATACACGCACCTGGTTCGAACACGTCAATACAAGGAAATAGCAGAGGGTCTTTTTGAAAACTAAAATGTAAACGGTCAAGGTATTGTCCCATAAATGAGTAAATAAAGTTGGTTGTTTTATTATTAATGTTAAAAATTGTTTTGATTTATTTGATCTATTTGTTAAGGTTTCAAAGACTTCCAGCTTTCCCGCTCAGATTATCCCAACAATACTCTCGACTTCGGCAATTAATTTTTCGTATCCTTGTCAGTTGTTGAAGTAAAAAGACTACTACGCAAGAGGTTACACTCTGTTTCTTTCAAATTCTCTCCTTTAACTTCAGAAGCAAAAGGTTTCTTTCTGTTCCAATAGTTCAATAGTCCCAAAGTGGACAACATATTTACTAAATCATATACATAGACTCCCACTCTATCCAGTGAAATCAATTACAGTATATCTCTTCATATTAAAGAGTTGATCTCCGAGAAACGAATAGTGATACATTAGGTTGCTCTATAAACTAAAAATAATGTTACTAAGTAATTATTTTATACTATCTATAAATTTTTCTATCAAATATTACAATGGGTTATCTAAATACTAGCTAATTAAATCCTGTGTTCCTCAGCCTGAAGTCCAAAACTACGATATAGAAATTTTATCAATTTATAAAAACCCAATTACTGCATCAGCAAATCTTCAATTAAATAATCTATACAAGTTTGTTGAGAATGAGAAATTGAAAGGCGTCAACATTTTTTCAGCTCACAGATATGCAGTTACTTGACTTTTCCTAGTTCACTCTGATTGATTTGAGTAAGGTGAGATACACTAGGTTATATTATTACGATCATGCATAAAATGGGACTTCTAATTCAGTAAAGCAAATCATTGTTCCTCAAACAAAAATGTAGTCCCATCAAAACCAGGCTATGAAGTACTATATATAGTGTACGTATTGATTGATCAATTCAAAGCTTTATACATGTATGTGTCATACGGAAGGTATACAACGCCTAGCACTCTGATAACGCATTTAAAGAAGAAAATCTTATGATGAAATTTTTCGAAGTGCTTGAAAACTTTGAGGACAACTATTGAGTGATAATTATCAACATTATTTATAAATAATTAATTATCCATAACTTTTAAGATGTGAGAAAGAACGATTGTCATTCCATTTCAGATTAGAAATGAAGAGTATCCCCCGCTTTCTGAAAATATAGCCAACAGCATTCCAACTATCTATCTTCATAAAAAAGAACCAAGGTATGAGATAAATCATCATTAAATGTCAAATATAATTTATAACCCAATCTTTTCTCCATAGATACAAAGTGCAGAAAAAAGTAGAGGATATCAAATTTTAAAAAACAAGTATAAATGTCTTTCCATTTTTAGGAAGGCAAAAAAACATCATCTAATTGTCCCCGATGGTGTTAAATGATAAGCCATTCCTATCAACAAGAAGTCCTTTCTCCAAGCACTTTCTCCACGTCTGAATTTTTCATTCTTAAAAGAAAATTGGGGACGATGGTGTATAATTTGTCTTGAAAGTTCAGCCATCTCTGATCGCATTTTAGAGGTTACAAGAGATCTAAAGGCCGGTATAGTGTAAAATTAATTGCTTTACATTTATTAGCATTTATGATGATTCTCCACTTGCTGCATTAATATCATAATCTTGAGAGATAATTGCTGGACGTCCAGATAGGGAGGGAATATCAAACATAACTATATTAAACAATGTGGGCCCCAAGATTGTTCCTTGTGGGACTCCAGTGTTAATTTGAGGATAGAAGAAGTGAAAAATTAACTCGGACTTGAAAGGTCCTAACGGACAGGAATGGAATTATTACCTTCGATAAACCCGTCAGTCCAAATCCAAATGCGATGAGCGTGTCTCAGAAGCTGGTGTGTTGCATGAGAATTTCGAAATCCAAAGTGAAATTTTAGAATAACGTTGTTAGTCTATAAATATTTGCTTAGCCGTGCGCGTATGATTCGTTTCAAACGTTTTGAAGGTGTAGACAACATGCTGATTTAACGATAGTTCACACGATTGTCATACTGTTTGCCAGGTTATGGAATCATCGATTTTTCTCTCTTCTCCAAGCGATATGGATGTATCCGCTTCTCAAGCATGCATTGAATACCACTGTTAAATAATAGATGGATTTACCTGGTTAGTATTTTAGTAATGCGTTGGATATAAGGTCTTTACTGAATTTGAGTTTCTTAATATATGTTTTTACTTCTGATGGTAAAATTGGGACAATAATTGTTGTACCGGAAGGGGGGGGGGTGACTTCGTAGTTTAATTCAGTTTTCTCAGGTTTTTTTTTATTAGGACGAGTATAAACGTTTTTTCCAGATGCTCTGCGAAAATTTCGCACATATGTAGATATGTAGATCTTCTGAATATGTACGATCAGCATAGCAGAGTTGTGGAATTAGCATTGGTTGTTTTAATATTCTGTTGGTGGCATTCGAGTTGTTTTTGTAGCTAGCGTTGTTACATCTTTGTACAATTCCACCGCTTGGTCAATACACGCATCAGATTTTAAGTTGAAAAGGCAAGTTAGCAAATCATTCATAACAGATCTAAACTTTTTCTAGTCAATGGGTCCGGTAGAAATGTGGGGAGTTGTGGGGCAACAAACTGAGGATGAATAAGACTAGCAGGTGATCAGAATCAAATTTTTTGAGTATTGTTTGGGTTATTAATAGAATTAAAATTTTAGAATAATGTCGAAGATATCTGCTATCTGGTTATATCGCTATGGATGATAAGTATATTTGTAGTGCCAGTTAAGAAATAAGGCTATTAAGTCTTATCCCGTTGGGATTAATTACTCCGAATTCGCAGTTCGCATCTTTACAATTAAGGACATCACCAAGAAGTGGGAATGTTATCTTACGAAAATTTGATTGAGTTTCTTTGAGCTAAGTTGACTTAGTCTTAGACTTAGTTGAATAAAGAGTTGTCATCTCGTGTTGGTCGGTCTTCCCGATAAACCTTTCGTTTTTAATGAGGCATGAGTCCGTGATGCATACGATATTGACTTTTGAATTGCTTTTTAATAGCATTGGCGTTCCAATTTAGGTGGGCTTTATGGGAATTCTGTCATTTAGGAAGAGCATTAGAATGAATGAGGTGATACAATTTTTAATTTGTAAGAGGTAAGTATTTCAATAGCAGATCATAGGAAGTTAGTCATAAAGCCATTTTTATTTGTTTAATTTTGATTATTTTGGTAAGGGGGTAATGGAAGTTGTGGTTCTGGGCTAACGCATATGTTGCATTGGACGTAATTTTCCCTTTTATGGTTACAGGATTTGTGGGTCCGGCTATCGAGAATTTTTTAAAGTACGGACAGGCTGTATCTAGCCGTGTGTTGGCCTTCGCGGTTTACGCATTTGGGAAAGTCAATGTCCTTTTTTTATTGAATTGCAAGTAGTGGTGGTTCTCAGTATATTTTACGCAACGTGGGGAAAAGTGGCAATAGTTTCTAGTGTACCTCAACATCTGGCAGTTGGTGCACTGAGCGATATCACTATTCAAATTGAATATGTCGTTGGTTTTCTGGTTTTTGCTTAGTTCAATAGCAACTATTAATATTGGGCCCTTATTGCGATTCAGTACTTCAGATGTTCTAATTCTGCCTTAATCTCTTCTACAGTTATTCAGATAGGAACATTACGTATTATTGCTGAAGTTTTAATGTTTTCAGGATTCATGTAGGTGTAATAATTCACTTTATGCTCATCATTAAAGTTATTGAGCTTTTTGTAATCGTGTGTACTACTTCAGTTAATTTTTAGTACCTTGTCTTTGTAGTGTGTGGTAAATTCTTCTGTTATGGTTGATTTAATATCTTTAATTTTGATAGTTGGTGCCGTTGTGTTGTACTATTTGAGGTGCTTGGTTGTCAGGTGTTTGTTTTATTCTCAGCTTATAGAGTGTAGGGTTCATTTTGAGAGATTAGAGTGGACGTATTAAATAAATATAGTTTATTGAAGCCACTATTTTTCGGTGAGGTTAGAGGTCGTTTGATATTGTTTGAACTACAGCTGTCTTTGTGAGATTAGATTCTACATTGTAATCTGCTGATTGTAGAGCAAAGAACTTACTCTTTTCACGTTCACTATTATGTATTAATTAACTGGTAAAATTAAAAATAATTAATTATATCATTTGATCAGCTTTGCACTTAACGAAACCCCTTTTCAAATGCACCAAACAATTTTCGGCTCATTTGTGATTCAATAAGTGTTCGAGAATAATGAAATAATGAAGTTTGTCATTTCTCCAAAGGTGGACAGATTGATTTAACCATTGTTTCTCTTTTTCAATAGACAATAAAGCATTTTCTAAGAAAGTTTCAAGATCGTATTCGAATTGAACGTATTACTTGTTCTTCGTCCATAGGAACAATATGTACAAGCTCTACTTATTGACAATACATCAATTCCAGGCAGAATGTTTTATAGATATGGTTCTATAGATACCTCTTCAATTTGAAACTCCTACCAAGAACCTTAAAAAATTATCAAAAGGATAATAAAGGCAAGCAATGCCACGTATCGTTCTTCATCAACTGTACTCGTCAAATCTCTCTATCACATATAGCATATCAAAGTACGTGCTAAATTTAATTGTAATCGGTCCATAACACCTCCATGACATTCTTTGTTAGTTTACACTTTATCTTTTAGTAACATTTGTGACTCAAATGAAAGAAAAACTTTCATGATTGATAACGAGGAGTTGCAATGTAGTGCTCGTTGAAGGCATCGTTTCGAACTACACAACATTCCATCTATCCGAAGTCTCGCTCAAATTAAGTATACGTTATTCCTTGCAAAAATGTATTTTCTCTGAAGCCGCAAGATTTTGCATCCGTGACAAGCTTTAGAATAGACGAGGGAACGGCTCGTTCACTCAAATGCCTTTCAATCGCACCTCGAGCATTCTCGCTTATATGGAAACAGAATGGAAATTATTTTATTATTTCTCCTATTTTAAAATTCCAAGTTTCCAAGCTTTTAAAACTCCCCGGGGGTTGCGCATTACTGCAGCGCATCAACCTATGAATTTTGGCAATATTGTTTTACATCACGTGCTTTGTCAGCGAAATCCCCGAATTGGGAGACGTGACGCGCTAAATTGCAGCTTCTCGCGATCGACAGGAGGCGACTGAACGAACTGCAGCCTAAAATTTAGCCAGCAACAGGAGCGACCTCGCGTACAACACCCTGGCTACTAGGGTCGATTATGCACACTTAAAAACAATGAGCCGGGCAATACGCCCGTGCAGCACTGGTATCTCGTGGTATCTCTCCATAATTTAATAGAAATCTGGCCCACGAAAATACATTAGGTGGAGTAATAAGGCCTGCAGTTATGAGAATTTAAATACCTACCACTATTACGTTATAGTCCCGTGGAGAGAAACTAACCCTTCGAAAGATGTATATTACATGTATTTTCCAGATATAAGCTTACGGGGTTAGCAAAATCGTATCTTTGCGGATTAAATTTAAATAGTCGAATAAAACACTATAAATTTCAGGATTTGTTCCGGCAATTAATTAGGCGATATAGTGCAGCGCCTCTAGCGGCCAGAAATTACTTCCAGAATTTATTATTAACAAACAATTTCAAGCGACGCCTCCCCAAATTCACAAATTTGGCAATACGAAGCTAAACAACATTTATGGATTATACGAGGAATGACTTATATGTTTCTGGCCTAAAAAAGAAATTAATTTACATAAAATATTTTTTTCTTTCGCGTAGAGCACCTTCCGGGCGCTAAAATGTTTATCTGTTTACGGCGGTGGTCGGGCAAGATCGCCGATTAAGGTAATTTGTCTGATGAGTGTAGTGATGTAACTGCGCGCATAAATTTTATAAATTATGAGAGACTAATTTGTGCCTGAATCAAGTGAGTCTTTGCAACCGCCAGCCAGGTAACTAAATAATACAGAAGATAAAGCGAGCAAAAGTACCAGCAGACGAGACTTAGCTTAGCATGAAAATAAGTTAGCAAAGGGATTGGAAGATTGCGCTGTGGACTCCTCTGGGACCTACATAAGAAATGAGATAAAGTAACCGACGAGGAACGGTGGCAAAATTGTCATATTTCCATCTCTGTCTAATTAGCATTCTTGGAGTAGTCATTTCGCGAGGTTAAAGTCTAGTCCCGCTCTGTGGTCCCCCGAGTCCCGGACGACTGCAACTCTTGCTGTCACCCTCGCCCGCGATATTCAACCTGATGTGCCAGCAGTTGCCACTCTGACCTATTTTTATTGCTATTTAATGCTATTGTTTTGCGATCCTCTACGAGCTTCCGGATAAGGGCATTCAGACATTCAATTTGGTTTAGTGCTCATACCGCATGGGCTCCAGTGGAAACGTAATGCAGTTGGGACCAGAAAAACCCTCGCTGTGTTATCACGAAAGTCTCCTCCGTACGCTCTCAGTATGCTGACCAGTTGAGCAGAGCACTGAACTACCTTAAACTTTTGTATTAAGTTATCCGGCACAAAGAAACGCAGCCGTCGCTAATGCTCCTTGCCTTTATTAACACTTCAGCTACCGGTAAAGATTTATCCAAACAAGTGCAATGCTACCACAACCGGCATATAACCAAGTTTTACAACTAACTGTTTTTTAATTAATTTTCAAATAAAATTTACAACACGACAAAATAACGAAATGGGTAGTGCAACCTTAATCTTGTAACAATACAGATGGTAACAATAGAGATGTTCAAGTTATACAACCATACCATATTGATTGCAAATATGAAGTCATTTCCACAGGTATCGTAGCTTTCAGAACAAACTTAGAACTTTAAGGTTAAGATAACTCACTCAGTGACTACATAGCTCTCAAACACCCAAGTTTTTAACAGGTGAAAATTTCTGGGGGTAAATTAAAGGTTTGGGTATCACAAATTTGAATCTACGCCACTGATTGCATTGCTGATCACGTAAAGTGAAGAGCGAACGACGAAAATGCATTAGAGAAAGGCTCAATCAATCCGAATAACTTCTCCTCCTCCGACCTCATCCAATTGAAAAAGTTGCAAGAAGGAAATAATTTTAAAAAGTTGCATTTCTCCCAAAAGTTCAGAACAAACCTTTTCACGAAAGTCTGAGAAGATAAATAAGAAACGAGAGCATCTTTCTCCGAACATAGATCAGGTTTACATATTAATGTTAACATTTGATCTACTTAAAGTCGACGTCTAGACCTAACATGGAAACAAAATATTTGATTGAATCACCAGGACTTTTTAAGATGATCAGGATTTTCTTATAATGTTTTAATAATCTTGAAGTACAAAGAGCTATATATGATTTGATATCATTGTTATGTCTGCAGACAACAATCAAAGCATTGTGTCATCTTAAAAAAATATGAACAGAATTTTACAAGTTAGGTAATTTGCTTGTTCTTTCTATTTATTAACAACGATGCTATGATTTTTAATACTAGTTAATTCCTTTTTTAAATATTGCTCAGCAAAACTCTATTTGGTCAGACAAATTAATTGACATTCTCTTTTTTCTCTTCACTTTTCTTTTATGTATAATTCATTATACAAGACAGTAGGACTACACTCATAGTAGTGATACTGGACATTTATCACCATTATTCATACATAATATTAACACTGCACTTTTAGTAGTGATATATCTACTACCATTATCTCATTAAACTAATTATCATGGGTATTCATCATTCATGATAGTAACAATACCCCCACAGTAGTGATAGTAAACATTTATTATGCTTGGTTACCATCATTTTATCAAACTAGTGATTATGAGTATTTTTCATATAGACACTTTGTTTAGAATTATCATTAAGTACGCTTGCATTTAAAGAAATGTAAGGGCATTTTTAAATAGTTGGTTTTTGTAGTTCTTAACATTTTTAGATTTTGTTTTTTAGTTTGTTGAATACTTTGTATGGCAATACCATTCTTTTCCTCTCTGTTCCAGACTTCAGCACTTTTAGGTTTTTATTCATCATTGTCTGTCTCAAAACTTTTGTCTGATCATATTTCCAAAAGATATATCTTTCTTTTCAAGAATTTCTTCTGTCAATAATACCGTTGCAAAAGTGATCACCGGCCCCTTGGTTCATAATCTGCAATGGAGTTCTAAATAGACTTTTTCATCTCCAAAAGTTAGATGTGCATTAACAAAGCAACCGGCAATCTTTCTGCTGTATTAGCTTTTTATCATTTATGAATTGTTAGTCTTTCTAGGAATTATTGAACTTTGGCCAAGCAATCTTCTGTCGAGAAAAATTTTGCCCTTTAGGATTTTTCCAAAACCCACTTTTCAGTAACTAATTAACATCCATTCCATACTCAAGATAAAAAACAGTTACTTTAAAATAATAAAAGATAATGTAAAATTCAAAACTTAACCTAGTAGTGTATTAGGCCCAATACTTTATCTATCGTACACTACGTATTTGTTATGACTCTACATATACCAAAAAAAAAAAATCAAAACCACTATTACACCATTCTACACACAGCTACTCTTGAGCACACTTTTCTCACGCTGACAGCAAAAAGTATCCACAAATACATTCTTGTGATATAAAGTCCGAGTTCCAGAAACTGAAAAAATCGAAGAATGCAACCATATCAAATTGTCTGTAAAAAAACTCAGACAATTTTCAATCAGTGCCATGTCAGACTTTAGGTTTTAGAACAATATTCATTTTGACGTGGTAAATATCAACTTAACTGTTGTATCTCTGATCATTACTGGTCATAAAAGGCAAATAGTGAAGGCACTGTACTTTTTGTTAAGCTAATTTTAAAAACTTCTCAATTCCACCTTCTAAAGTTGCTTAATGATTGTTACTCTTATTATTTAATTGTATTGCTATCTGAAAAATAGACAAATACGTAGTCACACATATATAAAACAAATGTATACAAAATATTAACGCAACTGTATGTAGATTCAGAAGTACTAATTGATCCTCTAAAAAATCAAATATGTTGAAGAACAATAAACCAAATCGACCTCAATTTAAGACAGCAGTCCTATCTCTGGAACGCTTCTAGAATAAAAAAAAATCGGCCAAAAAATGAAAGATTACTTGAAATTATTGCTTCTAACGGTATAATTGTGATGATGGGTGATGAGACACATTTTTATTTGGATGATTAAAAAAAAACTGTCGATTTTGAGCAGTCAAGAATCCATGATCTAAATTTTAAGTTTACAATTTCTTGTGGCGTTTCTTAAGGACCGTTAGACCTTACTCTTTGAAGAAGAAGGGGCTATAGTTACAGTACAATACAAAATACTGTGTTGATATGCTACACAAGTTTTTGCGTCCACAACTTGTGAAAAAAATATGGTTATAAAAAGATGGAGTCACAGCCCACACAGTAAGAGCCAGTTCAATAATGTAATAATCTCACATTTTAGAGATGTTTCGTGACCCCTACGCTCACCAGATTTCTTTCTTTAAAGTTAGCTGAAATCGAAAGTCTACGTTCGAAATTCTCGTACAGTAGATGACTTGAAAGTTGCCATTTGCAAATAAACTGCAACTGTGCTAGAATAACTGTTGGTGAGTGCAATGCAGAACTTTGAACAGCAACAAGGACATCATCTTTCACATAGCAATGCGTGCCAATCAAAAGAGTTTTTGGCAAGAATAAAAAATTCTATATTGAAAATTAACAAAGTTATACTCACGGAATAAAAATATATAAGCTGTTCTTTTTGTGCCACCCTGTATGATTAGTTAAAAAGTGTTTAAACATTCCTATATCAGCAATTTACACGATTTCTTGGAAGTGAAAGAAGACATTTCCTTTGGAGTAGATAACATGACGCGAAATGCTGAATAAAACATCTTTCTGTGTCGATAGCGTCATAAGAAATGTCAAAACCTAGGTTTATTTTTGGGGCAAGCTCGCTACAATGTTTTCTAACGTCAAGGGCCTTTGAATAGTGTGAAATGATGAGTGCGACCAGATTCCTGGCGAAGTGTGGAAAAGTTATTTTCACGACCGGTTTGCAATGTTGCAGAAATGCATAGTGTGATGAAAATTATTTTAAAACTTTTCTAGAACTCTGTATACAATAAGGCATTATAAAGTAATTATTTTTTTGAAAAATTCCCTAATTTGTTGTTATGAAAATGAAACCTCTTCGACAATATTTAAATACCCCACAATTATTTACGCTCTCATTCAATGTTGTTTTAATGTTATAGATTACGTGATGCTCATATAGCTATCTCTGTTTAATTAAGCTTAAGCCTATTAGTGCAATTTTTTTATAATTTACAATTCATCTACAATCTGCTTTACAAAGAAGTTTTAAATATATATAAGTATATTATATATTGTTAGGAGAAACCATCTACGATAATACTCCCAATGATATCTTGTAACGGTAGAGTCTGGTCGGCAAAAAGTCGTTAGTGGCCGGAATGTTTGCTATTGCAATTCTGAGCAAACCTGGTGATTTAGTCTGCGACGAGGGGAACCCCAAGATGTTCGTGTATCGTTTGGTCTTAGATTGAAATTGCTGGGGTGTGTTCAGTCTTGTTGGCTTGGCACATCCCTAAAATTGGATGCGGTAGTTTTATTGGTGATTGATAATTTTGACTTCCTCTGACATGGCATATCCAGGAATTCTTCAATTGTAATATCAGAAATAGCTGGATTAGCTAAATATATAGTAGACTGTGGCTAGGTGTTCTGATTCTTTCTTAGTACTTCTTGCCCATAGACCATTCACTTTCCTAATAAACCGTTTGGTAAACTGAAGACGATTAAATTTCTTAGTTGCTCTACAAATTGTATGATCTTGCTTTAAGTTTCTGATATATTCAGTGAAGTTATCATTTTGGTTCTCCCGTAGTACAGCGCAAAATGAGTTTATCGGAAATGAGTTCTTTGTCGTCGTCTTTTGGCTCTTTGTTTCTCAAAGATCAATTTTTTAACATATAAACCCATACTAGCAGGTGGATGCATTTCATATGCTTCATTAAGTGTAGATGCACACGCTACCTGTTAAATAATGGCATGGTACATCAATCAGTTTTGTCTTCTAAATACCGTTGAAATCTATCTCAATATGTTTTATTCAAAACAAGTCTAAGGCTTATTTCCTTCCTAGTAACACTGTCACTTAAATTGACTATAACCGGTACATGATCAGAAGATAAATCATAATTTTATTCCGCCATAACCTCAGTTGTTCGCTACTCCATGAAAGGTCTAGTGATTTATTCGGATCAGATGGCCAATATTTGGGTTCACCAGCAAAATATCCCCAATGAGTATGTTTGAAATTCCAGTCTCCGCCTGCAATGAGCTTGTTACCCAATGTCAAAAAGAAGTTAGTGTATTGATCGGTGGAGGAAGGCAATAGATAACTGAAAAAAGATCAGGAAAATGCGTTAACTTTAAAATTTGTGGCCTGGAAATATTCGGTTCACTATTTTTCCATTTCGTGTTGCTGGATAGGATTTTTTGGTAGTAACTGCAGTTCCTACATGGGTTTCAGGCATTAGCATTATGTCAATTTTGTTTAGGTTGAGAAAAGTAAAAAATATCAGGTTAAAACTGACACGAAATCTGAGAAATTAAAGTTAGATTGGAGGATTAGAAAAGAAAGACTTTAAAGAGGCAACACACAATAAAACAAGAAAAATATGTAGAATAAATAAAGGCAAACAGAAGTTAAAAAGGACAAAGTGGTGGGAATGTGGTGGGAAATAAAGAAACAACAGAAAAACTGAAGATAAACAGGGTTTCAATAAAGAAAAACAGGTTAAACACGTAATAAGAAAAACCAAAAAGAAAAGCTGGGAGATTTTTGATGAAGAACTAAATAAAGAATACACCTCAAATAAAATAGAAGAAAAATAATAAAAAATAAGAAATAAAAATAACGATAAAAAATTGGGGAAGTAGTTCAAATGTGGAAAAATTACTTCAAAAAACAATTTGAATTTGGGGAGAACTATATGCACAATATGTAGTAATTACAGGGCAATTTGGCTTGGGATGACAACATTTAAGATTTACACTAGAATATTAAAAGCTAGATTAAAGATATGGATAGAGCCAAAAATGGAAGACGAGAAAGCTGCTTTTAGAAAAGGAAGACAAACCACAGATAACAATTCGTCCTAAAAAACGTTATGGATTGTATGACAGAAACATGACGGAAGTTATCGCTTTGCTTCGTAGATCTAAGAGCAATTTTTGACTTAAATAATAAAAATATCAAATGCAAAAGGCTAAGTAATATAATTAAAAATGTTTATAATAAAGTCACAGCGTGCATACAAATAATCTGAGCCTCACCGGAGAAATTTAAAATGCAGAAATGGATCAAACAAAGAGACAGCCTTAGTCTTATAGTTGTCAATGTAATTATGGATATAAATTTTTGACCCCGGTTTTTGCAACCATCTACTTTGCTCATATTAATTATGACCAACGTAATTGCATCCAGGCGCCACTACTTTTTTTGTCACATCAAAAAGTCGAAAAATGGAATATTTAAAAAAAACCTATTTGCCACTCTGTTAGAAAGTAAGCTATTAGTCCTGCATTCCGTCATAACAAAGCTAGTAATGTTGTGCAAGTGTGTGCTAAATTTCAGGAATCAACCTAGTGATATACAAAAGTTATGGCCGATTAGATGGGACCATATCTGATTACTGTTTTTGTTTGTTGTTTTTTTTTTCGTAAATAGAGAAGTCATGGAGGGCAAGTATCGGGAAAAATATAACTCGTACTACACCATCTGGTGATATAATACAACTCAACTTTAAAAAATTGAAAAATATAAAATGTCCGATCAAGAAAAAAGGCACTCAAAGAAATCAATTAACCATTTTTCTAATGAAATTCAAAAACATGTTTTTCCAATTAATGAACCAAAGCAATACTATTCTCTGACAATTTACTGACAACTGTTAGCAAATCATCTTCATTACGATTTGCGACATGGGACGCAGATGGTTTATCAAACGATAAACTTAAATTACTTTTCTTCTTCTTCTTTTTCTGGTTTCTTTTGCCCTATATAGAATTTCGGAGTGAAAATCCCTTAATTTGACTGCTTTTCCGTTTACTCTATGGTTTCTACTCCTGCGCCATTTGTTTCATCTCATTTAGCATCTTCCCCTTATTTCTTCCTATGTCCGCTATCTTTTGTAACCATATTGTTCTTAGTCAAGACAAAAAGGCTCTGTTCATTAATGTGGTCATATAGAGTTTGACCATAGAGTATTAGATTGTAGTGGCATATTATTGACAATCGGAAAATATAATGAGTTAGGAGCGTTGATTATGGCTGGAGCAATTTTTATAGTTATCAGGATGTTTCGTGGTTTATATTGCCCATAGTTTAGGCATCTTGTACATGATAACCTTCTTTTCATGTGGAGCTTCAACGTTTACTTTATAATTGTAGAGAAATTCAATTTGGTAGACCTTTTTATTATTTTTGCTGGGTTCCAAATCAATAAAGAAAAATAAAAGTGGATCTTTACTAATTTTACGGCTGATATTCATTATATTACAAATTTTATATCTCAAATTGCCTAATTCATCCATGATTGCTTGAGCTAACATAGAGGTGTGAAGACCTATATGATCTTTCATCTTTGAGTTGATAGGTGAGACGAATGATTTTCTCGTTTCTTATAAGCATTGATTTTAAGTACATTTATTTTAACCTTATTGTTTATCAACGTCTAGGCAAACTTTCGTTACCTTCAGAGCGATTTTAGTTTAGGTTCTCATTATCAGTATTCGTTAAGGGTGCATACCTGTTTTGAGTTAGGGGGTTTGCTTGGTCTAGTCGGTTTTTAGCCGATTTGGCCCTTTTACTCTCCTTCACGACTTGCCATGAGTGGCTACTTGCTTCAGTTACTTCTTCCATGTTTTCATTGACTTGAAGGTGGTGATTAGTTATCGATAAGGTATGCTGAGCAGATGTGGTACCGTAATGGTAATGGAAAGGTATAGTAGGTGTATTAGACGGTCGAGAAATAGGATTAGATATGTTTGGTAAGGATTTTTGATTACGATATTGTCGTTACTACTGGATTTGAGGTTGATCGTAAGGCAAGTTTGTTACATAGCCACAAGTAGCGTTTAAATTACCCGACTGAATAGAAAACATGATATTCAATTGATCTTAAAGTAGTTTGTAGTAATTTAAACTTACAATTAGGCTGGTAAAGCAACAAATAATCGGTGCATTTGACCCGAGGTCAATACACACGCATGCGATATCACACAGGTCTTTATACTTCAAAATCAAACAGAAAATTGAACGCGCAGCATCTCAGCAGCTAATTTGTTTAATTTGGTATAAATAATTATGGTTGGGCAGTTAGTAATTTGAGTATGCATTCGGAAAACGAATTCATTTCGGTGAGTCGATGAGCAGCGTTCGCCCATAAAGTGCCAAAAGAGGAAGCGACAGTGTTTAATTTTTTTAATTGAAGTTTAATATGAATTGCAGGACGAACGCCCAGCGCGAGCGAAGCCAACTGTATGTGGCTGCCCCGCGGGTCTGCGCTTCCTACCCGTGCCACGACCTCGTGCTCCCAACCCCACCGAGCGCGACTCTCTGGGGACCCATGGATGACCGTTATTGCATACATACACGCCGATATTAGTGCTATACCTCATTTCGATAGAATACGGATACGGCTCTTATGCCCACCAGGTTTATAATTACGCGGAAAATTATTAAGCGCCCAGCGGTGGGCGGCAGCCGCCCTGCGCCCTTATTAAAATTTCGATTGGTTCTGCAAAGACGGCTAATCCGCCCTAACGTATTTATCTGTCTTGCGAGCCTGCATTAAAATGTCTGCCGGCTAATCCTTGCGAAAATAATCCGGGTCTAAAGCGGAGGATGCAAAGAAGTGGTGGTGTTCACATGTCTGCTTTAATCCGCCCCGGACACCGTCTGCAGCCTTCAGCGGCACATCAACTTTGGGTTAACAAATACGCGACGAATAAACAGCCGTCTCCAGAGCTTCAACGTAAAATACAGTTTTGGGCGGTCAAATATTTCGGACTCCCCAAATAAAGCGGACCTCGGGCGCGACTTCGCTAATCACGCACAGAAACCCAAAATTAATCCCCCCGGGGATCACTGATCAGTTGCGATGCCCATTGGCTGATCCAATAAGCGACAGCGAAAACCACCAAAGGCTTGAAATACAGAGCTTGTAAATTCCAAACGAGGTAAGAAGTTTGAGAACCGCTGATTAATATTTCAAATTTTATTCGGCGCTCGTCTCGCAATTACACCTAATTTCGATCGCAGGATCCATTAATTAAACATTAACAGACGCAACAGAATATAATTTAGCAATGAACGCCGCTATTAGCGGAAACAAAGTCACATTAAGTCGAGGAACCCGGAAAATCCTGCAGGCGGGCGACGTTAGAGGAACGCAGCCGTACCCCCGGGAACTGACCGAGATGCCAGCCGTGGGGACCACAAGCTCTGCCTTTTGGGAATGCGCAAACTTTGAGACCACCTGGCATGTTCGTTTGAATATAGAACATAAGTATTGGCATTTTGATCTATATACATTTCCAAAATTGGTATAAATGTTGCCAGAACCTTGAGCACAAGCGCCCTAACTTTACGAGTCCGCGTTACTTCTACTTTGTAAGTTACGGTGACACAAAGGAATGACAGGAAAATTATTTCGGATTCAAAACGGTGCTATAGACAAACATCAAATGTCACCAGTTGCTTTATAAAGGTCGGTGCATCATTTCGGTTGCATTTTGTGCACTTGCAGTGCTTAATGACGCAAACACGTAAAAAATCCTTTGTGATTCCGGAATTGAAAACTGAATAAAATTTAATGTAATCTGGAGACTAATTACATCAAACTAATAATTGTAGCGCTTATCAGAGTTTTCAAAATGCTTTCTTACAAAAAATCTACTACAGGGAAAATCCAAGTAAAATCTCCGTCTAAATTTTTAATTTTCTTGCTCATTTACAATTTTAAAAGTACTGAACTGCAATCTTCTTCTTCATCATCAACCTAGAGCTCCGTAAGAGCACACCCATAGGTCTTTCGAAAACAATGTTCTGGATAACAGCCTAATCCTGTGCATCTTCCGTTGATTTATTCGCTAACTCTCCTACTAGTTTGTTCCATTCCTTTCCTTCTCTTGCTATACTCTTCGTTTCATTCCACGGGAAGTGGGACAATATCGTATATTCTCCTTTTCCACGATTCTGCCCATCTTCCAACTTTGTTATATTATTACCAGATTTTCTAAATGCACACCCAATCCATCTTCTTTAATATTTTTAATAGTTATTTCCATTCTCTTCATTAGTAATTGAATAACTTGCATATTTTCCTTAAACATTTATTAATGAAGAAATCTTGAAACACACATTGCCTTTATCGATCTTGAAAAGGCCTTCGTTAATGTAAAGAGAAATAATATTAGAACAAAAAGGTTACCCGCAACATCTAATAACATCAATACAAAGTCTTTATCAAAACACAACGGTCAACCTAGATTTAGAAGGCAAAATATCTTGAGACATATGTACAAATAAAGGAGCAAGACAAGGGTGTAGCATTTCACCGACATTGTTTAATAAACAAGGTGGCGCAAAAATCATCAATCGATTTCTTAAGGAAGTAGCTTTGCTTTTTTAAATAAAAACAATTAGTTTTGTTTGAACGTTTAAATTTTTTCCCATTAAGTTGCGAAAATAATATCGATCCAAGTGGCCACAGCCAAAGTTGATGTACATTCGAGTTCGTTTCAGGACAGTTTTCTTAACAGTTCTAGCGATAAATTCTCCACTTCTTGTCGGATGTTCTCTTTTAAGACCGCCAAAGTCTGTGGCTTGTTTGTATAGACCCGTGACTTCAAAAAACGTCAAAAAAAATCTGAAATGGTCAAATCAGACGCAAATCGCCAAAATGAGAGATTAAGCGGCCGGGAAACGATTGCTCCAGAATGTCCACTATCGCTCGTGCAGTGTGTGCGGTTGCACCGTCCTGTTGGAAACACATGTTTCCCAAACCCAATTCGTGAATTTGCGGCAACAATAAGTCGTTCATCATGGTTCTGTAGCGCTTACCAGTCACAGTAACAGTGTTGCCGACACCGTTCTCGAAGAAATATGGCAAATTACATTTCCTCCGTAAACGCCGCACCAAACAATGAGTTTGAGAGGATGTAATGGCTCTTCGTGCATTACACGCGGATTTTCAGTGTTCCAAAAGCGATAATTTTGCGTATCCGCATAGGTAGAAATGCGCCTCGTCGCTCACGATAATTTTCAACGGAAAATCATCCTCATCGCGATCGAGGTTTAGGAGTGCTTGGCTGAAATTACACGCGATTGGCAATAGCTGATGCACTTTCACGAAAATTCGCTGTAACGACCTCTATTAATGCCCAATTGCATGGCCCGTCATGTGGTTGATGTTTGGGGGTTCTCTTAGACATTGCATCCACAGCAGCGATATGCTCGACCGAACGGCTGCTCCGGGGCCGGACACGTCTGCTACTGTTCCGTGTTGAGCCAGTCAGTCTCCCCGAGGCGAGCGGCTAAACGCCGCAGTGTCTATCCAGTTGGTATCATACGACCAGGGAATCAACAACGAAATAGACGTTGAGCCAAAACAACCGATCGATTATTGGTCAAAACATTAACATCTTCCAATAGAATGATGACTTTTGCGCCACCTATTATATTAATGATGACATTTTCAGGAAATGCAAAAAAAACTTAAACCCTAGGGTACAACTACAAAACAAAATAAAAGTAAATGCTATTCTACATGCAGACGATATAGTAACAATCCAAGAAAATGAAAATAATCTACAAAAAGTAGCATTCCAACTCCATATATTAAGTACGGACTACAGACTAAAAATCTCCTCAGTAAATCTAAAACAACAGCATTCATTGGAAAATATTCGATAAAAACCAAAATAATAATTAATAATAACACTCTTGGTAAAGATAATATTTGGAGAATACTAAATAAGTTTAAAAATATATATGAAACAATCACAAACACAAAACAAGACCAGACACCAGAATGAAACTCTATAAAACAATAACCGCACCTACGGTCTACGGCAATGAATTCGGAGTATTAACAAAAAAATTAGAAACTAAATTACATTTTTAAAAGCAACAAAACTAGATATGTAAAAAAATGAAAATATTAGAATCGAGCTAACCTTAAAGAAAAAATCACTGAGAATAAAGTAAAATGGTGTGAAGATCTATTAATTTATTTAAGAGCTTTTTAGTTTCTCTCCACGTTTCGGCTCCGTGTCAAAATATGCTCTTTATATTTGTACGAAATAATATTACCTTTGTCCTTTGAGATATACTTGATGATTTCCATACGCTGTTCAGCATACCAAAAGCATTTTGTGCTAGCTAAATTCTTTTATATTCCTTTCTGTTTCACCTTCTTTCTAACTTTATTATCCTGCCTAAATAACAAATCTCTTCTACTTCTTCTATGTCTATTTCATCTATGAGAATCTTAACTGAGCTATTTAAATCGGTTTTTAACATTTTTGTCTTTTTTGTATTCATTTGTAGGCCTAATCTCTTTGTATTGCTCATTAGTGTTATGGTTTTTCCTGCATATGTCGCTGTTAATAGACAAATGTCCCCAAATCCTACAACTTATTGAATCTTTCCCAATTAATACCTGTTCTCTTGTCCTCCGTATTTTTCATTGCCTGGTTCATAATTACAAAAATTATTGGTGAAATTGGTGAATTGAAATATATTTTTCCGGTAATCCACATTGTCTTAGACTCTTCTAGATCACTTCCCGATCTGTGAAGTCAAATACTTTTTTTAAATCAATAAAATTCTCTCATTTCAGATGTCTGCTCTAATATAATTCTTAGTGTGCTTATATAATTGATTTTCTCTTAGCATTCTATCAATGGCATCCCTTATTCTTTCTACTATAGCCATCGTCAGAATTTTATTAACCACATATAATAAAGTTAGGATCTCCAATTGTCATACTTATTTGTTTCCTTTTTTGAACAATTTAATTATTATTCCTTGGCCATAAGTGTCTAAATGATTCCTTAAAAAATCAAGAACTGAGTCAAACTTACTATTATTTACGCTACCATATCAAAATATGAATAATGTTAAATTGTGTCTATATCTGAATGTTAGGCATGTCCTTTTCACTTCATACCACTTGCTAATTTGGGAATAAAGTGAGTAAGTTAGCGTTAGACTGTTACATAATAACACATTTCCTATTATGGTACTATTCATGGCAGTGTGAATGTGTACACTTTGCAAATTACTAATGTCCTCTAACTCAAATTATAAGTCGATTGAGTGGTACTGTGACACCTGTTGGTTGCACTATTCACTATTAATACGTAAGACACTTGCTGGTAACTTTATTTTCAGTCTAGTATGCATGGATCTTCTTCCGAGGTTATAGTAAGCTGCACCATTACACAAATTAATATCTTGGTAAAAAGCCCTAGAGCTTTTAATAAAGAATTCCTGAATAAAGAGAATACCGGCTTCTCTTCTAACACACCACTCAACTTTGGTGCTCACCGTAGTACTGTGTTTTGCAGAACTAGTCTTGTAGGTTTTTTCTAAGAAGTGATCTAATAATACAAGTCCCAGGACTGGGCTCCTAAAAATAAGTCCCCGCAGTTATCTGAATAACACATATTTCTTGTGTTTGAATGTCACAAGTAAATCATTAAAAAATCTGTCCTGAAACTTTTGTTTGTTTGTTGATAGTTCACTTAGTATTCAGCACACACAGGCCATAAAAGTCCAATCCTTTATTAATTTTACAAATTCATTGCTTCCTTTATAATTCTTCTCCACTGAAGAGGACCCCACATGGGCCCAACACCTTAGCACTATTTTCTAGGACGAGGACCAGTCACTAGACGGGCCCTCATCATGTCAATTTGTAAACCAAAATATTAGCTTATAGAAATACAATTTATTCTGATTGCTAAAGTAAAATTTAAAAAAAATAAATAAAATTCTTCTGCACTATTCTAGGAGTTTTCTACGTGCAGCTTCCGCAAATCTTTTACCGCTTCTAGTCGCTTTTTTCGAGGTCTGCCTCTGAGCCTTCTCCCCACTCCCCTTTTCATCACCTTTTGTGTAGTCCTGTTTTTAGAGAATCTCTCAACATGTCAAAACCATCAGATTATCTGTGCTTTGATGTATGGTATTTATGATCGCTATCTGGTTGTACAGTGACAATTTCTGCATTTGTCCGCCCCTGCCACGTATGTTCCTCATTTATTCTCCCGAAAATCCTTTTGAACATTTTTCATCCCGCGCCTCTATTTTCTTTGCGTTTTTCAGGATTAGGGTTAACACTTCACCACCACAAGTCACCATCGGTCTAATAATTGCAGGTAAATTCGAACTTTGATGTTGCGTCAGACTTCCCCACCTATCTTGTTTACCTTTTATATTCTTTCTTCCACTGATTCATCTTCATCACTCTTTTGCCTAAAGTTTACTCTAAAATAGATAAAATTTTCGAAATTATGTTTTCTCTCATTGAATGTACTACTTATTTATAAACTATTTCTATTAGATTCTACACCTATGTCTATTGCCGTAGATTTAGTTTTATTCTCATTTATCCACAGGCCTCTTTTCCTTGCTTCTGATTCTAGTTACCAATTTATATATCATTAGTCACGATCAAATATTTATGCCACATCGCAAAATATTACTCTTTCATATTTCTATAAATTTTTTAAATAATTCTCAGGATCTGGTGGTCAGTGACGTTTTAAAGTCAAATTAGTGATGTGGAAAAACATAATTCAGATCTAGAAACTGATTTAACTGATATTGTACAACTCTATTAAGAAGTTTGGATACAGTAGAGAGAAAGCTGATAGGTTGGCAGTGGGTGAGATTTTTATGATGTTTTCCAGGTTTGGAAAACATTAGAATTACAGCATATTTTCATATGATGGGAAAATAATTCTTAAACAAGTGTTTAATAGAGCTTTTATAAAAGGTAGGTTTGTAAAAAGTATATTGAATATTTGATCAGTTCCTGGTGCCTTTCTATTTTTACCCATTTGGTTATTAACACTTATTAACACTCTTGTTCTATCTGATCTATCATTAAATGCTCTGGATCTTAGTATAGTAACTAGTTTTGTATACATCATAAGACTTAATGAGATTTTTCTAATCATTGATGTTCATTGATTCTTAATTGAGTCCCTTTGTATAATATAATAAAATCTTGCTTTACCTTAGCTTTAATATGCTTTATAATATTTTGGTAGTAAATATCGCATGGTATAAATAAAAGTGAGATCTTAGGCTGGTTATCCCTTTGATTAAGCTCTTTTTTTATTATAAGAGGTGATTTACATTGGTTTGCAATGTAAAAAATCTAATTTGTGATATAAGGATATCAGTGTTAAATAAATATCGTCTGTCATTATCATCAGGCGATTCAAGAGGTCGGTCATTTGAGTTTTTACTTAGCGTTGGTATAATCTGGTACTTTATTTCTGTTTGACGGTGAGTAGCTTCCTACCCTCTATAAATAAAAATGAGTAATAGTAATGTAAAAAATTACTCGTTTTGTTTGTGCTCATCTGAAGGTGTTAAGAAATAGATTACTTATCGTCAAGATACTTGCAGCAATTAGCAGATTGCGGCACAATGAGAATTGATAATGGTCACTTATCAGTTTAGCACCAAAATTGAAAATTTTTAAAATGCACGTTTAAAATTTAAGAGAAGTTTTAAAAAACTCCATTACTATCATAATGTGCGCCATTTGAAAGTCAAAGCTCTATATAAAGATTAAAACTTTATATGGTAGGAACTCTACAGAAATTCCATGATTCAATTTTTTGTTAAATTGAGAGAACACATCGAATGATTCTACAGCAAGAAATGTGTATGTATATATGGCTTAATACCCCATATAGGGGTTGCGCCGCTTGTTTTTCAAGATTTATAGATCAACTTTTTGATTAAATCAGTCCCCTTCCAGTTTTTATCTCACTTCTTTGCTTATCTTATTCCATAGTTTCATGTCTTTAACTATCTCTTTTATATTTTCAATTCCTATATTTTTAGGTCATTTTTACTTCATCTAGCATCTAGACTTTGGTCCACCTTTTTTTTGTCATTTCTTGTTAGTCAATTCTCATTACATGTGCCAACCGTTTCACCATCTGATGCTTAATTGTTTAATAATATCTCTTCATATTTCTTGTGCTACTTTGGTTCGTTCTTGCTCTGTATTCATTTTATGATATTTTTATTTGACTTGATATTGTCCAAGGACTTATTTTGGACATTGAGGTCCAAATTAATCCCGTCTAGTTATAACTTACATTAGAGAACTGTCTAATTTTCTACAGACACAGAACTACTCCCTATTAAAGAGAAGTCTTTCTTAATGACCGACTAATCCTAATAAGTAAACTTTTATGTTATTTATAGAATCCACTAGACATTAAAAAACAGAAAAAGAAAAACAGAGCAGTGTTTTTATATATAAGCAAAGTATTTGGCAAAGTTCAAAGATCACTTTTTGAATATCCACATATTACTTTGAGTAGAATTGTACCACCTTACCAGAAAAAATAAAACAATCAATTATTAACCCACTAAGCTTACGATACTTTCATGGTAATTTCTTTCGTTTCAATGTTTATAAAAGCCCAATCTCATGTCTGTAGAAGTTTCTCTTGGCAACGTTATCTGTTAAGATCTCCATTGTTGCAACAAAAAAGACTTTGGTGTATCTTTTAGTAATAGATAATGACTACCCCAAAAGTAGAATTTTAATAAGAGACCTTCTCTCGTTTTCATCTATTATTTTGAACGTGCAACTCTATGACGGAACTTATGGCCTGGCCTGCTATATGCCTGTTAACTTGATATATCGATTGAAAGTAATGAATGGGCATTTTATCCCATAACAAATGGAGGGCTATTATTGCACTGCATCACTTGCAAAATATCAAGTATCGAAATGCAAATAATTTTTCTGGTTCTTCTCATCTAATTGCGCTGAAATGTTATCGGAAACTAATGAATTAAGCAGCCAAGGCCGTGACTTATCGACTCTATCAGCACACAAATCGATGTGGAAGTGCAGAGCAGTCGGAAAATTTTTAATTGAGCGGCATCTCATTTTACCAGCAAAATTGCTAACTGTAATATTAGTAGTGTATACGTGGCTGGTCGAAGCGCAGAGAGTTAGCTGGCGGGCGAGGTATACGACTCCCAGGGGACACCGTCATGGGAGCGCATATTTCCCTGTCTGTGCTTTGCCGTTCCCCCGGTACCTCCTGGGGCCCGCTGCTGCCGCTCACCACCCCTCAGCCAGTGGCGGCGACGTAGCGAACGCAAGGAACAAACATAAATGTCGGAATATCCAGGCATTTCATTTCGACTTATGAAATATTCACGTGATTTGGCAGTTTTTCATTTCTGCAATGCAGATGTATCTTTAAAGGGCTGGCGGCTAAACCAGTAATGAGTTTTCGCAAAGCGACAATGCAACAGTTTGGGAAGCAAAACGCGACCTAATTCTTCTAATGAGATTTATTTCGATGTTCGCAATAAACCTAAAACAAGCACATAGGACTTTCGCATTATGCTTGCGACGACAAATAAGAACGAGCTTCTACATTCCAGTGCTGAGCCAAAGGTAGAATAAATACGCAAAAGCATCTTACATTTGCACCGCAAAAATGCAAATATTTGCAAATGCCAAAATACAATTTGTGAATTAAATATGAAATGACCTTTTTATGATACACGCGGCAATCGCAGAAAGTTTCAACAATTAAATCCAATTAAAACCAATATAATCATACGGGTTAAGTTGCTCAAAAAACTTGGGAGGGGAAAAATCCTAAACATTGAAATTCTTCTCCTTTTATTATCTTCGTGGTTTCAGATCCCTATTTAAAATTAAACCACATTTCCCCTTCAAAATAACGTCACATATATTTCTTTGTATCAACCAACTGCAAAGAAAGTTGACCAAATATAAAAACAAGCATTTCAGAGATTCCATGCGAAAAGGAATAGAATCCACTATCACACGTTGATTTGATGAGTTTGGAAAGACAATTGTTGTCTGCGCGACCTGCGAACTGAAAGGTTACAGCTCTCATAAGTGCCTTAAATGACCACCATTGTTATCCTCGGCTACTTAATTATTTTTAGCGACTGAGTAAACCACCCGCAGGGCATCAGAGAGCTCTAGAAATGAACCCGGTTCTGCCAGAATCACAACCAAGCGCTCGACCACACTAGTGCAAACATCTCTCATAAAACAATACAATCAGAAAAATCTGGATATAAATATCAAAAAAGTTAACTCGTCACAAAAAAAGACAGCCAAACCATTACTTCACTGAATAGACTAAATATTCCTGGCTTTCTTATTAAACCCATTGTAATTGGGAAAGAATCAACTAAAATTTCCTTTTAAAAAGGAATTCATTGATGAGAAACAATTTATAAAGATAGATAGTAGGTGGCTCAAAAGATAACAATACTTTGACCAAGATTAGAACAAGCAACGCAATAACACCGGAACAAGTTGGGTCAAGTTCTTCATCGCCCCGAGAGTAGTTCAAACACTGATTCTTCTAATTATTACTCTTCCAAACAACCCCTAAAAGACATACATAACGAGAATGGAAAGGCCATCAAAAACAATCTAAAAAAACAGCCTTGTAGTAAAGTTGCTAACTGTACTTTATTTTCAACCTCTAAATTAAATTTACTTTTAATTTGTGACAAAAATAATTGATTTGACACCAAAAGTATGCTCGAACCATTCTTTTACTTTTATGGATAAAGAGGAAGCTAATGCTCGGATCCACATACCTTAATCACGATTATTCCTCTCTACCGGAAACCTAAGAGGTAGAAAAGCTGGTGATGGGATGCAGAGAAAATGATTCGCAACTAAACATCGGCAGTGATGCAAATTCACATCAGATTACCTAGGGAAGATGAGTCTTTACTACAATTTAATACTACAAATAATTTAGACGTACTGAATGTAGGCAATAAACCTTCCTTCATTGATATATAAAGAAAGAGAGTTTTAGATAATAAGTAATAGATTTAGTAGTAGCTTTATCAGAAATTGGCATGATTCTGCAAAGATAAGTTGTTTTAACCACAGGCACATCTATATTGAAATAAGGGATATCACCCCTATACAAGAAACCTATCGTAACCCTCGAAAGACAAATTGGGAAGCCTAGAGCACAATCTTAGAGGGATGAATAAAACGATCAGGGTTAGTATAGAGCAAGACAATTACGGGATCCTGTAATATCAGCGATGAAGGTAAATTTCCCCAGGTAAAAAGGAATGAAGGCCTTGCTCGAATGAGAAAGCAGAAAAGAAAGCTTTTTAATACAACAAAGAATTTGAAAGAATAAGATAATTGTAAAAAAAGCCTTAAGTGAATATAACAACGCTCAGAGGAAATCCAAAAAAGATACGTTGAGAAGGCACTGTGAAGAGGTGAAATGCACTCAATAAAGTGCCAAACTACACAAAATACTCAGAATCCTTAGAGCCCCATAACTACTCTGAAAACGGAGACAACAGAACACACCAATACTAAAAAGAAAACAGTAAGATAACTACTCAGGGTATAATTTTTGATGGCGCAGGTTACTACTGTATTAGCGAATTCAAAACTGGAAACTCCAAAGTGGGCATCTAGAAAGAATAGACAGAACAAAGAAAGTGACATATGTAAACAAAATAAACTGGACAATGAACTCACTTTAATCTCATAAATCTGCGGAACCTGACGGCATTTATCCTATTTTCTTGCAGAAAGGAAATGTTCTTCTATACCACAGAATGTGCGATATATTTAAGAGAAGTCTTACTCTGGGGTATGTACCAAGATCCTAGAGACTAATTAAAGTTACTTTTATAGCAAAACCTGAGAAAATAGGCCAGTATGAAGCTGAACCTCTAGGATCAATTAGTTTAATGTCATTTGTACCGAAGACTCAAGAAAAACTGCTTCTACAGGCATATCAGGGATGATATATTAATCACTCGACCTCTTCATTAAAACCAGTATACATACAAAGAAAGAGTATCTACAAAAACAGCGTGGACAATGCTGTAGAAAACAAAGAGGTATTTTAGCTGCCTTTTTGGATATTGAGAGAGTGTATAATAATACAAGGCGGAGGCGACAATAGTGTCAGTCAGACGAGCTCATGGAAAAACATGGGGTCTAAAACCAAAAGTGATATATTAGATATACACTACTGTGGTCAAACCCATAATTACATACGCAGATTTGGTATGGTAGACAAAGATGGCGCAAAGAACTGCTATAACCGTACTAAGTAAGATACAAAAACCTGCTTGTTTAAGAATAACGGCGCCATAAAATCATCAACAGCGGCAATAGAAATACTGCTAGATCTTCCTTTTTTTTATTTTGAAATCATGGGAGAGGCAGGAGTGGTTCTTTGTGAACTGCAAAGATTGTAGGGATATGGAATATATATAAATTGGACATATGAATGGAGACAGTAAATATGAGAATAAACCATATGACGACAAAATTCGCATTCAACATAAATTTCAAAGTTAATATTATGGATCGAAATAAATGTACAATCGAAATAAGCAACAGGAACAAACTCGGAAACATTATTTGGTATGCAGACAAATCAAAGACCGAGTCTGGAACGGGAATAGGGATATACTGCAAAAAGGGAAACTTGTAGTTAAGCAATTCACTAGGACAATGTAGGTACATCCGTTTTTCAAGCAGATATATTTGCTACATTGTAATGCGCCAAGCAAAATAATTCGAGGGCTTATCAAAATAGGCACGGACACTAAAATATCCTCGAAGGCATTAAAGAACCCGATGGTAACATCCAGGCTGATATGAGAATGCCGCGAAGAACTCGATACTTTAGCAGATCACAACAAGTTAACTCTGTTGGAGGTACTGATAAGCTAGCACAAATAGGATCATCAAGTCTCTGAACCGGGTCTGAAAATACCTAAAGGTACAGTTCTAATTCGGATGAAAAAATGGGTCAGAAAACAACATAAAACGTACTTGGAAAATGTACAAAATGGACAAAGGCATAGGAAAACCTTCATAAAAGAATCATCTCATAAGTGAACTGAAGAACTGTTAGTATAAAACAAGAATCAGCTACGAAATGTTATAGGTCTCACCACATGACACGACATTGTTTTTGTCAAAAGATACCTCAACAAAATAAAAAATAAGGTTGTACAACGGAGACCTAAAATTCAAGAAATACGAGAGGAAAACAGAGCTACATCCACATCTTGTACAAGTATAAAGCTTTAACTCACATGAGGCAAGCTATTTATGAAAAACCAATGATAGACCCAAAATAATAGAACAAATATTCTGCAAGAGACATAAATGCTAGTACAAACAACAAAGATACTGGAAAAAAGTGCTGTAAAGAAAATGGGGTAAGCACTATAAATTCATGAGGTTGCAATACTACCGGAGTCATAAATCAAACGACTCTCAACATACAAAAATGGGTAAAGAATCACAAATAAAGAGTGAAGTTCGAAACCGCTACCTAAACCTAAAGTCGTACACTTTAGACTTTTTAATAAGTAACAAACTATAAAAACCACAATCAACAACTGCAATAGATACTCCAAAATATTGCAATGTTTTGGTCAAGATTAGATCATGCAACGGAATATCATCGTAAGAAGTAGTTAATAATTCGCGGAACTGAATTTCTTATTCCCTTTTCCAAAACTCCTCTCTCTACATGATTTCTCGAAGAGTTATAAAGAAGGAACAGACATTAAAAGGAGTTGATTAAATAGGTTTCAGTAACAAAAATATAATTCTACAACATTATATTTGTTGTGCGTGACTAAACTAAAACATGATTATGGAGTAAAAAAATCTTTAATTAAAAAAAAACAAAAATCCACTCCCTCCCCCCAAGAAAGTCTAAGAAGCTACCGATAATTCTTGATTAAAAATCAGAAACATAAAAGCTTATCCGACCAAATTTATATCAAAAAGAACCAAAGAGTTTACCAAGTAACCAACAAATTCACCAAACGGCTTGGACGTGACTTTTTCCACTCTTTGTGAAGTACTTCTCGAAAGACGTTAGTATTGGTTCTGATAGTTTATCCAAGCCGATGAAAACTCCATATTGTTTAAAAAAAGTTGACATTGGATAGAAAAGTAACAATTGTTGTTACAGTAAAGATGTTCTAAACTTTAACGACTACTCAAAAAAAAATTAAAGAAAATTGTGATAAAGTAGAAGTTGATGTAATGTCAGTCTTGAGTTTGGATATATGATTATAATCTCAAAAGTGTTCTTCACTATTTTACATTTTTTAATTTTTACGGCTGGGTTTTAAATAGCTTAAACAGTTAACCAAAATATTGCTAAATTAAAACTCATATTTTTATTAATATGTTTGCATTTATTTCGTCAGACATAATAGAGTTGTAGTGTTCAAATAGTTTTTACGTTTTCTTATCATTTAAACTTGTGGCAACTCAAGAGTTGCCATTGGCATGCTAACAGATGTATGCTAATGAAATTACCGAAAAAGTCATCATATGCCAGATGATCAGTCGTTTCATTGATCGTCATATACATCTCTTTATCACTTGTTCTTCTGAATAAGCTTATTGGACTTTATACTGTCTAGATCCCCATTTAGTGATCTATGGAAAATTTTAACATTTGTTCTAAAAACATGAACATATTTTTCATCTACTACGTGTCTACTACTTAATGACGGTTCTATTGAAGCAAATGGTAGGTTTGAGTATATGGTCAACGTTATTTTGTATCACATGAATACTTTTTTGCTCTTTCACTGTTTCTAGCATACTGTGTTTGTTTTCTTCTAATTCAATTCGTCTGTATTAATCTATTTTTTAAAAGAAAAGTCAAAAACACCAAAGCAATTTATTATTGGTGAAAGAATAAAGTGATTTTTGAACGAAAAATTGAAAAGGTATTTCCCTTTACAAAGTATATATTGCAAATATTGAATTTTTCAATTTTAGTTCCACAAAAATGATACATGGTTTAGGTAAAAGTCGACGGTTTGATTTTTTCTAATGCTTTTAAAGTTTGCATATTTGTGGATATATCTTTGCCTCCTTTTCCATTTAATATCTGTAGTTTTTCTTGTTCAATCAAATCTGATAATCATCTTTAAATCATTCGCCCATCCTCTTCTTTTCTTTGCCATTCATGGTCTACATTGTTGCATTTCTTTGTTCTACCTGCCATCTTTCTGTTGCAAAGTGTGTCTCCACTTCAGAGATGCTGTGACATCTACGACATATATTACTATAGCTCTTTGTTTGCCTTTAGATTTATTTTATGAATTATTTAAGCATATCTTGAATTCACTCCAGTGGGATACTCCATTATCTTTTCCACTGCCCATAATTGTATGCTGTCAAAAGCCTTCTGCCAGCCTACAAAGGTTAAGTACTGTGGTAACCTGTATTCATTTAATATTTCTATTGATTTGATTATGGTTAGTAGGTGATCTGTCGTACTTTCTAATGTGTTGTTAAGTTTAGTAATTATTATTCTAACCATTAATATATGTAATTGTGACAACAAAGATATTTGACGGTAATTTTATAGTCCATTTTTTGTCTTTCTTAATAGCAGTATTATTAGTAATGTGGTTTGCTCTTTTGGTATATTTCCTTTTTCTAGACATTTGTTTAATAGTATTTTCATTAACTCTTCATTCTAAGAATTCGGTTATGACCCGCTTTCTCCTGGTGGTAGTAGAAGAAATATTCTTCATATTTTTTTAAACCTGTCTATGCCTTTTCTTCATCTGTCTCATGTATGCCCTCAGAATTTATATTTTTTACTTTTATATTTAATTTTTTGTAGTACGCTTTGTTTTTATTCACATAGCTATATTTTATAGTTGTGAGTACAAAGATAATATTCATTATCGTTAAAACTGTTGTAATTCTAGATACAAGGTTTTACTTTCGACAAGCTTTTTGGTGTTTGCATCTCTTGTAGATAGATTATCATCGTAATTAACACTTTTAACCGCTACAGAGTAGGAATAGCTCCCTTGAGAAATTCACCTGCAATAAAACAAAAATGCAACTAAGTTCCGTAGTCAAATTTAAAAGACTTTGGTTATATATCAATGTGGAGAATGTTCAAACACTACCTCGCACACGGGTTAGTCATCGTCTTAAAAAGACTCGTTGATTTTTCAGTTTGATAACAATATTTTCTCCAAAAGATCATCCATCAGATAGATTTGGAAAATTCACAAAAATCTTGTTTTTTAAGTAGTTAGATATAGAAATGTAAACTGCTTTACCAATCAGTGAGGTTATTTACCCATAAAAAAAGTCCTGATATTCAAAAAGCTCCAGTTGTGACATCTATAATATCTGCATCATGTGATTTTATTTTAAACGGGCAACGACCTCAGGCTTGTCTTTTAAATTATTGTTTCAATAAGACACAATGTGTATGTCTGATCTATGTAGGACTATTTCGAAGGAAAGTCATTTTTTAATTTTTATCCTTTTATATTTCTATTTCCCTATAGTCTCTTGATACGACATTATGAACAATTGTGTACATTACCACACATTTTTTATTTCATTTACAGCCTAGAAACATATAGATCTTTCAATATTTTACCTATCCCCCTAAAACTATGTCATAATTCTTAGGTTTCAAAAATTGTAATTAAAAATTGCAGTTGCCCCTTCTAAGTGTTCTCCAAGAATTACAGTTCTAAAAAAAAGTATGAAAAAAGACCACCGACCAATTTACTAAATCCAGAAAATACCAAAAATAAAATAAAATATTTCCTGCTTTCTAAAACCAGGTGAATTAATCCCTGGCGGACATACAAACCTGCCTTTTTTGAGTTATATTCTATTGTGCCGTAATTACTAGGACACTATATGTATATGCAATAATTTACTTTCTAAACGAGCCTTGTATGCTGAACAAATCCATATATATTTGAATTAATTAAACAACAAAATGCGTGCGCTACTAGAAGCTGCAACTGATTAACATCTGAAACTTCCCATCTCAGGTGAACGTCAGCAGAGAGGTTTTAAATTTGAAAATAAATGCAGACGTATTGAACGAACCAACCCGAGATCGTAACGAAATTAGATATTAGGAAGATGTGCCAGCTGTATCTGGTTACCACATTATTTCGAATGCAGCCTTCAGATAGCGACTGTAGCCACCCTTCCTACATAAAACACATTTCAATTAGGGTAAAATTAGCACGGCAAAATTTTTGCTTCTCTAAATTTGCTTCAAACATTGAATTATTTTTTTTAGGATAAAAATTCAATTAAGGGGCAAAAATTAAAAATTTCCCTAAACATATATTTTTTTAATTAATTATCAAAATAAAGCATGAGTTTGCAACACTTATAAGGGCTACGCAGAAAAAATCTTGCCGACATACTTTATTACCCAGAAATACAATTATGTTGATATTTTATTATATAGGATGTTTCAAAAAGAATCATCAGATTTAAAATGTTTATGTTATAAAAAATAATAAACATAGACGCTTAAGATTAACTTTATATTACAGGGCAAATTTGAAGTTTCTTACATATCAAATCATAGGTGCTTAATATGCCCCTCTTGGGATGCGCGGCATATGTCCATACTATAACTAAATTCGTCCAAAAGTTTTGCGACCATATCTGGAACTACTGCTGTTATGCGGTTCCACGGTTCGACCGCTGCAGTTGGAAAATGAGGCATATAAACGCAATCTTTTATAAACCCCCACAAGAAAAAATCGCGCATAGTGAGGTCCCGCGATCTTGGAGGCCAGTGATGTAAAGCTAAATCGTTAGGTCCCATACGGCCGATCCATTGTTGTGGAATCTGATTATTCAAACATTCTCGAACTTTCAGTCTACATTGTGGTGGCGCCCCGTCCTGCTGGAAAATGCAGGCATCCGAATCGGTCTCTAACTGTGGAAAAACAGTTTTCAAGCATATCTAAATATATGGTTCCCGTAAAAATGTTCTGTAAGAAGAAAAAGGGACCGTACACTTTTTCCGGAGAAACTGTCCAAAAAACATTGAGTTTAAGAGTCTCTCTCATGCTGTACAATTTGATGTGACTGCTACGTACCCCATATTCGAACATTATGGAAGTTTACTTTTTTTTCTGTTCAGTCGCCATCTTGACAAACACTGAGGCGGCAGGTGAACGAAGTGGACGAAGGTAAACTCGAGAATTCCCTAAACGAAGACTTTCATGGCCGGTGTTATGGTGCATCGTGTGGTTGGGTCTCGGGTCATAAAGCCGTGGGCGAAGTTCAGTTCTTGACAACTGCGGCGGACATCTTCAGAAGAAAATCTTCTAAAAACGTCAAGAGTTCTGAACTCCGACCACGGCCCTATAACCCGAGAACAAACCACACGATGCATCGAGAATTCCCTCTTCTAACAGTACATTGTTCAATCAAAACGGATTAAAAGCTGAATAGTTATAATTCTTTTTGAAACACCCTGTATATTAAACATTTCATACTGCAATAAATCAAAACTGCCTAGGATACAAAAATTTTGCAAAGTTTATTGTGACAAATTAAAAAATATTTTTGTAGTAGTGATGACATATATAACAAAATATTGATGCTGTTGTAGGTCTACAAGTACCAAAACCAAAAATTTGTTTGAAATAATTTTAAATAAAAGAAGAATAAATTTACCTGCAATATTTGCCAACAATAATTTTTGTGTTTATAAGGTAGTAACAAGTTGCATTTTCGGATTCAAATGGTTTGGATAAAACTGAACTCCGGATTTTGATGCGCTACTGCTGAAAAGCTGAAGGGAATATAGTGTCCACTACTCTACTATCTTCAGATAGTACAAGCGCTTCGATACCGGCAACATGAGTCTCAAAGATCAGTTTCGTTCTGATCGTCCATTAAAGTTTCGGCAAGAAGGTCATGATTTGCGTTTGGAGAAACTTTGAAGGAGTTTTGGATTTTAAACTTATGCCAAATGACCGCGCCATCAATGCCAAACTTTATTCCCATCAGTTAGACCCTGTTTATGACAAGTTTATGAAAGCGCACTTTGTTTCAGCAAGACAACGCCAAACTCAAACTGCTAATAATAAGAAAAAATGAAGAATTTGACAGCGTTGAAATACTTCCACATCTAGGCTACAGTCCAGATGCAGTCAGATCGCACCTAGCACATGCAGGGTTGCCAATTCCCAATGGATATCGTGCAGCCCACATAAACGTGCACAGTTTTGCGTCCCTCACTAAAAAGTGGTACCTGTCACCGCACCACTGAACCGCTCATTGGATCACTTCAATCTAAACTGGTTTAGTTCATAATACAAATTACTTTTGAGATAGTCCCTGTAGTGTTGAGATGAAATATAAAATAAGAAACTGCACTTTGACTCTTCTGTACACCCCCGTAATTAATCCAGAAGTATTCTGGTAGATTATTCGGTCACACAGTATTCTACCGCGTAACTGCAAAGTCGATAACTTCGTTCTAATGAAAGCTTTCCATATTTTTATTGCAATTGAAATACATGGCACAATAATGCAACAAAACTGCAAAAATGGCCTAAAAATCACTCTGGCAGGATTCTCTTCCAGCGCCAGTAAAAGCAAGTACACGCTGCAAATATCATTGGGTTTATTGTACTCTCAGCGCAAAATATGAATATAGAAAAGCTTTTAAAGAATGTCCCTTCTTCTATAAATCTTTATTGTTATTTTTTAAAGGGATATCGGCTCAGGCGCGCTAAAACTTTCATGGATAAAATATGTTATCAATAGCTGGATTCCAAAAAATTAAACATTTTTTGCCAATATTAAAGCGGAATTTACAAAAATTTACGTAGGTAAACAAAAAATAAACCGATTTTTTAATTATTAAAGAATCATAAAGATAAAAGTATACAAAATTATTTTTCTACTTAATCTCCCGACGAAAAAAGTTCTTTAATCCTTTCTCGTACAACTAAAGTAGTAGTCCGAACAAATCATAATCTTAGGGAAATAAGTCTGCATTTTAGAGTGTTGCACTGTGGTCCCGAACAAATCTTAATGTTTTGTTTGGGCAGTTCTACGGAGCTGAGCGTTATGGATATGCAAATTTATTTCGTTCAACAGTTGACAGAAGCAACTTCAACAACCGTCTACCGGCGATTACTTTCGAGAAGGCAGCGAACAATACGAATATGCTCCTCAACCGCGCGAGTTCTCGGGCCACGCCCTAAAAAATAGTGTTGTTGCAGAACTGTGTCTTAAGTTTTGTGACAAAAGTACCTCTTGCTTTGACATCATGATACTCACTAATGGGAAGAATTAGGTATCCCTCCCTACAACACTCTAAAGCTGCACATCTCCCCATACACCCCACAACGCGTAATTTCTTTCTATTTATATTTACTTCACCTGCATATTACCGACATAAAAGAAAAGAGAATAGAAGATACACATTTTTAAAAACTTAATCCTATTCCAACACAATTTAATTAAACATTTGGATCATATCATCAATAATCTAGAAAATAGCATATTCAAAAACATGCTACTAATAATGTCAATAAAAAAAAAATTTGTTTCTCAATTCTTTCTTGTCGCTAATGTATAAAATTAATTAGTCGTATAACAATTAATCATACTGATAAGTGAAACCGTATAAGCTATCAAATATTTTAATTCGTTATTTATAGAATCATCCTTTTAAAGCTACTATAAATCAAAGATCATTGCAGATCTAATTTTTTCATATAATTTAACCTACAACTTCTTGTTGTAATTGTCGGAATAATAATTTTACTAATCCATAGCGCAGAAACAACGCGAATATTCTTCTCGATCATGCTGGTCATCGGGAAACGTCGGCGACCTTAATTTTAAAAATTTTTATGTCGCACATACAACACAAGGATGTCCACAAAGTGTGCATTAAACTTTCTCGAAATATTAAACATTTTTACGCCCTTTGCTATAAAAAATTTAATAATCCATTGCACAAGGGATGTGGATATCTCTTGCTTCGGTATAGTAATGCTGACTAAAAAAGTGTTAAGGCAAGGTACCCTACGAAAATATTCTCCCTACCTACAATACTACGAAACATTGTAGTTTTTGTTATTGTAAGAGTACGTTATTTACTTTGTAATTATTATTACTATAAAGAAAATATTTTTTAATCGTTAAGCCTAATTTCTTAATCAGAACTTTTAATAGATTCAATAAAAGCATTTTGATCTCAAATATTTTATGTCTAATACAACATTCTGTGTCGGGACAACAATAATGCCAAATTAGATGCCGTGACATTACGTCACCGTTTAAATAGACCCCAACTCTCGCTATATAAATTACCAGAGGTTCTCAAACTACTATCTATACTCCATATCTTATATTGGCAAAATATACTTTCAAATATAAGATTTTTTAAGTATACCATGAAAAATATCGCGGACAACATTACAAATTTCCTGAACTTCAAAATTTGTTAACATTTTCATATTAAACGCAAAATTTATTTTAAAACCAACTTTTCGTTGGTTAATTTAATTATGAATACAAACCGTCCCATTAAAATTGATCCTATCATCATTATTGCGATTTCAAAACTAACACTGAAAAAGCTCTCTGACATTTACAGAATCCAAAGAAAGAATCCAGCTTTGTCTCTACTTAAAAGAGAAACTTCTAAACAGAACAAGTAGATGTGCGACTAATTAGGTGCCCTACAACACCATGACAAATATCCTTATATATTAAAATTATAAAAAGTTTAGCATTGGAGAACATCAAAATTATGATTATCTAGACACAGAATATCAAAAAATGGTTAGTCTTTCCACAATGAATGAGATCCGGTTCCTAAATTCAATACATTGTTTAAATCTAAAAATTTAGATATTTTAATTTTTTAGTATTTAAAAACTAAAAAATACACGATAACATAGAAAAAATGCCATAATAACTAATGCACACAAAAAAAGTATTAGCAAAAAATTCAATATAAGTATCAATTAAGAATAATTACAACAAACGGAAAGAATTTTGAGCTACAAACCTTCAAATATTTTGAAAAAAGCGAAAATTTTATAAGAGGGTGATATATAAGCCATTATCAGATAACAACTTTATCAAAAATTGTAATACCTTTTTAATTCGAAAGAAAATTATAAATATAAACTAAAAAATTGATAATTTTTAATAAAAATACTGGAAAAATTTATCTTATAAAATAAGATCAGCTCAAAGAATTTTTTTTTAATTTTTAGAATTTCAAAAAAGGACAAATCACGCACGGTGAAAACTGAGAGACTTGGTTCCAACAAGATAGACAGAACAGTTGCTTTCAGACACACACATACTTCTTTCCTTCTTCTTCGACGAAGATAATGAATTCAATGTACAAAGATCAGTTGAGGTCAAGATAATTAAAAAAATAAAAACAAGATGTGTGGAGCAGTTGTTTTTAAATACTTTTTTGAACAAAGTTAATTAATTGAAGTTACAGAAAAGAAAAATCAATTGATGTCAATGCAAGTAAGAAAGAAAACGGTAAAAACTTTAGTTAGCTAACAAGACGGATGCAATGTTTACTTTCAGATAAAGCTCTTTTCTTGTTGTTTGCATAAAGAAAATTAATTGAATGAAAAAATGATCAGTTGATGTGAACGTAATAAAACAACATAATAAAAACTTTAGCTTTGGCAATGTGGATGGAGCAGTTATTTTTAAATAACCTTCTTCCCTTTTTTTTAAATAAAGACAATTAATAGAATGTATTGAAAAGAAAGGTCTGTTGTTATTAAAGTAATCAAAACGAACACAGTAGGAGCTTTTGTTCCAATAAGATGTGTGGAGCAGTTGCTTTTAAATACACTGCTTTCCTTCTTTTTTTGAAAAAAAGGTAATCAATTAAATGTACAGAAAAGGAAAGATCAGTTAATGTCAATTCAAATAAACAGAACACAATAAGAATTTTGGTTTCAGCAACATGTATGAAGTAGATACTTTCAAGTAAATGTATTTCCTTTTTCAAATAAAAATAATTAATCAAAACGTAAAAAATAAAAGATCGGTTTTTATATATATATATATATATATATATATATATATATATATATATATATATATATATAATTAAGAAAAACGTAATAAGAGCTTTGGTTACAACAAAATTTGTGTAGTAGTTCATTTTTTAATTTTTTAAATGAAAATAATTCTATGAACAAAAAAGAAAAGATCAGTTAAAGTCAACGTAATTTAAAATAAAAGCAATAAGAGCTTTGGTTTCAGCAAGAAGCGCGAATTAGATGTTTTTAAATATATGTATTCCCTTTTTTTAAACGAAAATAATTAAGCGAATGTACAAAAAAGAAAAGATCAACTCCTCCTGCGACTCTCAAGGTAAACAGGCCTTAAGGTCGTTGCCAATCCCAAGCCCGAGTAAAGATGGAGGGTTGTGGCGTTGAGGTCAGCAACTCAAAACATGGAAGAAACTTAAAATGGTCTAAAATGTTTTCCAAAATAAAAGTGACTTTTAAAACGCAACAAGCCCAGACGTAGAGTACATCAGAAAGTTTAGAATCTCGTACTACAATAGTAGTAGCCCCACAAATTTTCGGGAGGGGGCAAGAAATTACAATCAAATAAACGTGAACACCATGAGAATTTACAAATGAAAAAAGTAATATCCACCTACAGATGGAATATTTAGGGCATGAGAACAAAACAAAGAGATATAGTCATCTTAACGGAAACCAAAAAAAAGGCACAGGAGAAAAAATATTAGCTAACTATTTTCATATATAGAGCAGGATGCCTAAACACGAGCAAGTAAAAGCGGAGTATCTATGTTAATTGGAAGGGAATGAAAAATATATCTATATATCTATATATATAAGGACAACCAACATCTGTTTTAGGTGTATATGACAACGTAAATAGAGATAAAAAAGATACCATTTTTGACAAACTATCAAACATAGTACATAGTATACCAACCCACAAAGAACTCATCATGGGGGACTTCAAAAGCCTTGTCAGAAAAGAAAAAGAATGCGTAATAGGATCTTTTAGATATTTGCTCGGCGTAAGAGCATCTAAATATACAAGAATAGACCTTACAAAAAACCTAAAATCGTAAAAATGCAGAAAAGATGGAAGACATAAACGAAATAGTTCTTAAGACTACTTAAACAGTTTAGTACTAGATGCCTATAAGTATATAGATTAGAAAACAAGCTAGACATGAACAAATACGGAATACTGCAAGTGGAACATAAAGTAAAAAGTGAGAATAGTAAGTACTGAGACAAACTGTGTAAATATCGACAATACACTAGCATATATCAGATTATCTTCAGCTCGGAATACAATAAAAAGAATAAAAAATAGCAAAAACACAAAAGGTATAATATAGACAATATAATAGGGGAAACAGATAAAATACTAACTGCTACAAGAAAGTAAAAAAATAACTAAAAGATGAAGAAATACCAAATAATATTCAGATCAGAAAATTACTGAAAATAAAATATATAAAACACTTTAACAAGCCTAAAATAGTAAAGCTCCGCTACAGAAAATATAAAGATCGAAACGCTTAAATATGAAGGAAAAAACAATAAAGACAATATTGAATAAAAATATTTAATAAATATAAAAACTCTAACTACAGAGGCATAAGCGTAGTCCCCTCCATATCTAGACTTTTTCAAGAGTAATGAAAAGAAAATAGAGGAAGGATGAATTAACCTTAGCGAAAAACAAAGTGGGTTTAGAAAAAATACATAGAACACGTTTAGACAATAAACATACAATAAAATAAGTTATCGAAAATAATAAAGAAAACAAAAAGATACTCATTTGTGGTTTATAGATTTAGAAAGAGGCATATGGCAGTATAACGGGAACCCTAACATGGGAGGCTTTAAGAAGAATATAAGTGGAGAGAAGTGGATAAGGGTATACATAAATAACAAAGTTACAATAAAAATAGGAACACAGTTATCAAAGAAATTTTAACAACAAATGGTTTAAAATTACACACACACACACACACATATATATATATATATATATATATATATATATATATATATATATATATATATATATATGTTATATATAACTTGTTATATATAACAACCTTTGAAAATAAAAAAAATGTACAGGAATGGGCATACAAATAGGAAACAATACGCCACGCTCTTTGCTTTCTTTGCGCAATATAAAGACGACATAGGGTATATGCTTCTAAAACTAAAGAAATAATTGAAACAGCAGAAAATCTATATATACATATATCGACGATCAAAGAAGTGAAATACTTTGAAAGTTTTAAATACCTAGACACGAACATCAGCTCCAAGGGTATGTGCGAAAAGCTCTTTTTAGAGAATTTCAATGGGAAAATGACTCCGAAATCTCTACATCGAATATTATAGAATGAAAACCTAAATCAAAAAACAAAATTACACATTTTCACAGTATTATTGAAAACATAGATAAAACAGAGACAGTAGATCTCGATTTTATGAGAAAAAGCCTGAAAGAAACTGGAAGTACAAAATGAGAAGGAAATACACCTGGGAAAGGATGGAAATTATCAAAACCTTAAAAATAGAGCACTGCAATGGCATGGATACGTAAACTGACTTTCAAAACAACGTTGCCCAAGGAAGATTACCCTAGTGGTTTCAGAAATGCAGAATAAAAAGATGAAGGTAAGCCGTAGGATAGAAGAACTATATAAAATGGAAAATAGCAAAAAAGGATTAAGAGAAGACGATTGGAAAACTAAAGATTTTTGAAAGAAACAGTAAAATATGAAATAAGAAAGAAGAAGAAAAGAAGAAATCAGTTGATGTCAATGTAATTAAAAAGAAATCAAATAAGAGTTCTGATTTCCATAAGATGTTTTTTTAAAGATCAGTTGGTGCCAATGTAATTAAAAGAACAGGATGGGTGTAACAAATAAACTTATTTTTAAAAAAAAGGCAATTAATTAAATATACAAAAAAGGATTCGTTGATAACTTAATTAAGAAAAACACAATTGTATCTTAAAGATAATCGTTTCGATACTTGCAAATAAAAAATTCATAACAACTAATGTTGCGAACAAATTGTTTATGGTAAGCCTCTCTTCATCCCAACAAGATGATGTCACTAGTAAATTAATATTATTTATAGGGTATTCTCAAAAACTAAATTGATTAACAAATAACTATTAATTAAAATTAATCTTCACGCATTAAAAGAATAAATTGGTAGGTTTCATGAAAAATTTCAAGTGAAAACTATAAAAAAAATGAAGAAAATTAATTATGACTTATTAATATACGATAGATTGTCTAAAATATCCTGTTATATAAAATTGCATTACAGAAAAAGCAATCCAAAAATTATAGATGCAGAAGCTTTTCACATTTACTGCCGCTTTTAAGAATGCTTTTAAAAATGATTTTTGTCAGCAAAGAGAAAGTGAGAGAAGAAAATTAATTACTAATATAAAGCCTAATCCATCATTTTAAAAAGTGGTATAATGTGCCGTAATTTTTTTCAAAAAAATACCTTGTTTTTTCAACAACAAAGCGAAATATTGTGGAAATTTATTAGAATAAATTGTTGAGAAAGTTATTAAGGTCATATATCCTGTTCCGAAAATGAACAAGGTGATATCACATTATATTTAATTTAGGCCCCTAGTATGAGAAAATATCTAAATAAAGTAAAAAAAAAATAAAGGTGACTATAATTTTAAAACTCTGTGGGTCTTAATTATCATTTACGCTTATTATGTTAAAAAATATATTCTCAAAATTTGACGGCGCTCACATTTTTTGACATCTAGGACAAAGTTGTACAAAAAATAAAAAACTTTTGGTTTAAAGTGTCCATTTTGCATTCTATATTTTGAGGTAATCTGTTACAAACTGCATTTGTTTTAAGGCCAAATCGCAGAAATTGGTATTTGCCTGTTTTGCCTTTCAGATTTGGATTAGTAACTATCAAGCAGAGTATTCATACCCAGTTTGGCAGGATTGGGCTGCTTCCTCCTAGACATTCTTACACTGAGCGGCGAGTCCTATCCTAACAAGCCCGATCAAGCACGTGGAAACCGCGTCGAACTTGCGCTGGAAAACCGAAATTTCGCCCCGGGCATTTTCAGTCGGGCACTGAAAGCGGCTCCGGCCGGACTTCACAAGCCGATGCGTGCTGCCGCCTGCGGGACGTCGGTCTCGGGCTTTGGCGCCATTATTTGGCACACGTCGATGTCGAGGCGCAAGCCAGGGTGCCGGACGGCGTCGTGACGCGGCTGCCAGGATGGAGCGCGGTGACTGGACTCACCACCGCGGCAGCTATAAACGCAAAGCGCGCGCATTTGCATCCCCTGGGAGTTCACTGCGCGATGTTCTCAGTTACTACCTACCTGTCTGCTGAAACCTTAATTAAATGATAACACATGATAACAATATACGATCTCGCCATTGTTGCATTCTCCTTTTTATTGGGCCCGAGAAAACTTGCCGGCAGTCGGGAAAACTTCAGGTCCTGGGAGTCTCAAGGTGGCCCTATACTACAGCGTCACAATTATGAAAAATCTACGCAAAAAACCTCATTTCATTACCCGTTAGAAAAAAATTACGTATTTTTAAATTTGTCTCTTAATGTTATCACTCCCTATTTGTAAAACTGAAAGTTTGCATTTCTTTATTTTACGTCCAATCGGTGTATTGGAATATCCACTAAATCCGCTTGATAAGAAGTGGTAATAATCACTATTTAGTTAGCGAAAGGGCAATTTTAACATCAACACATATAAAAAGAATGTGTTTAACACATAAATACTTAAACAAGAAGTTAACGTTTATCCATTACCATAGTAGTAATTCGAAAATGTACAGATTATTGCAAAAGTTGTAAAAATAATTTGACGGATTTCCTGTTCTGTCTATAAAATATTGCAAAAATCAAAAAAATTATATTTTAACAAAAGTGTGTTTAAATTGACTTCAACAGATAGTGAAATTACTGCTTTACACTTAACATGTGCTTAACAATATTATTTTCCTTCTCAACAAAGTTAATCCGAACTCCAATGCCCAATTGTATCCCATAATTAAATAATAATGCATCCCAATGCAGTTCCAGTCTCATAGGCAATGCAATCCTATTAAGTCAATAAAACCTTGCAAGAACATCATAGGCCACCTTATAGAATATGTGAGCGCATAGATAATTGATGAGATTAATAAAAATCCAAACGACATGGACAATGATACCGACCAAAACACGAATGGCAGATAATCAAAAAAGAAAAGAAACGCACACAAATGAAATTCCAACATAACTTAATCACCCCACCATATCAACACATCCAACAGATACAAAAAAAGAGGTAATAACAATAATGACAGCCGAGCAAGTAAAATTTTGAAACTCTCGCCAATCTACATTCACGCCGTCATTAATTTTTAAAAAATAATAGAACCAATCAGGTTTTCAACAATCGAACAGAGCGGACGTACTGCGTTTCCCATTCTATGTGAGAAGTGTCAAAATTTTATTAGTGCGCACAGCCCTAGAAAACCATAAAAACTGTCCACAAACAGAGGCTTGTGATTCAACAGCGTGTTGATAGGCCCATCATCGATATGGTCTGCAGCTCCTCGCCGCCACAGTCGCTTTTTTGAGAGGACGAAGCGTTACAGCGAATTCCTCGCCGTTACAGCAGAGCTGGAATAACAGCTTTTAAGTGAGCTATAAAAATTAAATATTAAGTGTTAGTTATTAAATGTGAGGAGCCGTGGCGGTTTAGTGGATAGGTCGTTAGACTACGAAACCAAGAGTTGCGGATTCGAATCCCGCTCTCGCCAATTCGATCGCTGGCATTTTTATAGCCCAGCTCGACTCAGGCTGCAATAAATGAGTACCTGGAGGTCAAACTCTGGGGTAATAATAGGCGGCCGGTACGTAGCGCTGGCCACGTTACTATCCTTGTGTACCGTAGGCTCCAGATTGTAGCAGACCTATCCTGTTACGATCCCAAAGGGCCTTCAAGGCCTGTTATGGGGAACTATTATTTATTATTAAATGTCGGCTTGTGCCTTCATCTGCATCTATTTTTTATTTTACAAAAATCATTCTAAAATAACTGAACGAAAAAATTGCGTGATTTAGTCAGCATACACAGGCCATTATGACTTTCTTTCCGGCTCCCGGAGGGGTGAAACCCTCCCAAATGCTACCGCATATGGTTCTACAACCACTTAGACATATATCAGCCAATTCCAACAAATACCAGATAATTTTCCAGTAAAATGACAAGAAACATTTTATCCCCACCCCTATTTAGAAACCCAATACTATATTTACAACACCACACCTTCTCAGCCACTAGAAAACAACAATACCAAAAAAGGTCTCCTACAAAAGGGGTAGAAATGTAGACAAAATGGAACTCCAAAACAAACACTCCAAAAAGAGCGAATATTGGTTTAGCCCACCTTCAACATCAAATCGTTACTCACCATTAAACATGGAGAATGACAACATTCTCTAGGAAAAAAGGGAGACTAAACTGAAAAGAAAATCTCAAAACATGACCCAATTTTTGTAACAAGGGTTCAGTTGCGCGACAAGTACAAATTTTGTATCAAATAACTAAACAACAATACAAAATAAATGTCTATACTAATAACCAAGTAAAAGTCTAGCCTAACTCACCCGAGTATTATAGAATAATCGCAAAAGCCCTGACTGAAAAGAAAACCGAATTTCGCACCTACAAATTAAAAGACGAAAGAAGCTATAAAGAAGTATTTAAAAATCTTTACCGTTCCATTGCCAGATAAAAGATCAAAACTAAAATTAAGAAATTAAGGCACCAGATCGCAAACATTTGGAACATCAAACAATACAAAACCAAGTTACCCCTCCCAATGTTCTATGTTTAGTTAAAACCAACCCCCAACAACAAGACATTTTAATTGTGGAATACTTGCAGCAATGTAAAATTCTTTTTGTGGCCCCCAGGTCAAAAAGAAATATCACACAGCGAGTAAGATGCCAACGATACAAACATACAAAAACATTTTGCCAACTACGTCCAAGATACGTAAAATGCGCAGGCGACCACCTAACAAAACAATGCCAAAGAAAAGAAAAATACCTCGATGTTCAGTATATTCTATGCGGAGGGAATCGCCTCTCAAATTACAAGGGATGCATTATATATAAAGAACTGCAAAGAAAACACTAATCATCCAGTTGGAACGGCCATGGTTGATCTGCCATAATAATTAAAAGTTCAATCAAGCACCATAAAATACAAAACTACTGTCTGGATATTGACTGGATACCCTCTCCAAAACATGTAGTAAAAGAAAAATAATTGGCAGATTCTTTCAAAATCCTAGGACAACGATTTATTGGAGTTGGAAATTATAACTGATTGGGGTATCAGAATCATAACCACAAAGAGATTAAAACTAAATAAAACCTTATAAAACAATAACTTACAATATCTTTCAAAGAGAGAGCACACCTATTGGCATAAGAAACCTAAACAAACTTCCAGATTAATTTCTGTATAACAAAAGACATTCCTTCACATTTTTTGAATATGGAATCTTGCTTTAAAATTAACAGCAACATTCGCGAATAATACCTTAGACCTGCCCTCAGATAGAAAAAGAATCATAGCATTACAAAAATTATAAACAAACTTAACTGCTGTTGAAAAATGGAGAACTAAAGCAAGTGAGTCTAAATCCACCCACGTAACCTTTACTATGCGCAGGGGAACTTGCCTTCAGGTACTGATAAATAACAATTCTCTACCACAAGAAAGAGAAGTCAAGTATTTCGGCTTATACCTCGATAGAAGACTCACATGAAATAAGCACATCTTCACAAAACACAAACAATTGGGACTAACTTTATCCAAGATGTACTGGTTACTGGAACATAAATCGAAGCTCTCAATAAATAACAAACTCCTCCTATATAAGACTACTCAAGCCAGCTTAGAGTTATGGCATCCAACTATGAGTCACAGCTCTCAACTCCAACATTGAAGTCTTAGAATGCTACCAATCGAAAGTGTTGTGAACGCATCCTGGCTTATACATATCTGACACGGCTATTCGTATTGAACTACCTATCTGAACAGTGAAAGGAAAAGTCAATCACTACAGTATTAAAAATCTAGTGATCATATTAGAGCACATCCTAACACTTTAGCAACGGGGCTCGTGGTTCTTCCAAATCAAAATATAAAACCCCAAAGATACGTGCCAAACGACTTTCCTACCAGATTCCTTAGTTAAATAATATGAAGTTTAGCTTTACTTTTAATTGCCATTTGTGCTTCGAAGCATACCGATATGTTACATAACGATCATTTTGGCAAAACAGCAAAAGACTCAAAGAAAATGTTACAAAACCTAAAAAATCAAGCCATCCAAAAGTATCTAACAAGACTCACTCCAGGTCAGCCACGGACTACTCACTAGGGAAAGCTACACAAAAATAAAACAACCCCAACATCAAATTCCGCCAATATCTGGACAAAAACGGCAAACAAAAGGCCATCTCGCATAAGTGTTTCAGCCCTTTCCTCCCTCAATAACAGCAGATGAAGAAAAAAACATTATCAAATAACTACAGATTTTTCATCAGATGGCCCTCTCTATCAAAAAAATCAAAGCCCATAAGGTAGAAATAATTATAAACTCATAAATCAATCCAAAACGAGCTCCCGGATATGATTTGATCAGCGGGAAAATACTGAAAGAACTCTCTCAAAAAAAGCATCACAGCAATAACACAAATTTACAATTCCATCCTCAGAATCGACTACTTCCCTTGTCACTAAAAAGTGGGGCAAATAATAATGATTTCTAAACTTGACAAAGCCCCCAATGATGTAACATCATATCATCCAATTAGCCTGTTTCCACTTCTATCCAAAATCCATCATAAATTATTGCTTAAAAGACTAATGTCCATCATCAATAAAAATAGACTAATATCTCCTCATCGATTTGCTTTCCATAATCGACATGATACTATTGAACAAGCACACCGATTAGTCAGAAAAATCAGACGTTACTGTTACGCACTTTTTATTGATATGTCAACCTTTTGACAAGCTATGGCATCTAGGCCTACTCTATAAGCTTAAAAATATTTTTCCTCGCCCACAATACATCTTACTACAATCATACCTCACAAATAGGACTTTCCAATTCAAATATCGGGAGGAACATACTCAACTTTATCCCATTCAATCTGGGGTATCGCATGGCAGTATTCTCGGCTCCATATTATATCTGTTATACGTCGCAGACCGACCTGAATATTGACAGACAACTAACCTGGCGTTCTCGCATATTCTCAAAAAGAAAACAGGGCAGACTTAAATTGCAGAAATTGTACTGGGTCTTAGGCAGACAAACCAAATTATCAAGAGAAAACAAACTTCTATTATAGAAGTCCATACTAAAACCAATATAGAGCTATGGTATATCTCTTTGAGATTCAGCTAGTAACTCAAACTTAGAGATCTTACAACAGTTTTAAAATAAACCTATTCGAGCTGTAGTAAACGCGCCGTGGTATGTCCCAAATAAACTCCTACACTCTGGCCTGAAGATACCTACTATTAAGGAAAAAAATAACAAGTCACAGCATCAAATACAAAAATAGAATCTCCACCCATCTAAACAATCTTGCATCCTCACTCATTAACGAAGACAGAATCGTAGTGTCGCAATAGATTATATTCAAAGCATGATGGAGAAGAAGAAGAAGACATTAAGACCTACATATGTTATACTTGTAGTCCTTCCTGAACTGATTGTATATTTCAGTAAAGTCAATAATAAAAAAAATGCTTTACTTTTATTTTTAGTTTTAAGGTCTAGTTTGTAAGTTTATTTTTGTTTACAAAAGACATAGTACTACTGTTACAGGTGCATCCTACTATGTATACTCCTACACGTCTAAATAATCAATGCAAACTATTTACTAAATGTACATGTACAAATGGTAAATACATTGGGATGTTAATAAAAAAAATCAAGTTCTCAAAAAAAAAACTACTATAGAAAGCAACATCTAACGAAGCAAACAAAATCAATCCCCTGACTGAGAATTCCCATAAAAAATGAACGGGACATCTCAAAATGAAAACAATCACCACACATATAAATTTAAAGAAGAAAGACCATATAGAGGGTTCATCAAAAACTTAGATAATTCAAAAACGAACTAACCAAACAAGATCATAAATTCGGAACAATGTAAACATTCGCCACAAAGTAACTAAATTACCTCTCTCCGTGGTAGACACCAAACCAAACAAAGAAGAAATATTTAGTCTAAAATACACCAGCAACATTATTTCAATTAACCCCCCCCCCCCCCCAAAAAAAAAAATATTATTTCCCAATATATGAAATGTAAAGACAACGGGAATACAAAAATATACTGTAACAAACCTTTTACCTGTTTCAAGTTAAACACAAGACCTCAATATGCAAGAAAAATGTGCTTTATATGGTAGGAGTCACCCGACCTATTGTAAAGATTACACAGTTTACCAGGACCTTCAAAGAATCAGAAACGCATCTTCTAGAGAAAGAGCAAATAAAATTCACCCATAACAAGTACCTCCCAATATAAATGACTGTATTCCTGTCCAGAATCAAGTCAATAACCCCAATAAGGAACATTACGTACTCTCACAACATAAACCTATTTATTTTTAAACATGAGTAAAAAGAAACAACAAGCTACCAAACAATGACCAACAAATGAGCATTTAGGAGGCTATATCAAACATCCTTATCGAATTTAATATAGTCAAATGGTCCATCACAAATTACACTATCAAACAGAAAAAAAAAACAATGTGCAAGTATATAAATTCAAACTCTTCCATGCCCACTTGTAAATACAGTAGTTTAATTTACAACCCACCGAGGCATACCAAATCAGTTGGCGAATATAAAGAGTTTTTCAGGTTCTTGGAAGGAGGCGATTTAATGAAAAAGACAACCTACTAAGAGCAGTACGATGAAGTGACTTCTTAGTGATCCAGTAATCCAAACAAACTACCGGACTACGCAGTCACCAACGATATACTAAAGCAGAATCGAACCAAAACTTTTCTGATGATCATTCTCCAATCATCAGCACCATTAACACAACCAGAATCAGTAAAGAACTGCTCCTCAGACTTTGTATTAAACAGACGGATTGGAATTAGATCAGAAGCTACTTAAATAAAAACTTCAGGATAGACATAAGAATCAAAGGTACTATTCAATACTTAACCACCATGCTCAAACCAGTTGCTTGGCAAGCCACTCTTACTTGTTCTGTTGTTTTCTTGTCGGAATTGATTTTTCTGCAGATTTCGAAAATGACTTAAATTTTCATGTCACGTCAGATTTTTCCACAAATTACAAAAAAAAGGTTAAAAAACGTATTTTTTTAATGACATTGATATATGGCAATGTTTGTAACGTGTAAAAATGTTCTCTAAGGAGGGGGGACAGAATAAATGTGTAAGGAATAGATAAACATAAATACATATTTAAAAGCAAACATACCTAACATTTACCACTGGGCTCCTCTTTTCTTGGATTGTCTTCGGTGTTCGTCCATACAGTCTATATTCAACATCCAATAGTCGACCATCATATGTACTTTCCTCAGTATCTCTTTTCCATAATTTTAATATCCTGATGTAAGCGCTCGCCATGTTCTTCCGTAAAATCACCAATATTGCCAAGAAAATAATTTAGGTGAGCATGAAGAAAGTAAACTTTGATGCTCCATCGTACTCTTTTCCTATATCAAACAGCACCGCCACGAAGTGCTGCTTCCTCAGAAAGGCATCACATACAGCTAGTAGTTGTAAATTATCGATGGTTGAGCAACTCTTACGAAACCCACATTGTTGATTATGTAGTTATTGTTGATTTCTAGAAACAAAACAAGCCGTCGGTTTATCAAATGTTTTAAAAGTTTGCATAAACAGCTTGTAAGCGAAATAGGTCAGTAACTAGATGGATCTGAGCGCTGTCTACCCTGCTTAAGAAGAGGTACCATTATAGAAAGACCCCAGAGATCAATAATTTGACTTTTGCGCCAAATGAAATTGTATACTTGAAGCACATACTAAAGTGTGTGACGAGGTAGATGTTTCATGAAGTCATAGCGGATGTTATACAACTCAGATGATGTATCATGGCAGTCCTTCAATGCAGAAATCAAACTCTTCCATCGGAAGAGTTATCTGAATGAAAATTCCGTGATTGTCGCTCTACTTGCTCTTTGTGCTTTAAGAACAATTCAGAGTAGTGTTCAGAGCTTGATAATTTTGAAAAATAGTTTGTAAGACATTCAACAACCTGCTCGGGCGTACTTATAAGTTTATCGTCTACTATCAAAGCAGGTATTAGAGCATACCCTCCTTTATCGTCAATTTTTCGGATTTTCTCCCAAACATCTTTAGCTGGTGTATTGTTGTTCACGCTAGAAACATAGTCAGTCCAAGATTTTTGATTGCTTTCTCTTATAAGCCTCTTGGCCTCGATGCGCTTTATACGAAACGACTTTTGATTTTCTAGGGTCGGATGACGTTTGAGACGATAAAAAGCTCTTTTTTGTTCTCGAACAGCAGTTGATACTTGTTAGTTCCACTAAAGAACAGGTGTGTGACTTACATTGCTAGAAGTTTTAGGGATGAAAGCGTTTGCTGTCTGGATAATTGTCGATGTTAGGTATTTAGCTACGAGTTTAACATCATCAAACACCATTATTCCAAAATTAACATCGCCAGAAAAACCTAACCAGTCGGCCGCATGGGGGTTCCAACGTGGCATTCTAATGTTAGACGGTGGGTGACGAGAGCCAAAAATCACCAATGGAAAGTGATCAGAATCACACAAATGGTCATGTACAGTCCATTGAAGAGTGGGTAAAAGCTAAGGGGAACACAGAATCAAATTTATGCAAGAGAACATTTCATATGCAGCTGAATAATGCGTGGGTGAACCTGTGTTCGATAAAAATATATCACTGTTTGTTGAAACCTCCACCAGTGACAAAATACCCGGTTCCCCAAAGTACGTCATGAAGCCGATTCTATACCCAGTGCATAAGTATAGCACGTGCATCCATGGAAGAAGCAATAGCCAAACCCAATGTGTTGGTCCACCTCAATTGGTAGGATCGACGTTTCCTTCCCAATGCACACTGACCACGTGTGGCATCTCGTAAGTGTGCTTTGAGACCGATAGAGAGACGTAAGAAAACAATGACCAACTACCTCGCTTGGTCTCAATCTACTAGAACTAACAAAACAATATAGAAAATAAATAAACATAATGGCCTTCTGTACCCCTAACAATCTTGACCCTGTCTTAGTAAACTAAGATCTGCAGTCTATCATGGTGTTTCAGACTGCAAAGTGGTTATATAATGGCGAAGATGACATTTCGGGACCCCGGGAGCGCCAATTCCCGTAGACACTGTTACGAAAATCGAAACAATATCCCCCTGGGGGAACAAATAAAATAACTCGGGATACACCTCAATAAAAAAATCACATGGAGTGCACATAACAAAGTCAAAAAGAAACAGCTAGACATAAAAGTCAAACAAATATGGTTACTAGAACATCGATCTCAACATTCCTTCTCAAACAAGCTACTCCTATACAAAATATTATTGAAACCCATCTGTATCTATGGGGTCCAACTATGAGCTTGCATAAAGGCATCTCATACCAGAATACTGCAAAGATGCACCGCATGCTGTCAAACGCGCCGTAATTGGATAAAAAAATCAGCTTTTTCCCTCATTCAGAAAGTTTTTAAAATTTAGACTTACAGATGAGAAACTTAAAGATACTTCTGTTCCAACAAACTATTATACTTTCAAAAGACTGCATAGTCAGATCCAAGTTAGCACTGAAACCACCCGCATCTTAATCATACATGGATCGCCTAATAACATGTGCAATACAGCATTGGTTATCGTCAAAAAATTTCCGGTATCTACCAAAAAAGGTGTTGGTTTACTTTTAGTGAGCAACCACCAGAATCCTATTTCTCTATACGTTTGTAAAATAAATAAAAAAAACATTAGATCAGAAATTTACTCATCACAGTTTCTACTGGTTTTGTTTGCACTAATCAAAAAGCAGCAAGCATTAATTAACAGAAAAAATGTTCTGTCACACTTCTGCTCTATTCATTATATTCAAACTACCATCTCTTCTCGACAACTGTCAGTTATTTGAAAACCAAAAGTTCTAAACTTTACTAGGGGCAGAAAAACACAAGAAACTGTAATCTGTACCATACCTTAAAGAAAGAACATTATTCATTTTTACCTTTAGATACACTACGACAAAACTCAAAATTCTACTGCATTTGCAAGATTTACTAGATCTCACTGTCAGGAAAATTGATACAAAAATATTACTTTAGTTTACAAAAAATAGACAATTGGTCATCAGCCATCATTAAATTTTAACTTGAAGGTGATCGTACAGTATAAATTGAAGAACATTATAAAGTAGTCAAGACAACTGTCGATGGGGAAGCACAGAGCATAACAAGCGGCGATTCTATGGAAGTAACTAGAAGTGACTAGAACACTTACATTCAAACTACTTTAGAAAAAAGTGATTCATATAACATAAAATAGATTTACAAGAAGGACGAATCTAAAAGAAACAGACAAATATCACAAAACAAAACAAAACGACAAGGTTCACTTTCAGTAACAAACAATGACGGAAAATCTGATAAAAAGTTGCTTATTCTGTTTCTATCATTATCAAGGTAGTCTTCAGTCACTTCAAAAAAATGTACAATTGTTAACCTCCACCACAAATATATGCCAGACCATCATTATAAAAGAAAACAAACGTCAGTTTGCATTTCTGCCTTTTTCATCAAACTTAGAAGTTTTGTCGTGCAAACCATGTTCATGTAACAGTGCCTAAGTGCTTCTAGTATTTTGTCGTTTATCGTTATTTCTATGTTTTCGTTCTGTTCTTTTAATTTCATTCACCTGCATTTCTTTTTCCTGCAAATTTTCCATCCAAATGTTTATATTTATTTATAGCCTCTTTTAGTTTTCTAATACCATACGATGTCATCTGCATATGCTAAATCATGTGTATATATGGGATTTAAAAGAAGAAAACCTAGTCTAGTGCCTCTTGTACCTTTCTTGCAATCCTCTATTAATTAGTCCATATATATTACAGTGAGCTTAGACCAACACCCTATTTCATTCCCTTTTCCATCTTAAACTCTTCAGAGATCTTTCTATTTAATCTGACAGGTCCCCCACACATTTGTACATAAGCTTTTTATGACTATGTAATTTTTTATTCATATACAGATTTACCAATGCTTTCCATATTTCTTCTTTTAGTACATTATCGAAAGCTGCTAGAAGGTCTAAGAAAGCCATGTATATATTTTTTCCTTTGCCTAAGAGTTTTTCAATTATAGTTCTTATTATAAATATGTAGTCGTTTGTTTAGTCTAAGCGCTTCCTTCTCTTCTTGCAGTTGTAGTTCTGCTTCTTCTCGGTTCACGACTGACGATAGACAGATAGCTCGCTAGTTATCACAGTTTGTCGTGTCTTTCTTTTTGGGAATGGATATTATTACGTTGTGTCCCCAGTCCTCTGGTACCCCAGGTTTTCTGAAATATTTGCTGCAGCTATTTGTGCAGTGTGGTTCCTCCAATTTTTATGAGTTTTAGAGCTGTTTCATCTCTTCGGGCTGCTTTATCGCGTTTCAACTTTCTTTCCTCACTTCCTCTTCACTTATTTTATCTTCTTCCTCAGGTAATTGATGTCGATTCCCTTCTGTTGCTTTAGGTCCTTAGAGTTAATTCTGTCTTCTTTCTCCTGATAATGTTTTTTCCAGGTTTGTGTGTTCGTCATTAATTTATTTTCTTTGCTTCTTACCGTTTTTTGTGCCCCTAAGTTTTTTAATGGTGTTCTAAAATTGTTTTTGATTGTCTATATATTTATTTTCTATTTTTCCTAAGAGTTTCTTTTAGCTTCTTTTATCGCATGTTTTGTTTCGATTCTTTTCTGTATATTTATTGCTCTATCTACTACTATATTAGTTCTCTTATATTTGTTCCACGTTTCTTTCTTGCTTTTTACTTTTCCTTTTATATCTTCGTTCCTCCATTTCGTTCTCTTCTGCTTAGGACTGCTGCTCACTACTTTTGTTCCATATGTAGCTTTTGCTGTTTCCAGTATGGGCTTCGTAACTCCGTTCCATATTTTATTTGTTGGTTTGCTTTAGTTCCCTTAATTCCGTTAGTTTTGCTTATAATTATCTTTCATATTCTTCCTTTATTTCATTATCTTCTAGTGCTTCCATTGCGATCTTCTCATACTTTTTATTGTTCGTGTTGATCTTTCTATTTTTGTACTTTTACTACCAGTCTATGATCTTTGATATCTAGACTCAAATATTTAATATGCCAAGTCAAAAATTTCCGCAAAAACACTAAGCTCAAAACAAATAAACAACGCATATCTCGAAAGCCTTTAAAGATAAAACTATCGCAATCGGTATATAGATCTAATCCCACAAAACTTTAGCATCTAGCCTTTGGATAGATCAGGACATAATATCATATAAAAATTTAAATCTTTAACAAAATTCTCAATAAACTAAACTTTTTATCTTTAATATACTAAGATAGCTAGCGTGTAATTTCTCCAGTATGGGCTATCACAAAACTGAATATGACAGCCGTATACACTCTTATCTATAAACCCTGTTCAATACTAAGCTAATTATAATGCTGAAAGAAGGATCTGAGGTCACCAGTCATTATTTACGGCTAACAATTTTGAACAAAATAATAAACTTTGCGGAAAATTGAATTCTTTTTGAATGCATGATTCGTGAAATGTAAATAATCACAGTCAGTTTCAACTCCCTTCTCTGACCCTTCTACCGGAGTAAGGCTAACCGTGTTGACAATCAAATTTTGGTCATTTTCAACAAAATATATGGTAAAATTAAAATTTGGTAGACAAAGTACTGGGCGCTAGAGACTCCCTTTATTTTTAATTAATTCTTGAAAACCACTAAACATGATAACATTGACATATAAATACTTCATTTTAAATGAGTGCGTCTTTTAGATTTTTTCGGAATTCTACCTTTAAGTGGTTGACAATCAAAGGATTAATTTTCCTCCAAATTTTATATACTCGTTAGAATTTTCTTCCTCGTTAAGAGACATCCATAATCCACTGAAAAGAAAAAAAACATTTACTACTATCTGCGACGTTTTGATTTTGAGTACCTAAGGCAGTTAAGCGTTCTCTGGATTTTATAATTTGTATACTACAAAGATAATGCCGCCTGTTTTACAAATACCTTAATTACTTTATATACTATCCTCCACCAGTATTAGGGCAAGACTAATTCCGTCCTAAAGTGGCGAGCTCTGAAACACCCTCCTCGTCGTGTAGGAGCCACGCTCCACACCATTGTTACGTTCTTTTCCAAAAAATAATCCTAGTAATAGTATAAGCTACTCCTTTCCAAATTAACTGTGTACAAACTACCAACGCCTCCTCTAGATCAATTACTGCTTTACTATTTTAATTACTATCTACAAATCTTAAATAAAAAGATTACACCCTCTGGAGAGCAACTCAAATTATCAACCCTCCCATATAGAAACCTAATGGCACTTGGACAAGATCTAGCATAGAAAAACCGATACTTTTGCAAACCACTTGGCCGCTACATTCCAACCCATATCACTCACTCATGTCAGATGAAATGATTGAGACATATTTGGATACTCCGTGGCAATTTCTCTTCCCATCAAACATTTTACACCTGTCGAGATACAAACGAACGCAAAGTCCTGGGTCATTATCTTATAACAGGCAAACTACTGAAGATGCTACCAAAAAATCATCGTTTTCCTCAATCTAATCTACAATCATATGCTGAGTATCTTGTATTATCTTAGTTTATAGAAGTTCGTACACATAATAATAAAAAACCCGGAAAAGTACCAGAAGAGGTCTTTTATTCTTACTTCGTAGAGTATGTAAGAAACATCCTCAAAAGACTACTTGCTGACACAATTTTGGTATAAAAAGCACCATTCCACGTCAAAACAAATACATAGAATAGTGCCCCAAATAACAATTGACGTCGCTCAGTCGTTGAACAAGTTCTGGCATACAGGACTACTATACAAGCCTAGAATTTTCTTACTAAATCCTTATTACCTCCTCTTTAAGTCTTACCTAAGTGACAGATAATTCGCAGTGAAATATGATAATGAAATCTCAAACTACAATCCTACCCTATCCGACGACTGGCAAGGTAGCGTCTTTGACTCTTTTTTTACGTTACCTACATCACAGATTTACCGAAGACCACTGTCGCCGTCACCTTTACAAACGACACTACTATCCTACCAATCCTTGATAATCCTATCATAGCATCTGCAAATCTCCAACGCCACTTTAACCTTGCATATGAATGGCTTGGTACGTGGCGTATTAAAATCAGCCAAACTGAGTCGGTATAAATGACATAATTCTCGATCCTCTAAATAATATGCCGGTACCTATTAAGACCAAAACTAAATATCTAGGCTTCACGTGAAAAACCATATCCACGCCAAACGTCAGCAATTGAACTTATTGTTTTATCGGGAAAAAATCCAATCCTTAAGAAAGAAACTACTGTTTTATAAAACACTTATAAACAATTACCCTTGTTCCTAAATATTTACATTCATAGGTTTGTCTTTCTGAAAATCAACGTTACGGCTTTTCTCAAAAGCAACAGAAGTTTGAAGAGTCTCATCAGAAATTTAATTTCGCTATTTAGAGTATTTAATGTGACCGATGAAGATTCAAGAAGAAAATTAAACCTGAATACCAATTTAAATTATCTTAGTCGTATTGGTTATTAAGGGTCGACTCACTCAAATTATGCACCTTATAATCAAATATTCGTCGCTTACTATCTTACAAAAACCTGAAAACCCAAAAAAAGGTTACCAAACATAGCATTCGCATAATTTATTTTATAGAAATACAAATTTTGAAAAACTAAATACAAAAAACTCTGTCTTAACCTATTCTCTTTACCACTAAATACATATTATATTTTATATAACGTTATTATATGCAAAACTGGCTAGTAGACGCTCTGTCAATATACTAAATGGCTACCTACACATTGAGGTTTTGTTGTTTGCTGCATTAACTGATTGTCTTTATTTATATCTATTGTAATTCACTACAGTAAAGTATTTCATATAAAATTATATAATTAGACTATGACTGACTACAGTAATTAATAACAAATTCAAAAATTAAAAACGTACATTTAAAAATTCACCCTGTATATGTGTGAACATTTTCTCACACTGTTAAAAGTTATTATGGTAAACATCTGATATATTATAAACTTATATGAGATAATATATATAAGAAATACAACTTTATCATATATAAACTATTTTAATAAACATACACAAATATTATTAAAAATAAATTATTCTTCATCTCCAATAGGGCGGTGCTCCGGCCAATGCTGCACGGTTTTACGGAGGTTGTCTGTGATGTGTTTCTTAAAAGAAAACATCTTCCATCTTCCAACATGCTACCACTCGAAGAACGCCTCTCAAACAGGTCATCCGATAATAAAATCAAACTTCTGAGAAAAGATGCCACAAAATGTCCTGTTGCAACTTTCATAAAATGAATAAAAACATCGGAAAGCCACTCATAAGTGAGAAATGCAATACAAAGGGAAAATAGTATAGAATTCTATACATCGTAATGTAAAGTAAAAAAGAAAAGGCTTTTTTGATCAGTTATGGACCATAAAGTCATAAAGGTAACTGACAGTTTGTAAGAAATGTTAAAGAAAATGAAAGTGAACAACAAGACAAAAAAAAACACAATTTTTCAATAAATAATGATAAAAAGTTGGTGATTTTATTTCACATAATTTCATTTTCGATCCTCATATACAAGCTCTGGTCGGAAGACGACGTCAGCTTACTTTCGCGGTCAGCGTTGCCCATCTTTTTAGAGCAAATCCTCTTAAATATTTTGGTTTTTTCGACCAAGCGGTTCTTGGACTTGTACTTGGCAATCTCTTCAAGTTGGAAGCTGTTAAATGACCCCCTGCGTTTGCTAGCAGAACATGCAGAGTAAGAAAAGTATCACAACTATCAAAGCTACTCACCTTTTTATGATGTCGATGACATCTTGTGGCTTTACTCCGCTCTCCATGAGAGCGATGGCCACCAGCACCGAAGATCTGCCCAGACCGGTGCGGCAATGGACTGCGAGAGAGGACTTTGGTTGCATCTGGAAGTGCAGCTTTACAATGTTCAACCACTGATCAATTATTTCCGACGACGGGAAGCTCCCATCGGGAAATACCAGCTCGTCCACTAATATGCCGACCATGTTAAACCATTGGGTGCTGTATTTGCACTCGCAAGTTTTCAGCAGCCTGCGGGTGTTGTACTGCTGCAGTTCCTGAATAGAACAAACCAATATATTCTCATTTAATTTCCTCATGTCCTATCATATTGAATTTTGCCTTTTATAAAACCTAAAGGCTTTTGAAGACCCCTTATACTTAATTCAATTAAATAAAAAAGGCAACTTATTTTTATCATGTTAAAAGCCCTTTTGTGTAAGAATAAACTACTCTGACATGATACCTCTAATTAATGCGTTACATCAATTTAACAACCTCGAATTAAAGGTTTATTGAGTGAATTGAAACATAAAAGTGCAAATAAATGTTGAAAAAGTGAAAAAATATTGATACAAATGTATAAAGGAACGGAAAACGATGAAAAAGGTAGATTAGAAAGTGCTGATGATAACAATAACTTTGCACGAAAAAGAGAAGCGACGTTGGCAACACTGTAACTAATAGGCCAATTACCAAGACCAAAATGCTAATGTAAAAGTGTTGTGGTGATGTAAACAATAGCAAAGATTCGAATTCAAAAAAATAAAAAAGAAAAGAATAATTTGACCAATATTTTTTAAAAATCCGTAATACATATCACCTGTAAATAGAAAAGGCTCATCAGGCAAATACTCAGATAAGGTAAAGCAAATGTTTGCATATATGATGAGAATACTGAGAAGGCAAGGGAAGAAAACAGAGAGTTAAAACAAAAAATTGTGAACCTGGAAAGCAAGGTTAAGCTAAAAAAAGTAGAGAGGAAAATTAATGCGGTGATAAAAGGTATCCACTTTGAAGAAAAAGTATCAAAAAGGGCGTAGAGCAATTCTTGACCAAGAAGTTAGTATCGAAGAGAAAGTCAAAAAAGAATAGGAAAAGTTTAAGGATTGCATAAGTGAATAAATAGAAGGATAGAAAGATAATAATGGAAAAGAAAAATAAAGGCCAACACTTTTACAGTCGGTGTTTTGATGCGTCTTGTACGCGTGTGGTAAGAATGCTAGTGGGGTTGTTGACACCAACAGGTTAATCAGCACGACAACAAAAAATGTATAAATATAAAAGTAATTTTAACAGGAACAACAAATTTTATTTAGCTAAATCTTAGTTTACTACTCTTAGAGGATACAAAACAGACCGCTATGCAGTAAAAAAGCGAGTTATGTCGCAAATAGCAAGACTTATGTCAGCAGCTAGCTTGGTTACGTCAATAGCTAATCCACTGAAGTCAACAACCATCCCCCTACCACCTCTATCACCTCCATCCTCACTATAGGTGTATGAGTATAAAAACGAAAGTGTAATTTAATTTTAAAAACTTTTCCTTTGAATATGTTCCTCGCGATTGTGTTAACTCCTACAACATAATGCATAAAAAAATAAAAATAAGTTTAAGGGAAGAAATATATGTATAGATAATGTTTTGACAGAAAAAAGCAAAGAAATCCAAAACATATAAATATAAATATACGTACTAATTGTAGGCAAAGGGCAAAATTAATTATCAGTGAAAAATAAGAATGGTAAAGTATATAAATTTTAGAGTGTACAATACGTGAACTATCCCAAAATTATCCTTACTAGCAACACTGAAATAAGAAATAAATCAACAGAAGCGTAGCAAGTTTGCAAAAATTACTCATATTTAAAAATGCATCGTGGAAAGTGAAACTAAGAGTGTGGTAAGGCTAACAATAATGTGGACTATAAATAAAGGTGAGCAACAAAAGTGGATAGTCTGGAAAAATAAAAATACAGCTAGGTATCTATGGTGTAAAGAAAATAAGGAAAAATTAGAGGAGAACCAACCAATAAATACAGGTCCTAATATAAGAACAGTAAAAGTACAAAGATTAAAATAGGTAGATCATGTGCTTCGTATAGAAGATCAAAGAGTACCAAAAAATTCTACTGGCAGAAAGCAAAACGGGAGAAAAAAGTAAAAGATCAAAAAGAAGGTGAAAAACTTAGGAAGGAGACACTTGCAACGTGCAGCAACAAATAGAAAAAAGTGGAAAAGGACACCAAAAAAATCCTGGATTTTCGTGACCTCTAGTGCTCATATATACAATGTATGTCTGGAAAATAAAAAAAACTTATTCCAAAAATCCCTTCAATTGAAAATACGTTTACATTCATCAAACTAACATCCTTGGGCCTCAGTACATCGTTGTCAGCGGTTGTGCCACGTAACGTAGCTTTTTCAAGGCCTACACATTATTAACAGTGGCAAATTGGTATCCTTTTAGCTAAATTTTGGCTATATTCGGTTCGTAGAGAGATTTTGGTAGCGTTTCCACGGTTTGTTTCTTCCAAAACTCTTTCGCTGGCAGCGACGCATGATTCAGCACATTGTAAGTCCCATTCAGGTGTCGATCAAAATTGAAAACCGCTTTCACCTTAGCTACATTAAGCTGTTCAAGAAAATTGTTAATGCGCGGAAGATGAACCTCGTTCTGCTCGTCGATCAACATCAATAACCGAAGAAAATATTGGAAAAATTGGAAAATCGTAACAGAGCTTGCTGAAGATGTTGGCATATCTATGTGTTCAGTAAACTCAATTTTAAGTGATATTACGGGCTTGAAACGTTTGCCAGCAAAACTCAACAATCATTATATTCAACAAATGTTGCTTCATAAGCACCATATTCTCCAAATATGTCACCATGCGACTTTAAAAAAACACTTTGAGGAATTGGATATAACTTAGTTGAATCGATAAAACAAAAATGGAAGGAAGTGCTGGTAAAAATTCCAAAAGATTAATGTAAAAAGTGTTTTCAAGATTGAATTAAACGTCGACGGGAGGAGATTACTTTGAAAAAGATAAAATAAAATCGAATTAATTAGTAAATAGTGCGATTTATTCAGTTATCTTATTTTTTGAACAGAATCGTATTTTTCTATTTTTTGCAAATATAAATATTTCCAATATTATGTGATATTAAGCTTAAATTTAAGTGTGCTACAATTCTTCAAATAAAAAATCTCGAAACAACCACGTAAACTAGTCTTTTGATCACATCGAATCACCCTGCATATTCTAAGGGAAGTGGTGCAGCTTAATATTGAGTATTTGATTGTACCATTATGTTATCTGCGATTTCAATATCCACTAAAGGATTGCCAAATAATCCGCAACGGAAAATGGTTTACTGTTATAATTCGTATTTGTTTAGAGTAGTATGAATCATTTATCGGATATGCATTGTTAATAATTGACGCTCCCCGTATGCTTTGAAAGAAAACTAGCTATTTTAGAGAAGAACACTAATATTTTAATATAAACTTATAAATACCAACTCAATTTTAAAAATTTGCAATATTGTGTTGCTCTTCTCTTCCCATCTCTGCTTTTGCTCGACAAGTGTGAAAAACATTCACTTGAAATGTACCACTGTCACCTCAAGGGGATGAAAGATCAAAAATTTATCCAGCTACCACTATAGCCTGAAAACCCAATAAACGCAGGGTGCTAATTCCAATGCCATGAAAAAATTAGCATTCACGAAATTCAAAACTGTGAAAGTCGCTTTTATAAGCTCTCGGAAACGATTTAAAAGCAGACAAAGCCAAATTTGATACTTTAGTCGTTTCCACTGCTTAAATCGCATTCCGCGCGCTTTAAAGCAACTATTGCGTGATGTTTTCGCCCTATTAGTAATTCGATATTTGCGCCCAGCATGCACAAATTTTACAACAAACACATGTTCTGCCTAATACGTGCTTCATTTTTGAGGTAACTTGAATTACCTTGATGTAATGGCCCGTGCAGATAGAATCTGGCATATAAGTTATCACAAATTTCATGTTGCTGTACTCTATCAAGCTTGCCGGGGCTCCTAGGCACCTCATCTTGAAGGGGCGCAGTCCACATAAAACAAACTTAAACACGCACCCACGATTGTCTTTAGCCACCTATCAGTTGCGGAGCTTCACTGCCGAACTATGTGCTACCACAGGAACCACCAACTATTCATTGCAAGATTGCTTGGAGTGGGATGGATTCATATCCTCTTTTAAGCGCAAGTGGCAATTTAACACAACTCGCGATAGTTATCATATTAAAGCAATTTAGATTTTTTATAGGTAGCTACAGACCGCAGCAAGATGCATTTGATTTTATTAGAACACGTTTACAAAAATATTGGCTTGCATACAAGGTTCGGCGCATCTAACGTTTCTTAATGTAATACAGTGGTTTCCTTTGCAATTTCGGGCGTCCACGTGAGTGCTCGGACTGCTTGAACTGCTGTTGAGGCGGCTGCTTCCTCCTCCCTTGTCTTGGCTTCTCCAACTCGGGAGTTGGGCTCGCAGGGGGGAGTTGTGCAGTTGTAGTAGGGCGCGGCAGGAGTTTGAACAAGTTGGGGTCGAACCTGTTCAGAGGCACTTCGGAATAGTCTTCGTCCTTCCGCTGTCTTCTTTCGCGAACCATGCTTTCCAGCAGCTTGTTTAGAGGCAGCAAGTGGGGTACTAGCATTCTGAACATGTTCTAAAAATATATCACGTCACTATTTCTTCAAAATAAGACTTCATTCATGCATTATCTTACCATGAAAGTGAAAGAATCTATAAAACTAAAGATTATTTTAGATATACCTAGTATTCACATAAATACTATGACAAAACCAAACCTACCCTTGCTTTACACAATTAAGATATCTGTGACATTAACATATGAATGCAACTGTCAAGTCTTAACGTTGTAAGATACATGTGGTTCTTGTCAAGTTTAATTATTTACCAATAGAGCGGGGTGGCATAGAAAAAAAGCATAATCTTTAAGACCCTGCACCCTCTTGGTATTAGCCGATACGTTTATGTATAGAGCTATAAAGCAGTTTAATCAGACTGGAGTTATCGAGGATCGTTCAAGTTCTAGAAGATTACGTTCAGTTAGGACTGTTGAGGTAGTCAAAACCGTCAAAGTGCCCAAATTAAACGAAATTCTCTTCGTAACCAGAAGATTACGTCTCGGGAGAAGCAAATTTCCAAAACTTCAATGTCTTGTATTATTAAGGAAGTCCTAGGACTATCTGCATACAAAAAACGTACGAAACATTTGCTAGATGTTTTAAAGAAAGATATGAGAGAGAAAACAAAGAGGTTGTTGATTGATTACATGCATGATGGTCCCAGAAAAATTTTTTACAGTAGGGGGAATCTTTCAACAAACAAAATAAGAGAGTTAAGTTACTCAAAAAAACACCTGGGCTATTATCAAAGGTTCAGAGACGCCATCATTCAACAGTTATAATAGTTTTATGGGAAATGTGTTATGAATAATTAACTTTGACCGCTGTGTGTCAACAGAATGTTTCAGAGATGTGTCTCATTTTCTAACAGCGGAAGATTGGTCTTTCGGTAGCCCAAATCTTAATCCATTAGATTACAAACTATAGGAAGTTTTAAAAGGCATGGTTTGCTCCGAAAGTTCCTAATGTTGTACCTTTGAAGCGAGCCCTGGTGGCTGCAGTCCAATGGATGTAATGCGTGCTGCCATAGATGTGTTGCCCGGACGTCTTAAAGCTGGAGCCTAGAGGCTAAGGGTAGACATTTTGAATAAATCCGTTGTGATTATACTTACCATTCGATAAATCGTGAAAATATTATGCAGTTAATCGTTTTATTTGGCCGTTCTCATCAGTGTGTAATAGTATTTATGAACATATTATGTAGAAAAGCTCTTCTACAATTACAAGATAAATACTCAAAAGTACCAAATCTACAAATTGCCCCTCGAGCCCATATTTGATCAATCGTAACATTTATTTAAATTAATTAAAGTTTCTAACACTAATCAGAGAAGCATAATACTAACAAAGCTCTGAAAACTATTTATTTCGCCTTAAAGAAAAAGGGAAAGTGCTGGATCCTACAACGTATGTAAAAAGTAGGTCCAATCGTTACGGAAAAATTTCAAACTTATAGATAATAAACCCAAAAAGATTAAAAGTGGTTTAGAACCATTATTGGAAGAAAACCCGTTTCGCACACAAGCAAAGCTTAGAGTAACTCAAAAATAAAGGACAAAACTAAAAGATATCGCCTCAAGGAAAAACATAAAGTATTGTATCCCACAGTCTGTGTAAAAAGTAGGTCCAAAGGTTACTAAAAAGTTCCAATCTCGTAGATGATAAATCCAAAGACGTCGAAAATAATTTAGAAACTAGAAAGGCGTGCATTTCAGATTACATCAAAAAGTGCGTTTTATAGGACTCCAAAAAGACAAAAAATGTGAGTCAAACCTGACATCCACTGGAAAACTTAACATTCATGGAAATAAACCAAATGCATATTTTATAAGACACGAAGAATATATTATAATATTCTTACTAACCTTTTTGCTGTCATATTTAACTTTTGAAGCACCAACTGAAAAACATATAAACTCAAAAAGGATAATAATACCAAAGCCAAGAAAATGATTTATTTCATCTTAGAGAAAGGAGAAAAATACTGGATTCTACAGCATGCGTAAAAAGTAGGTCGATAGGAAAACAATTTTCTATTTCATGGATGAATTCAAAAGAGTTAAAAATAGTTTGGAACAATTATTTAAAGAATTCGATTTAGACAAGTTAAAACTTAAAGTAAGCCTACAATATCTACACCCTTAGAAAAACAAGGGAAAACTTGTAAACGTAGTGTTTTTTCTTTACAACAGAGTGATGCTACAGCAATGTTGTTTTTCTATTTATATAAAATAAAGATTACAATGAAAAGTGAATGTTACGGGGCATCGAAAACGGTGAAAATTGCGAGTCAACTTAAAAATCAAAGAAATAAACTTTTATTTATATTTTGTGAAACATGTGGAAATGTATTGGCTAGTGTGACCAAGCGGTTGAAGTACTTGGCTGCGGTGCGGGCACTCCTGGGTTTATTCCCGGGCCCAAATGCCTGGCAGGTGACCTACTCAGTCACTAAAAATAATTGAGTACCTGTGTTTACTTCGAACAAGAGTAATAATGCGCTCGCTGAAAGCGCGGTGCGTGCCACATCGTCCTCTATCAGAGATGGTGCGCAACGACCGGGCAGTGAGGCGAACATATGAGAGCCTCAACCTCTCAGTTCGCAAACCATTCCTCAACGCGGAGCATTAAAGAACCACCGCCACTAAAAGATGTATTATATTATATAAACTCATCTTTTTTTATCAGCACGTTAAAGTTTCGAAGTGTCAACTAAAAACATAACTAATGCAAACTCGAAAAGCATGATAGGAACAAAGTGAAGAAAACAATTTATTTTATCTTAGATAAAAAGATAAGGTAGCGTTTTCTACGGCATATGTAAAAAGCAAGTTTAAAGGTTACAGAAAGAAAATTTCAATCCAAAAAGGTTGATGCTAATTTAGAAATTAAAGTTTAGAGTAATCCAATAGTATTGGTCATTCCGCGAACCCAACTCGGACGAGTTCCAATCTCATTGAAAACCCATGAGTCTATGTGGCGTCTTAGAGTTAAGCTGGTTAAGTGCATGTTAATATACACAATAAGACCTCTCCAAAGAAAAAAAACCCAACAATATCTATTGGCCTAAAAAAGGTATTGAAAATTCTAAAGTTTGGATTCGTCGCGTGCTTTCTCCTTACAACAGAGTGATGCAGTGGTAAAGTTGTTTTTCTATTATCTATATTCAAAAAAATCTTACAACGTGTGTAAATGCCTAAAGGTTACAGAAAAAATTCAATCTCGTCGACAATACATCCAAAAAAGTTAAAGAGAAAAGGGAAAAGTGCATGAAAAGTAAATCCAAAAGTTTCGAAACGAAAATTTCAGTCTCGCAAACGACAAATCCAAAGAGGGAATTTAAAAATTGAAAGAACACTACGAACAATTTTAAAGTTTGGATTCATGGCGAGCTTTCCCCTTACAACAGAGGAATGCTGCGGCAATGCTATTTTAGGTAGATCTCATGGAAATATTACTTATTAGAAATACATAGATCACAAAATATTAGAATTGGTCTTAACAAAAATAAACAAGAAAAACCTTATATATTAGATACAGTTTTTAGTCTACTGGCAATCCCATCCAATCTACAATTATGGAGTTTCAACTTCAAATCTGTTCTTGTAAAAACTACCTTACTAGCAAACCACTTATGCATGTACATTAATTCAATATAATGCAATGTTATTAAAAGATTCTTACTAGAAGGAACCCATATAATAGACAACTATCAGATACAAAAAGTTGCTTCACCATAGGGTACAACTTATTATCATCCATTAACCACCTCCAATATGGCATTGTAACACACAGGGTGCAGTGCTTAAATCCTGACAAATTTAAATTCGAATGTCCCGCCTTATATTATTGCCGCGATAAATCGTTGTTGGAGTTCGTGAAAGCTATAAGCTCTTAGGAAATGGTCATAACCTCAAAATGGATGAGCTGTTGCGAACAAGTGCGGAGAACAACCGAAGGGCCACGATTATCGAAAGTCTTGGCGCTGGGTGTTCGACTACCCGAGATCAATTGTGTGCGATATTTTTGCTAAATATAACTTCCGAGAAGTCTGGGAAAGGTTTCGCTAACTCGTCGCGAAAAAGTCATTCGAGAGAACGCGTAGACAGGTGTCAGGCGTTGAATTCGAAGGACCTGGGGCAATCATTAAGGAAATCATTAAGACCTTGGAAGACGATATGCATTTCCACAGAATGGTGTACCGACACATACGAGTCATTTAGTTTAAAACTACTTTTTGGGTAACGTGGACATGTTCTGCTCTAGAGAATTCTAACCCCCCCACAGCCCTGACTTGAATCCACTCGTCTACTATGGAGCATAGTCGAAAGAGTTACTAACAAGTCGAAACACCCTAATGTAGCATCTTTACCCACCGCTATGGAAGCAGCATTTGCTAATACGGACAGTGCTCCTTCACAGATAGCGTGAGACCACTTCAGGCTAATGTCGGGGACGACCATTACGGTTGAAGGGGGTTACCTAAAATAATTTTACTCTAGACAGATCACACAACTGACATGCAAAAAATTTTTTGGAATTTTAATTTGTGGTCAAATAAAATTTTATTTAAAAAATGTATACTAGAAACTAACTGAACAACTTCTTCGTCGCTCCTATTGCCATCTACGAGCCACCAAACGGCGATTATTTTAATAAGATCTGCCAAAATTTAAATATCCTGCTCTATACGCAGAAAACTTAAGGGAGATGCTCTTTAAAAACACTAACTTCAAGATCATATATGACGCCAAACGAAAACCATCTTATCGAATAGTTTTTGACAGTTTTCCCAACTCGCAACACAGACCACTCATCACCACTGTTCACACTACTATTCATATATTCAAGTCAAAACCCCAGCCAGAATAAAAATTTTCTAGAAGCAAATTGGGAAGATTTTAGAGATCAATTGAATCACAACATACGGTAGATAGAACTGAAAGTTGCTAATAAAATGCAAGGCTTGCTAATCTATTTACGTATATGCAACGCAAAGTAACATGTGGCCAAAGTAGTCAGGAAATCTTATATTCCCTATTAAAATAAACAGAAGCGCAGACAAGATTAAAATCCTCAAACAAGACAAAAACTTTTGTGGGCTCTCTCAATGATGCTAAAGCACCAAAATAGAAAGAAACTGGCTAGAATCTCAATTTTACTCACAATATCAGAACAGCATAAAACTCTCTTAACTATTGGCAATAATAATTCGCCTAGTCCAAAGTCGATTGCATACTGAATAAAACCATACACGAGAACTAATATACACAAACAATTTAAAAAAGAGAACAAAGAAAGGCTCTTCCGAATAGGACGTAGCTGTTAACAAAACTTGCTAATATTACATTCAATAACTGCCGACGAAGTGACTACAGTCATTAAACAGTAAGGTGCAAGAAGGCTTATGCATCCACCCAGATTTTATGAAACCTTTCAGTCGAAAAGTTATAGTCTGGCTTCTATAATAACGTACAAATAAATAAATTGCTATCGTTATTTAAGAAGACCAAAGTCATAGCCATATTGAAACCAGGTGAAGTCCCAAAGGATCTCCAAAACTACAAATCTGTTGCCCTTTTAAGCGTCTGCTAGTGAATCTTCAAAAGAATCCTGTTGCTACTAGATCAGAATCAAATCCCGAAAGAGCAAGCTAGACCAGATGCTGTCCCTAGCCACTTTAATAGAAAACGGACTTCAGAACAACCTGTGTGTATTCATAAGCCTAACTACTCCCTATGATACGATCTCGAAAGTCGAAAAATCCACCTATTAGAGTGATTCAACAAAACCCTACCAGTTTTACTATTGAAAATGAGTGATTCAGAATAGAGGAAACCATCAATATGACAAAAGGGGCAGCATTTAACCTCCTTCGCAGAGAATGGTACAATCTCAAGAGAACCCGGACACTCCAACTCTCCAGAACTTCTGTTTAAATTTATTTTTGTTTCTTGCAGATAGCATTATGCCATCGACGTAGACTACATATTATTTGCTATTGTACCCCCCCCCCCCCCATTAAAAGTGATTTTCTTTAAAATGGGAGTGAACAATATCTTTAATAAAGGGTTTCCTTGTTTTAATCCTTTTTTCAACTCAAAATCCTTGGTCAAGCTTCCTTTCGTAGTCACACTGCAGGTTTCCTTATAAATCTTATGAATAATTAAAATATGTTCATATGTACGAGGGTGAATCAAATATAAACGAGACTTTTGATCTTGGGCGTGCAATATTACGCGCGAGAGTTCTCGCTTCGTCAAGTGTTGAGTAGGGATGTCAGGAGTGGGGGAAGCAGGCGGGCGTTTTCGTTCGTTCCTGTCAGTACCCATCGAGACAATGCCTGAGTAGGAGGTGCCGTCGTAAATTGCGCAACGCATTATCATTAAATTTCTCGCCACGGAAGGTGCAAAACCGGCTGAAATCCTGAGGAGATTGACTGTGCAGTTCAAGGAAGAGACACTGCCACGAGCTAGAGTGTTCGCATAGCACAAAAAGTTCGTGGAGGGTCGTGAGAATGTTGAAAATGAGAGCCATGATCGCCGACCTCGCACCAGCATCACCAACAAACGGTTTTTTTGACCAGCGTGGCTTGTTGCACCTCAATTTTTTGCATGATCGCAGGACCATTACTGCGGCGTACTACTGCGACATTTTAACTGAGGTTAGACTTGCATATCGCCGCAAACGACATGACCTACCGATGAGAGAGGTGAAACTTCTCCATGACAATGCTCGTCCCCATACAGTAGCCCTAACAAGAGAAAAATTGGAGAAATTGGGCTGGGAGACAGTTGAACACCCTCCCTACAGCCCTGACCTATCGTCCTGCGACTATCACCTATTCGGTCCTCTCAAGGAAGCCATGGGAGGGCATAGATTCGACAGCGATGAGGAGGTTGAGGTCTACGTGCGCAATTGGCTGGAAACACGACCAACTTTATTCTACGAGGAAGGCATTTCAAAATTAGTTACACGTTGGGAAAAATGTGTTTCTAAATCAGGAGATTATGTAGAAAAATAATTTGCTATTCTTTTGTTTCAAGTTCAAATGAAACATTTTTTAAAAAATAAGTTTAGTTTATATTTGATTCATCCTCGTATATGTAAAATTTGTCTTATTCGGAGCATTTAATATGCTATATATAGTCTTCTTTTAAAATTCCTCCTGTACTCTTCTAATTCTTTTTCTTGGGCGCAGTATGTTATCTAGATGTTGAACATTTATTTTAATCGTCATATTCTTTTTAATAATTAGAAATTCTTTTCCAATTTCTACGAAAAATTGATTTTTTAAAAGTTCTTACTATTTCTTGGATTCTTAATTATTCGCATTACTTTGTCTTGAAACTCCGCATAGCCGGCTCCAAACCTCGTAAAAGATAGTTCTGAACAAATAGATAGTAGCCTAACGAACATTCTCATGCTGTCAAAATTATTTCTATTTTCTCTTAATAACTTGCTTCTCGCCTCAATTCTGCGTTTTAAAGTTGTTCCATAATCTTCATCAATCACCACCGAAGTTCCTTCTTTCTATTTTTCTTAGCAATTTTCAAAAATTTCCTTCTCATTTATTTATATCTTGTCTATTTCTTTTAAATATGTTAATTGTGTGGGCTTCAATTTTCTATTAATTCTTTTATCAAGTTTTTCTTAATTGCTATTTTATTCATCATTAATCTTCCTCTACCTCTTTCCTAAAGCTCTTCTTTCTGAGGAGATTTTTTATTTTATTTCTGCTATTATTAATGTATGATCCGAATTTATGATCTATATGATCTGATGATACTCAGGGTAGTTTGTGTATCTTTAAGATCAAAGGTTGTACTTATTTTTGTGTTATTTTCTAAACCAAGTTACAGTATTTTTTCGATTATTATTTCTTCTTAAATTTTTCCTAGTCCCCTTCTTTGTGCGTCCAAAATCTAAATCCCTTATAACAATTTTTATATTATAATTTCATATGGGGCTTACTGAATGTGTAATACAAGAACTTCAAATTACCCAAAATTTAATGAGAGAGATCAATAAATAAAAAAAACAGACGACAAAGATGCTAATCATTGCAATAGCGGATAAAAAATGAAAATGGACTAAACACGTGGCTACGATAGAAGAAACAAGATGGACAAACGCTATGGTAAACTGGATACCATGGAATGGTAAGCGGAATATTGGACGCACTGGAGGGATGACATAAAGAAAACAGCAAGAACAAATGGGATTAGAAAAACACAAAATAGGCCATCATGGAAGAACATTGAAGAGTTCTATGTCCAAATATAGACGAATAAATGTTAATGGAGAGAAAACAACTTCTTCCTTGGTTGAAAGATTTTTAACTGAAATTCTCATTTAATATTTTACCCTTTTAATTAAATTTAGGGCTGATAAGCGCAGCATTTACTTATTTCAGGGTAATTCCTTGAGCTGCATTTTTACAAAATCATCTAGTCTAATAAAGCATTGTCTTTTTAACCTCACCAGCACCAATAACAAGTCAAAAATGAAAGTAAACGCCTATTAAAACCAATATTCCCCTCCTTATTTTTCTAAATTACCAATTTGCAATTGCTCCGCTTACAGTTTCAATAATATTATCACAAAAGTTTATTCTAAACAATATGATAGATAGTCTTATCTTGATCATGCAATATTCTCTAAATTAACCACTAAAATGTACTTTGCACATATTACTGTTCCGAAAACATTGAATTAACCATTAGTATGGTGCTTTCTTTTGGATGGCCGAGTAGACATATTAAGTTAACTACTAAGAATCAAAACAATATCACAGCTTTCATGGTATTGCGTTTTCTATCTCATTGTATACATTTTTACCTCAGTCCATTGGGGGAGTCCTTGAGATGTGTATGCTAACTGCCAGTTAGGTATCCCCAAATGCGCTATAGCCATGCGAAAATATGTAGCTATGTCATCCGCTAAGTAATAGAAATTAAAGTTATTGGTCAATAACCATATCGTGGGAACGTATTTTGGATACAAGTAAACCAACACAACCTAAAATAGTCTACCTTGACGTGAAATTACATTTCCTGCTGCATTATAAAGGACCTTTCCACGCTCGGGTATCAACGCCAGTTCGAATATTTTACTTTCCGGCGCCAGCCGGAGTAGATAACGATCTGTATCGGTGTTTACCCCTGGATCATTAGATGTGTCGTAGCCAAACACCTGGGTTACTTCTTCTAGTGGATTTATGTGAATTTTTCCTACAATTTTTTCGTCAGAACCGGTATCTAGACACAAGGTACATTAGTAAGGTTGCACAGTTGATTAAGGACGCCCATTACCACCAAACATGTAGTGCCACTCGAACATGTACCCATTGGAAGACGAATAAAAGGACCGCAAGTCTTCGGGAAGCATAACTCCCTGCTTGTGCTCCCAAATAGAAATTTCCGAGTAGGTGAGGGGTATTATTTTTTTTAAGTACGTGTGCTTCACACCCACGCACTCGTCTGTAAAAAATATTGGTTTATACTATAATGTAGGTGCATTAATCCGACATCAAAAACTACAAAACTCCTTCTATCAAACTAGAAACTAATTTTAAAAATTACGAAAAAAAATAGTTAGCTAGAATCCCGTCATCAAAAAGGGTGCAGTCTTTTAGTATTCACAAAAAACATAACAGTAGATTAACAGAAAAACTGATCGAAAAATTGGAGCGATATTTGAATAAGAAAAACAGTCCATCGAAAATGATTATAGGCAAGTCAATGATATTGCCTATAATCATTTTGGATGGACTGTTTCTCTTATTCAAACACCAGTGATATGCTCTCTGTGAAGTTCCTCGAGGAACTAGTTGATTTTGTTGAATTTCATACTTTCTAAAGCCTTAATGATAAACTTGATTTAGTGGCCATGAAAATGTAACAATTTTGTTAACTAGAAAAAAATTAAAAGCAAATTTTTGACCAAAAAATTATCCATATTGTGTGTTACCTGCCTAATTAACAAAAATAAACTTTCAGTGCTGTAATACTTAATTGTGACAAAATCACCAAAGAAATCTTTGATTTAAAATCAATTCTCAACGGTACATATACCAAAGAAACTAACAAATATACCATGACGCCTTAAGTACAGTGATTTGGACACACGTTGTGTCAAACGTTTCTAAGAACACCCTCTCAAAGAATGAAGAAAAATGACAATGATCTGTCTAAATTATGACGAAAATTATTCGGCTAGTTACAGAGGATGCCCTTATCACCAATAGTTACAAAGACAACAAACTGTAGCAAAAACCCCCAGACTAATATCCTAACAACACACTTTCCGACCAAATTCAGCGCCCTGCAGACAAGCAGCACAATCAAATTCCAATTCTACTAACCTAAACAACCAGACATCTCAATTATTCTGTACTTTCAATCTCAATAAATCCTACAATTCATTAAATGGTTAGCTCAAAGATAAAAAAAGAGACACCGCGGGCAAGACAAAAAGAGGACATAAAATGTCAATGATGTTAATCTTCTAAAATATTTAAGTGGAAGAATGCAGTGATAGAGTAAATTTGGTTCTATAATAAATATAATTATAGAATATTCTCCAACTGTGCAACTAAAAGCATAAAGAGAACTGATAATAATGTTAAAAGACATAGTAAAAGCAGTTCTTCTTCTTATATACATAACGTTGTCTGTTCTCGGGCTACTAAGCCATGCTTGAAGTTTAAAATTGTTTGATATTTTATCCAGAGCTGAAGAAAATAGTGGCGTAATTAGGGGGGGGGGGGGGGATACGCTCCGTCCCGGGCGGCAGATAGCGCCCCGGTCCAAATCTTTTCAAGCAAAAATTCATTTAAGTACAATGACCTGCAGGTCCTGATGGAAACCCATGCATTTGGTATTAACAACCATTTATGGTAATATTAATGCCGACCTTCCATAAAACCATAAAGTCCGAACGTAGGGATTGAGCGGGATTATCTAGGCATCGTCGTTCCAATCCGTCTTACTACCGCACCATATGGCCAGCACAGAGCGGGGACGGCACCTTGATATTTAAACGAATTTAGAAAAGCGAAGAGATGCTGATTATACAAAAGGGGTTTCCCCATTGAAACAGGCCATTTAGTCACGACGGTTGGTTTTGGAGCATTAATTCAACCCAAACGCGCAGTTTATTTTCTGTACCAACCATACATTAAATCTAGTTGGCGTACATGCCGCATCCGTCGCTGTAAATTCCATCACATTTTTCGGAACGTTGGAGAAGGTTTTCTGTTTTTTTTTTCTCCTCATCCCACCAATAGAATGTCCTCAAAGCTGCGACTGGCCAAGGCGTGAAGCGATTAGTCGAGACGTGTTGGAGCGCCAGGCATGAAGCAGTTAAGTTGATGAAAAGCAACTATTCCAAAATTTTTGACGTTTTGGACCAACTCACTGCTGATTCTGAAAACACGGCTACACCAACAGATGCGAGTCTATTGATAAATGCGATCAATCCTTCTCGTTCCTCTGCTACCTTGGTTTTTGGAGCACTGTATTGCCGGAAATCAATGATGCCCAAAACTACCTCCAAACGAAAGAAATCGATCTCCACATGTGCGCTACGAAAATTCGAAGCCTGAAAACATTCATGTGCAAGAACCGAAATAAAACCGTCTCCGACGCAATCACATTTGCAAAAAATCTTTGCGAAGAAAATGGCTTCGACATCACGGCCCGCCGCAGAAAGAAGCCTAAGCATCACTTTGGTAACAGTAATAATTTTAATTCCGGATTGTCTCCCGAAGAAAAATTGAAGAGGAAAATTTTCGAGTCGCTGGATAGAATATTACAAGTGGGCGCCAAAAATTTGTTACACTCATATTATTCTCTAACATAAAAACTTTATTACAGGAAATTAGTACATGGTTCCAGCAACTCCAGGACCTGGATGACAAGTATGGTTTTTTGAAACCATTAAATATTTTGGATCCAGAGTTTAGGTGCGAGGTGAGCATTACGTTTCCAGACGACATCAACAAAAGCGAGTTCGAAGTAGAACGAAAGCGACTTCCGCGCTTCGTTAAGGCTTCTAATGACGAGACAACACTTGTTGGAGGAAACCCACTAGCATTACCAAAATTTATTATAAAATACAATCTGGGGATATCCGTCCCTAACGTAGTTATTATGTTAAGATTATTTTTAACTGTAGGCGTGAGTGTTGCTTCTTGTGAAAGGAGCTTTTCAAAGGTAAAATTAATAAAGCTCCGTATCACTAATTTGTCTCTCCTTTCAATCGGACAAGATTTAACCAATAAAATAGATTTTAACAGTGCAATCGAACATCTCGGAAAGTATTACGTTTGTTGTCTTCCACAGACTCGGGAAGTAGTGTCGACGCAGAATAGTGTTGGTGATAACTATGATGCAAACTACTGACTTCTTGGGGCCGCATCAAAAGCCTCTAGCTTGCAGCGCGACGGCGGTCTTAACATCGGAAGTTAGCCATCAGTACTCCTGCTGATAGTCAGGGTGGAGGAACTGCTGCGTGCATCGTCATACCTGGTTCTTCTCACGTATCTACTCTTTCTGTCTTCGTCATATTGAATAGAGACGATCAGGTGGTGTATTACCTCTTCCAAGTGTTCACCAGAGCGGACGTTGGGGTTTGGTCCTATAGTCTACCTCAGATGGACAGTAAAAGTAGACCTTGCTTTCTTGCTACATTCTTTTGATTAGCTCATACAGTTTCTTTTCTAAATCCTTCTCTTTATATTTCGTCTACTTTGAAAAAATTCCTGCTGTTTATTTGTTATTTCATATTTTCATCAACAGTTTTTGTTTCTTATATTCCCTTCTTTTCTTTCTGCAGATCCTTTCTGCTTTTTTCTACATCCGTGCTTCGTCCTTTCTTCATCATACTATTTTCTAGTTTGTTTTCCTTTTTCTTTTTCCAGTATTTCTGATAAAGTTTTAATTATAACTTTTTATCCGTTCCACTCTTTTCCCTATCGCTCTCTTAATTCTACATTTTTGCGCGTATGTTAGAGCTGTTAGTTCTTCGTATTTTAATTTATTCGTATTACACTTTTCCCCTCTTCCCTTATTGTAAGTTTTTGTCTACATTTAACATTGCAATCTACCATCTAATATATCTAACACATGATCTATCTAATTTCTCATTATTACTCACCGCCGTAAATTATGGCACTCAATTACAATTTAATAATGTTCTTCCTTCACCACCTTTATATTTAAATTCCCAATTAGAATTTTAAATATTTCTTGTACCAGGATATAAATATCCTATTTTTCTTCATCCTCCATTTCTTTTATGGCGATCTTAGTTTTAATTACTCTTTAAGATAAATTCCACTTTTTGCTGTACTAATTGCAATTATATAATTTTCCAATTCCATGATCCTGCTGATCTTTCATATCATTTCCTGAATAGCTACTACATCTAAATTATATAATGTAATTTTATGCTTCAAATTATAAACTTCTAACATCAAACTATAATTTTTTCCTTTTAGGTTTGTATTAGCCTTATTCTTTGCAAACTATTTACATTCCCTATTTTATTTTTATTGCCATTTTGATGTTCTTATTTTGGGAACTTATCACTTGATTCAATATCCCTTATTATCTTGACTGTCTGTAACTCTTTTGTTGTTCTATCTTTCTGCTTCAGCTGGTATTTTCTCAATATTTTTATTTCTCCACCTAAATTCTCTTTCACATTAAGTACATTTTTAAGCACTTCTCCTACTTTTACCCTTAGATTTTCTTTGTTCCCTTTTCTTGAATTACTGTACTATTTTATCCTTTTCCAAATTTTCTATTATTGTATCTAGCATCTAAACTTTTTTTTAACTTTTATTTAATATTTGTAACTCGGTTGCGTTATTATCCAATTTCCCATCCATAGCCGTTAATTGCGTTTATACATTTTCTAATCGTGTTGTTATCTCTACTAGTATTATTTCTGCGTCGCTTATTTTAAATATTCTATAGACGCTCGCGCTTATCGTATATCTTATCTGCACACGCAAATGTTTAATATATTGCATATCTTTCATTATGCGTTTGTCGCTCCTTACGTTTATAAATTTGTATTTTTCATCATTTCCCACTTATGCTATCAACACAAATAAGCAATAAACACCTTATCTCTTGGTTCCGTATTACTACTCCGTAGTAACTTCATTTCCTTCGCCGTTTCCACTAGCCTTTTCACTTCCTTTTATTTCAAATCACCTAGAAAACCTAAGATTTTAAGCAACAACCACCAGGTACATTGACACGAAATGGTTTTTAACTTGTACTTGTTGGTGCGCATATTATCACTCCCTGTGAGTCTCTAGGATCTTTCCTTCCAACTCCAGAGACAACAAGTATATTTCTTTTCCAATTAAAAGTTTGTTAGTGAAACATATGGCAGCTTTACTAAATCTTTACCACAACATCTTTTTAAGTAAACGGTAAAAGTTAAGAATGGTGATCACCTATGCATCTAAGACACTAAGAAACAACACAACTATAGAATAAGAGAATGTAAAGCACTAACAGCTTCATTGTCAATATCTGAACTGAATATATGCTACATTCAAACAATAATACCTTGGTATAAACAATAGAAGACAGGTATCTTTACAGATGAATAACAGCCCAAAGAATCCGACATAAACTGAAAGAACTCAATAGAATACCACCTCGCCTATACCCCTGATTTGCCACCAAGGAATTACTATCTATTCCGGTCAATAACTCACTTCTTGGACGGATACCACTTTACCGCCCTTCAGGAAATAGAAGAAGGGTGTTGTCAGTTCTTTTTATTCCAAAGTACAAGAGTTATACTAACGAGACAGAAAGTTGTCTCGTAGATGGATAAAGACTATATAAACATACAAAGTTGGTTTTCTAAATAAGAAAAACATTTTTTCCAACTGAGAGGTAGTTTTTTATCCCAATATTGTAAAATAAAAGTAATTATTACATCACCCAATTGTAGACATTGTCGTCGTCTTTATCCTCCAAATGTTTCATTTAGTGGCCCAAAAAAATAATAAGCGCATGGTAATAAATCCGAGCTGTAGAAAGAATGTTCTAGTGTAATTCAGAACAAATCCTCAAATTGTTATCAAGTTTGGGCAGATATGTGAAGCTGGGCATTGCCAGCAAGATAATGTCTCAGATTATCAGAACAGAGAAGATTGCAAACAATATAAGTATTTTCCTCAGTTATAGTCATTGTCAACTGCTTCTTGCCATCCCAAAAAATGTTTATGCCATGCATGTACTTGAGTCTCTTTAAAGGTATTGCTCCTAAACTGTACCTTAAGTCTTTTCAATAGTTTAGACGGTTTTACGACCTCCATCGTGAAAAATTAAATAATAATCCTTTGAACAGTAGACAGGGGTACCTTTTGTACTGACATCGCAATACTGACTGAAGAAGCGATAATGTGATGTACCTTGTTCGTATCAAGTGCATAGAGGTATCTAGACCACGTTGACTCCACTTTTTTAAAATGTTAAGATCCTAAATCATCTTTCTTCAATCACTTTTCTTTAAAAGGTTATATGAATAGCAAGTAACATTTTCCTTCTAATTAAATACGGAAGAAAACTCAGTTCTTTTTCTTCTTTATCAATTTTGTTGAAAGTTATCTGATCATTTTTACGATATTAATAATCGTTGATATCTTCCTGGTCGTACAAAAATGATCTTTATTAGAAGTTGAGTTAAGATGGAGGACCTGATTGCTTTGCTGACGAGTGGAAGGTGAGTGATTTTTATTGTTACGTTTAGACTAAGAGCTTTTCTATTACGAGAACTACCTAAATATGTTCTATATTAACTCTCCAGAGACATCAAACAGCTTTGAAAATCAATACCAAAAACCTCAATACTCTGAATGTGGAGAAAAGATGTGTTCAGCTATGAAGCGACTCAGAATGACGCAATAAAGCAACTTCATCTGCAGTTGAGAGTTATAAGTCTTGCTAGTGTTTTAAAACATTTTGTAGCACGCTTTCTCACATTCAAATCAGAAAAATATGAGGAGTAACATTCGTACAGATGATTGTTTTTGATATTTGAAGGTTTGCTACTTTCTGAATAGGCTAAATACCCTAATAAAGATGATGATGTTCTTGAAATGTTGCAAAGTAATATCGGATTGCACATATTCGAACCTTCATTATATAAGACCTGTTATAACATTGCTAAACTCAAACTTCCCGTACTACAAAAAACACCACACAAAACAGTTCATAAGGGGCATATCAGTTAAGTTTGGCTGCAAGAACTTTCCTTTGAACTTTACACAGAAAATAACCCAGCTGAGAAAGAAAGTAAAGTTGGTCTCAGTAGAGATGTAGTTATCCAACTTGTAGAACCAGCAGAAGTGTCTCATTAAAAAAATAAAATCAACTTTGATGAATATTTCAAGTTGGAGAAAGGATATGCAGAAACGAGAACCGCAAGAAGTAACCGCGCAGAAAAGTGTTCCGAATGTAAAAAAAGCTCGGGTACCAGCAGAAAATGATGTGTACCTATTGATATAAAAGGACAATAACATTCTGTTAGACCAAACTGTTCGCAAATTACAATAGAAATTTTTGGGGAAGTCGATAAATTGGACCAACTAGTAGCCGCCTACAAAACGCGCATGAGACAAAGAAAGTTGTGGAGACCGGTTTTTGAATTGCTTGGCTGCTAAGATAAAAACACAAAGCAAATGACAACGAATGCAGTTCTCTACTGACATTCATCTTCAAAAAGAAAGACTATATGCTCCCCTATTATAGAGGTAATGTCTCATAAGTTAAAGTAAAAAAAGAAAAGACATAAACATTGCAAAAAAAATCAAAAGCACTGCTCTGGTTTCTTTCGGCAAATTCTTACTATACTTAAAGTACAGTGTCTATTGTAATGAACTTCCATGATTACAAAAATGTATTCAAAATTCGTCCTTTTTTTCACTCCATAGAAAAAGTGAAGTATCAGTGACTGGAAACTTCATACACTAATAAAATAAAATAAGTAAAAAATTAAAACAATTATAAATATTATCAACAATTTAGCAACGATGTTGATCTAGTTGCCCCTAGGCTCAAATTCGCATCTTACTAATCCCACTTTCACTATTTAAAAAATTAGGAGTCTACCAAAAGTTCGCTAATCGTTTTGGGCAGCTTTTTTTTTAATTTTTACCCAACTGGAAAATAGGGAATTAAATTCAAAAGCTTTATTAATTCACCTTTAATGAATATAAAAAATAAAAAACAACTAAGAACATTCTAATTTGCCCAACTTTCGTTTCCTTGTCAAATCCTGTATATATACAAAAATTGATAGTTAATATCAATAGAAACAAGAATACAAATAAAATTAACTAATTCAGTTTAAAAAAATGTGAAGTTACTAAAAACAATAAAAGTACATTAATGTTAAAGCAACAGAAAATGAAATAAAAAAGACAACAAAAAGAATAAATACATTAACAAAATATTATTTTAATAATTATAATATAAATAAAAATCCCTTGCTGGACGCAATTTGAGAAAATAATGGCTACTTACGTAAGGCATCCGCAACTCCAAGCAGCATATTTTGAAAATATGTGAATTCCGAGACTGTATCCACTACAAAATGCATTGCAAAGTTACAAAAAACTATCGAGTAGCAAAAAGCTCCTAAAAATACTTAACAACTGTTAACTTGGTTGCTAAGCAACCAGACCAATAGTGATTTTGCTGCTTTGTCACCAAGGCAATATTAGATTTTGTATTGTTCTAATATACTCTACTTAAAATAATAATAATAATGTTTAAATTAGTCTTCAATGTTGTAAAATCTAATTCACATAATAAAATATTCGTTAAAAACTTGTGCTGCCATCTATAGCAAGAAATCTGTACGCATAATGAGAGCGTAGTATTTGCAAACCAAGGTTTGTAGAATCCACAAATTACTTTGGTGCAGTACTGTTCATTCTAACCTGTCAGAACGTTCTCTGTGTATGCTAGTGATAACATAACAATTGTTGATTTTTACAAAAAAATGTCAGCTACGTCGTCACTAATGCCCGGAATTTTCAAGAGATTTGGCAAAAAGCATTTAGAAATAGCTACACAATGGTAAGAACAATTCAACTGTAGAATGAGTTACATAACACTATATTTTTACAGGATTGGTACAGGGATAACGTATGGGGCTACAGCTGGAATAGCAATAACTTACACCACTGACTGGAAACTTATCCTACAGTATCTGCCATATTATAATAGTAAATTTGCTGAATCCGAATAATTGTAAAGTACTAGTCCGTAATAAAATAAATGTAGTACAGTTAATAATATTTATTTAACAATAAATGCTGCATAGAACAATTTACATTATTATCTAAGTTATGTACTTTTTCGTTTCATTTCTTGTTCATAGATGTAATTCCCGTAAATCTCCGACTGAGCTAGCTTTCGTCTCTTGATAGTAGGCGATATCAGTTTACTATAACCCAAATATATTCCATATAATATGCCCCCACCTGCTATTGCCAGCAAAATAGGGTTTCCTCTCTGCTTCTTCTGCCACTCTTTGAAAGTACTCATTTTGACGATACGTCCGATTTCCCAGAATGTTTATCTCCTTGCTGTTCAACTAATGGCTTCCAAATGTATATGCCACCAGCTACACCTATAGCTAATAACAATGCTATTTCGACCCCATTTAGTCCAGCAGGTTTTTTAATTCTCATTATATCATGAGGAAGTCCGAGACTCCGAGTTTTGCAAAGCACTACTGCTCTCACCGTTTCTTTGTTCTGCTGATTTAGTTGGTTTTATTACATACAGGGTGATGTGAAGTCCTACGGCAATTCCCAAAATTAATTTTAGTCCAAAAGCCCGACTTTGATTTCGAAACATAACCTCTACATAAAATACAATAGCGCCAGTGTTGCCAGAAAATTTTTAAGAACCATTGCAACTCGGCGCAGGGCACTCCCACACAAATCAGGTCAGAAACCAGTGCTGCTAACAAAAATTTGAATTTACTGTTCGCTATTCCTTTCGATTTAAAAAACTCCATGTTAATCTGAAAATTATTTGTACAACCTTATGCAAGGTGAATAACTATAGGGACAAATTTCAGGCAATTCTTGATAGAAAAAGAACAAAAAATCTCAAATGAACATATGCACAGCAAGTTGCCGACATGTTCTTTAAAGAAGAAAAGATATGCACAACAAGTCCACAATACTGGATCATTTCCATTTGCTCGTCAATAAAAGAGCACTTCGTAATATACATCTACTTCTGACCAAATGTGTAGATGAGAAGAAACATAAATATATTACAGCAGATATGAATGTTCTTGCGAGGGCATAAAATGTATGCCTTTTTGAATATATGTGCATATAAACTTTTTCGTTTTCAAAATCCAAAACTTCATACTCATATATTGTATATCAAAATCACTATTATCAAATTATATTTGTTTCTTCTTTTATCATACACAGGATAGAAGTATATTACTAATTTTATTTATCAATAAAACCCAAAAACTTAAAAATTAGCTATGTAATAAATACAAACAAATTGAGAAATATTTTAATAATCTATCCTGTCTGTATACTGACATTTCTATAGCCATTCTTGGTTTTTGATAATGAATAACAAAATTAAAATGTCCGTTACTATGTTTAAGTCTTTTTGCGATTGATATGATATTCACTTTTATGATTTAACTATTTCTTACAACTGCATTCTCTGATGAAAATAAAAGATTTAAAAAAAATTAAACAAAACAGGACAGTTAATCAATTTTACATTACAAAAAGAACAGGGTGGATACGTGACGATGTTGGAATTGGCCATACCACCCACAAGAAGGTAAAGTTGGCTCACTTATTTAAAGAGTTAAACAAATATGCATATATTTAGTTCTCATTGGCCTTCTTCCCTATTCGTTTATAATGCTATTAACATTATCATAGTACACCTAGAATCAAGTTAAGTTCTTACTACCTGTTTTAGGCCTTTTAGAAGCACGGCGCAATTCAGCTACTCAAGTAGTTAAAACTATGAATTTGATAATTTGAATAATTCGTCAAAGGGTATTTTGATTCCCATGAAACAAATAAATGTAATCAAAGCTCACTAGATGATTCACTCCATATATAAAATTAAACTCTTCATGACCTTAATCCTCCATAAGAATGTTCATCTCAGTTATGATGTACTTAATGTTTCTTTTCACTTACAGAACTCCTAAGCAGACCTGTGTTGTAAAATACTGTTGAAATGGTTCATTATACATATCAAAAACTAGCAAAGATGATTACATGTATCAACAATAAATGTAAACGATAGGGAGGCCACACAGGTTAACTAGAAAACCCACCCTTACAGACAGTAACGGAATCACAAAACTTTTGCAATGTTTCATTGATTTTTGTGAGATTCATGTTTGTACACCTAAGTTCAAAGGACATATTTAACAAAGTATTGAGAGTAACTCCGGTACAAACTCTAGGCAAGAGTGTTAAGTATCCTACCCGAGGACTGCTACTAGCATTTGTAATATGTGCAGAGATCACTACAAACGAATTTTCTTCAAAAAAAATGTCATTTTGCAACAGGCCAGTATCATTACGCAACATTTCAAAAAAAGGCAACCTTTGATAAAGATAGCATCATTGACCCACATAGCAGTCATCTGTTGGTTAGATGCAGGTCGTGTGACTGATGCACAATGGAGCTCCAGCCCACTTCAGTGTTAACATTCGCTAATATTTTAGTAACGGTTTTCATGATAGATGAATCAGACAAGGTGGGCCTGCCACATAGTCTGCCCGATCACCAGATTTAAACCTCTTTAACTTTTACCTGTGGAGTCGTTTGAAAAGCAGCACTAAATAATTTCCTGATGTGCGGATACTTGAGCAACATGTCATTGGAGCCTGTGCCACTATTTGGATATAGTCCAAAAGATTTAAACATGCATTAAGGTCCATAGGGAGCACTTCAAGCACTTACTACAAAGTTGTGCAATATATAATAAAATAATCGAGTATTATGGACTCCATATTTCTTACTTCCCAAATTTTCTCTTTTTGTTAATAGTATAAAATAATCTTGGTAATTCTGAAAAAATGTTTGACACGTTTAATCTAAAGAATTATATCTGTTCAACAAGACAATTTGGCTCCACTTGTTAAGAAAAGATTAGGAAAATTAACTTTTAAAAATTTGTTTCATAAATACAATATTTGTTTCAAGTGCTGTCAGAACCAAAAAGAGTTTCATTTGTTGATTTCCTACAAATTCGACCTTTTTTAGGCTCCCACTTTGACAGTGCTATTTCATGGCTTCTAGAACTTCTACAACTCGCCTCATGAGCGACGTAACGAAACTTTGATAGCTATAAAATCACGTATTTTTACTTTTCTGCAGTAGTCATATATGTAAATTTCCAAAAAATATCCATCTTCCTAGAAGCATTGCTAAGCACGTTCATCTTAAGATCCTAAGCCCAAATATAGTCTAGGTTCTCCATAATCACCCTACATTTACTTAGTAAAAGCAACCGTTGCCACTTGAACCATTTATTCATTCCTGGGTTCCAAGCTTCAAAATCCAATGTTTGAAAATAACAAAACGTTGTTAACTACAGCCATTTTAGTAGCAGCAAACATTTCAACCTCACAAAAGGACTTGACAAAATTTTAATTATATTGTTAGAAAAAATCTTGGTGCCGAAAGATATTTAAGCTACAAACTTTTAGTAAATGTGCAATATCGATAAAAAAATACGTCCATACCCTTATACATTTGTAAACAACAGTCCTCTGAATAAGCATATTGTTTCCACTTAAACCAAGTTTAGCTCAAGCTTTTTTTACAGAAGTTGTGTAATTGTGGCAAATTTTAAGAAAAATAAATCTGGCTCAACTAGTTCACTATAATAAAATCTGTATGTATATTTTAAGAAACATTTCACTATATAAAAATCCATTTTTTTGACACCTCCAATATTGCTAAGCCAGCTACTTTATAAAACCTATATACATGAAAGCGGTAATCCACAAATCAAGTTCTGTTAGATACAAAAAGCTCCTTATAAAACTACAAATATTAGTTTTTGTAATTATAATATAATAACTATAAATAAAATAAGTGCATAGATAAATTAGTAATAAATACTTTGGTAGAATATGCCAATCCTCGGTGACTCAGTGATAACACAGTTCAATTCACCAAAATAATTTGCTATAAAATATTCACCTTACTTAAGGCTAGCACACAGCCTTGATAACAATGCCCACGGTCACATTATTCCATATATTACTTGGTAAGCTATCTTGTTTGCTACGTTTCCACTTCCTTTCGACTCGGGCGTGATGTAAAAATGTAGTATGCAAACAAAAATAATAGCAGACCTTTCAAGACCTTACCAGTAATATTCTCAATATTATGAAAATGATCAATGTTTTTATTTACTTGAACTTCACATGAAAATCAATTAAAATTACATAATATTCTTAACTTAATTACCTATAAAACTCATGTGTTAAAGGTTGTAAAATAATATAAACAAAAAGATATTTAAAACAATTTTTAATCGAAAAACCATTACAAATATGTATGTGCAGTACACAAACTTTGGATACCAATTACCATTTTATGGCAACCTTACAATTGGGAAATGCCTATGTTTTACGAAATCAAATTCGGGAGGTGTTGTGGATTCCTTTTTATGGCCGTCAGCCAGTAATTTTAGAACCACAAAATTAGTTTTACAGATCTTAAGCAACTCCGATACCTGCAAATACACATCATGTATACATCTTTCATAAGCACAAAACAAAAAACGCTAAAATAATAACGTAATCAACTGTTAAAAGAATTAAAACTATAAACATACAATCTTGCACAATCAAATTTTAGTGCACTAGACGAGCATGCGTACTAAGGAGAACATGAAACTCGCATAACAAGGCAGTTTTGCATTTCTAGTTTTATTTAAAATTGTTTGAATTTTAAGTCTGATTTTTGCTGTCATTGCCTTTATTCAAAACCTCTAATTATAAAATCACTCCCCACGTAAATAACACTTGATAATACAAGATATATTACTTTGGACCACTTTTGCTTTATGACCAAAATGTACATGATAAAACAAAAATTTTTAGTTAGCCAATTTAAACTTACCGTAATTTATCAAAACAATGTCCAGCACCTCTAATTTTAATTCATAAAATGCTTGTCACTTAAAATCAGAATTAGTGACCACTTTTTAAAATTTCGTTCACATATTTTTAATATTCCCTTAAAATGTTTTTCCACCCTTCCTTTACAATTTTATACAATAAAATAATTTAGAAATTTAACATTACCATACTGAAAAAATTAAATGTTAAATGTAATATGCTACTACTTGTACATAGATTACGTCCTATAAGCATTCATAGTTGTACAATGAAAGTTCAGTTTAAACTACTTCAGTTTAAATGTTCTCCTCTACATACACATGCTGATAATACACTTAATTATGTTAGTATGACTTCTACACTACTAATTATTTTACCTCTGAATCCATAGGAAGGACATTTTCTAATAACTGTCGGGCTTGATGAAAATGTTTGCAACCTGCAATGTACAAATACATGCTATCGATGGACTGTTGCGAGCACCTAGCAGGTGAAGTCATGTCTCTAAACTCAGAGTACTGAACTGGTGGTGGCGTAAGTAAACTCTGAAACGGAGCAAAGCGGTGTTCATATCGCACTTGCTCATTATCAAACTGTGGGTGAGGCATTGCCAATTTTTCGTCCATGCGAAATCCAATCAAGGCCTGAAAAATTATTCTTTAGCTACAGCCAGACTAGATACCTCAAATACCTTGTAGTAACCCCCACACATATTTTGCAGGGCTTGAAAGAACAGAATGTCACGGTTGTAGGGTCTCGGTTTCTTCTTATACTTGGTTTTCATCTTCTTGTTGCCTTTGGACTTCTGAAATTCCCCTATCAACTCTTGTTCGACCAAAAAACTGTTTGCTCTGGTCAAAGCAGAAACAAGCCATCCATAAAGAAACTCATACAAGTACCTTAACAGAGAACTGTTAATTTTTGCTGGTGTATAAAGCAACCAGCTTACCAATAAATGTAATAATATTCATGTACACTGTACAATTCCAACTCGAATCCTGCCAACAGATACATGATCATTATTCTCAAGGTATGGTACAAGATCCATGTGCCAAAGCAGGCCAAGTGGGGTCTTGACCATGTGCTGTTCAGAGATATATTATGAAGGTATGCATCGACACGTTCTGCCTGAAGAAAAAAATGCAATTTTCTAAAAAACCAGATATAACATGTGCCATCAAACATCTAATTTCAATATCATATGAGAACTAATATAAAAAGAGCACTAAAGGAGGAATAAGCACAAAAATGCAAAATAACCGTAACTGAAAAAAGTTGGAAAATGTAAAAAGTAACACCAAAGATAAGAATCAATCCTAACATAAAAAATAGAAAATCACAAATCTTAAAAATAAACTAACAATTAATTTTTTACATATAAAATAATCTAATGAAAGATATCAATACATGATTAAACATTTCATGCATCCTACTGGGGAAAAGAGACCTAAGATGACAAGATGACAGAGCTATTACCCATATAGCCCAAACCATGATGGAACTTCTATGGATAAATTTTTAGGAAGCAAATAATTTCATAAATTTAACAATTAATTAGACATTGGAATCTAATGCTAATCATTACCAAAAAAGAAACAAATGTACACAGCCCCATGTAAATCACCAACTCGAGGACAATATCTTACAGCAATCTGCATATGACAATGACAATTACTATACGAAACAATACTGACATACTGCTACATTTCCAACATATATATTTTCTACACAGTCACTAAGTTACTACATAGAAAAGAAAAAGTGAATAAAACTTAAGGAAAACAGTTAAGAATTGTTCCTTTTGATTATGATTGAGTGAAAAAATTACTATTCAGTTGCCAGACTTCAACTTCAGTCAATCATATAACATTTATCTAACATCTATCATAGAGTCAATTCGTGGTCCAGTATAAATGGACTCGGGCTCCAGATGCCTGGTGAGTGCCCTACTCGATGACTAAAAATAATTGAATACCTGCATTCATTTCACACAAAAAGTAATAAAGAAGTTGTTTAAAATTTGGTGCATATCACATCACCCTGTATCAAAAAAAAGGAGCAAAGGCAAATATGTGGGAGCCTTAGGCTTTTAGTTCCTTAACAGAATACAGAGCCTCACCATTATTATTATGTCATTCAATTACATAATTACATACAATGCTGCTTTTCAGTAGGTTATCCACAAAGCTCCTTGTGTGCAAAAATACATGAAGAAGATTAAAACTAGCTGGCACCAAATTATAGCAATATCAGTATTAGAGGTAAAGAAAAAATACTTTATAGATTAAATTAATTCTGCAATGAGGAAGACTATAATAATCACCACATTAATTCCCATGAACTACTGTCCCAAAAAACCAATCAGAATGGCCACTTAGACCTTAAATGGTCAGAGAGAAACCACCTAAAAATGGAATCTTTCAGTTGGTTGGACATATTAACACTCAACATTTAAATCCATCCAATGAACATGAATATAAGGCAATGCTATGCCCCAATAGCTGATAAATTTAATACACAAACTGTTAATGTATATGAAACAACATGAAGTAGCTTTAATAACTTTCTTAAAGTATCACCATTGAGACTATTCCTTACATATGTTCTTTTTAAAATCCCTATCAATTTATTGCCAGTTCATAATCAAATAGTTAAAGCGTTTAGTTATGTTGGGGACAGAGCTAGGTTTGATTCTGGCCTCAGATTCCTGGTGGGTGGCATATTTAGTCACGAAAAATAATTAAGTACCTGCGTTCACTCAAACAAGGGATAATAATGGTGGTAGGTTTAAGACGTAATTGCTGCTTCGCCCCTATCATAAATGATGTGCAACAACCTAGCGATCAGGATAACCATGTAAAAACCTTCACTTTTCAGTTTATAGGACGTACTCCCTGGTAGCTCAGTATTATCAGACTATCAGTTATTTATCTTGAATACTCAGTTTACGTTCCTTTACTGTCTATATTATTCTCACCAAGAAGTATCAGATACTCTGTATAATGTACAATAGAAAATATAAAAAACCCCCAGACTTGTTCTAGAAATTCAATGAGATTATTTATAACCTTCAATAATCAATAATGAAACTTTAAAAAGAAGACCACAAACCTCAAACCAAATTTTCCTTTCTTGAAAGCATCACCCATGTATCACCATAAAAACTTCCTTACGTCAGTTTTTGGCCATTTCATCATCAGAGCCAGATTCGATATTAGACTCCAGATCCCAGGTAAGTGGTCTACTCAGTCACTAAAAATAATTGAGTGCCTGGGTTCATGAGTGGCCGCATATCAGAGATGAAATTAAACAATTGAACAATGAAAACAAACGTACAAAAACTGTAACTTTCCAGTTTACAGATCATTTTCCATGGTAGAGTGAGTACTCAACATTAATCTAAACACTTTTTTAGAATAAGAAAATTGTCAAAACAGATTTTTAACCAGATAAACTAATCTTTGTAGCTAGTATAAAACGTAAAAAACAAAATAATTACTAACTTCTTTAAACACAAAATTAAATCTTACTATAAACCCACTTTTTACTCTATTAAACTTTTCACATATAACTATTTAATATTAAGTATGATAACAAAACGTTCTATCAATTTAAAATTATACAATACTCACTTCATCTTGTAATCCAGTAAATTCTTCCAATAAATGGGCAAGCTTATCTCTTTGCCTTGCTCTATTGTGTCCACAGAGCTGTAACAGGTTGGCAAATGGTCTGGTACAGTGTGATAAAAATGTGTCCACATAAACTTTGGCCTGCAATAGTTAGAACAGTGTTTTTATAAAGTTATATACAATTATTTAAAAAATAATACTTTTTATAATAAATAAAGTTCAAAAAGGAATAAATTACTCAAAAAACAAAATTTAACCATTTTACAAGAAGTTTAGACAAAAAAATTCAATGGATATAACTCCAAATCTTGATAGCCCTAATGTCGCTTCAATTATTTTTATAATTATGTATCAAGCATACACTAGGGTGTCAGAATAAGATTATTTCTCCATATTTTAGTCCGGTAAAGAAATTTACCATACAATTGAATGGACAAACGCCTCCATACCCAGAGTTCCACCACTGTCACTAAATTAGTAGTATCAGCCTTCATTAGAAGATATGATGGACCCCTAAAAGTCATCTGGTTGAGAATGTATTTCTTTTGTTCAATTCTGTCAACTTTTTATGAAAGAGTGTTAGCAACAATTTCTTTTTGCTGGCGCGTTTGTACAGTCCCACACTATGCAAATAGCATTAGTGACCTTTTCCGTGCCACTTTTTCTTGTTGTCCACTCTTATTCAAGATAACACTGGAACATGTGGTAAAAAATGTTACAGTAGAAGTCAATGCAACATATGTGCCATCAAAGGAATATATGTACAACTCGAAAAGTATGTGACAGAGATTGGACTAGAAGTAAATGAGGACAAAACCAAGATACTCATATAGACCAGGAGTAAAGAGCAAAAAGTCTAAACAGCACTATGAGACCAGAATTTTGAAATAGTAAATGACTTCATATACCTAGAAGCCAACATCTCCAACAACCTAAACGAAATAAAAGAGATACACCAATGGAATAATAACACAAACAAAACATATTACAACCTAGTGTCAATATTTAAATCAAGCAATGTACATACAAAAAAAAAGAGACTACAAAACTATACTCTATCAAACTATAGAAAATTAAATGAGCTGAATATGTTCAATGAATGAGTGAGTCAGGGGCCTACTAATAAGATAAAATAAAAATAAATGCACAAATCAATGCTGTCAACCAACTAGAAAGTGGCAGTTTTAGACAGGGAAAATTGGAGGCGAAAAATTGAAGTCAAGATCCAATTTGGACTGTAGCGCTATTGGGTGGATCAATGGAACATACTCGACCATCCACAATCCAATCTAATCCCTTACACTTCTGCAAATTTCAACTGAATAACCAGAGACCAATTTAAAAATATTCTTAACAATAATAATTACTGTTGAAGTATATGCACTTATATATAGCTGATCTTTCCATAAGAGCTTGCCTCATCGTACCAATTCTTTAAAACAAAAATTTTGAAATCTAGAAGTGTTCCAGAACAGTACAACCAATGAAAATTTAAACTATAAAAATTGTGCACCAGTTTCTCTAAAAAGATAGAACGTCATGGCTTAGATACTGTATCTAGTATTTGTAATTCAATTTATAATTTTAAACAATATATGATTTTAATTATTCAGACGATTTTGAGCGTTTGGTCTATTTATAGATTATAGTTAACTGAACCGGTTAGTTCTATTTAATATCATCAATGGAACACAAGTAGAAGAATAACAGATTTCTTTCCAAAAATATTATAACAATATATAATACTCTATACCTGCTGATTAGATATAATCGCCTTTGCCATCAAGGCCGGTGGTGAAATAAAAGATTTAGCTGCATCTCGAAGCAACTCCTTAAGGACATTTGGATTTGACCCCAGAATCATGCTGTAACTGCCTAAATACAGCAACTGGAGTGCCGACCTTGATAATATGCAAGGGCTGCCTTTACTGAATTCTATAAAGAAATCCTGAAATAGTAACATGTTAGGCTTCTCCAACCTGAAAATATATGGTAAAATTCATCACCAGTGCTTGATGAAAAGATGAAATGCCATGAATTTTACAGATACTTTTTAGCCTCTCTATCATATCCTCAAAGTACATCAAAGCATCCTTTCGAGGTTTGATTTTGGTATAACGAGGAAATGTTGGAGGCAATAATCTTTGGTTGATGAGTGGTTCAAATCCCACAATGCGAGAATGCTCTGCTATAAATTAAAACAACAAACTTCAGTAATTTAGATCAAATAAAAGCAATAACTTAGATTTTTACTTACAAAGTCCATCGGGTTGTGTCCCCAAATGTACAGTTTTCTGCATAATGTACAGCATATCTAAAGCATTTGCAAATAATCTTTGGCAATCAATAATTGCAAGTTGCTGATCATCTTTGCGTTGCAGTAACAAGGTAAGAGCTTGGTAAAATACTCTTATGAACTTTATTCTTGCATATATCGCAACAGACTCTTCTGTCTTAAAATATCCCATTCATTTTAAAAATCCACCCAAAACTTAAACTTACTTCTTTAGTTGTGCAATGTGAATTGCAATTTTTGTTTCGCGTTTTTTTGTGAAGTTCTTCCTCCACCTCTCTTAACATTCCGATAATTCTTTGTTCCGATATATCAGGATTTAAGTGGTATCCATATTGCATAGGCTGAAAATCTTCTTCTTCATAAACCATTGCTCTGAAAATCATGCACATATTATTTTTGGAAACACAAAATGGTTATAATTACTTGTGAATGAATTCTTTAATGATTTCAAGTAATTTGTAGACAGATATGGAAAAGGCTTTCAATGTTCTGTCCTCTATATTGTAAGGTTTATGAAGATACAAATTAGTAAAGACTGTTTGTGCTAAAGAATGACCCTCCAACCATGACACTATGCAAGCCAAGGTTGTGTCAATTATTTCGGCAAGTTCTTCATTGGTGAAACCTTGCAATTTTAGTGACTTATCCTGAAATCAGCAGCTGTTAATTCTGTTTCGTAATTAAGAGTGCATGGGTGCTCCAAATACAAATAATTGACCATTGCAGCTGGTGGCATTAAAAAAATAGCACAATTACCATAATCAATTATTTACAACACCCTTATACTTCAACATTCATCAGAAAAGTAAGAATATTTTAAAAGTTTTAAGAAAGATAAGTTATAGAAATTAATTTTTGGTAGGAAACTCTTTTTGAAATGAAAGTTTCTTCTCGCTTTACGTTTGAACAGTATGGACCAAATATTATGTTCACTCTACCCCTTGATTAGAGGTGCATGCAGGTTACGTGTGCATGAGACTTACAGCACCTATAACTACAATTTTGCTGAAGCGTTTAAAACAAAATTGAGCAATTAGCAACAAATACATCAAATATCAAAAGCTTGCAGATAGCAGCCATAATGTATGTATTTAAATTAAAACTGATACAAAAACATTTTTATGTTGCATATTAATATTAAGGTTACGATAACATTGGCAATCTGATTGGCAAGCAAATACAATAAATGACCAGCAAAAAGAGACTCCAACCAAATATTAATGAAAATTAAGAAAATCTCATTTAACAGTATTCATAATAAATTTCACCACCCTTTATAACTAATAGCTCCCCATAGCTAATTCTGCAAGCAAGTGCTGTGTCGTTACAATAGGGTGACATCTTACTAACATTCCCTAGGTCGTCAATACATAAACTTAGCCACTGCAATGATAAAAGATAAAGTAAATTTGTCAGAACACACCATCAAATGTCATTCTTGTGATAAAAATGATGTTCGTGGTACATACTTCTTTCTACCTTTCCTTTCCTTATGACTTCTCAGAAGAGTAATCACAAATCTTAAGTTGTTAAAGAAGACGAGTTTAATAAGTTTAAAGTAATCAACAGAAATACAAAAAATTAAGATCTGTAAAACAACCCTGAATAATTTATAGGGAATGATCAGAATAGCCACAGATGAGTATTGTCATTCTGGAGCAACCATTTCACTGTCTTGATAAAACTATACTAGTTAAGAGCAAAACAAGCCAGATTTAATAGAAACCTGCAACCTGATCAAATGACCATTCCAACCCTACAAGTTGTAAAACATCATAGTTATCATTATGCATATAAAATGTATGGCTTAAAGGACAGTGCTCTTATTGACATTCTCACTCCTACAAAATCCCATTTATTTAATCAGACAAAACAGATCTACACCTACTGCAGGAATGTCTGAAATAAACCATCCAATTATTTAAATAAGCCCCTATGTTAAATGAAAATAAAATTTGGCTTGAAACAATCATCATGTAGAGAATAACTATGAAATTCTGTTTTAAAATTTAGTAGCAATGTCAATACCAAATGACTTGTGCAATTCATGACACGAGTCATACCCAGCTCATATTGAGCTGCTTGATGATATAAAATAGCAGTGCATTTCAATGTGCTAAATAAGTTGTTTATGCTAAGTATTGAAATACAAGGTTTAGTCACCGCATATTTCATTATCATTATTCTAAATAGTTCTACCAATTTTATAAAAATAAACACAAATAACAAAGGACACGACGAAATATATTTGCACCTCACCATTATTTTTTTTAATGGTTATATACATTTCTACTGCTGCAGTGAAGAAAAACTTTATAAATTATAAAGCCTCGAGTACATATAGTGTATGCCCGAGCCACTCCTAGCATACATGCTCTCACTTTTAGATCGCACTGTCAAACATTGTAATATAAACATGAAAACATGCAAAACTTTAAAATTTTTTGCTAGGTAGCACCATCTAGTAAATCTGTGTGCATTGTGGTAGATTATAACCATGCAAGCAAAAAGTGAATAATAAATAATAATTTTAGTGCACCAAGCACCATTCAAGTTATTTAATCTACGCTAGCAGCACCACCAAAGATTTCAGAATTCATACCGATACGGCTTGATCAAACGACTTTGCCTTTTTGATGCCCCGGTTGCACAGCATTCCGGCATCCATTTTTGGGTCCATCATTTCGATTGCCGACATAGCCTCGAACAAGCCGAACAGCTCATCATGTAGCAATTCTCCTAGGTTTAGTCCTGTACATAGAGAAAACAAATGCAGGCGAAGCCAATTGCTGTGGTTCATATATTACCTTGCACTGCATCTAAAAATTCGTCCGTAATAGTAACCCAGTTGTAAGATATTCTAGGTAAGACAGCATTGTTCCCGTTGCATTCCCTAAAAATTCAAGTTTAAGGAATTATATTTAAGACTAGAATGAAAATATATTTGCGTTATTAAATTAGTTAGTTTCAAAATACACTTACGTTTCTAAGTAATCCATTATAAAACCAATAAAATGTAAATACTAATAAAAAATAAATCGCAGCCTTGATTTTTCAAAAATATAAAAATAGAGTTAGGTTACATAATATGATTAATAAGTAGTCCCAAAAGGACTATTAAATCGGATTTTATAATTCCATAATTCATTATGACAGAGAGGTATAACCTCAAAAGACATTCAACACTGATATGTCAAAACCGCAAGTGGAGGTATAGATTATGTGCGCAAACGCAAATAACAATCAAAAACCATCAAAAGTTTTTACTCGAAAAACAGGAATTCTTTAACAATCTTATTGTCAACACTTTGGTAATTATTTAATACCTAGACGCCTTTGAAATAGTTATTTTATGGCAATAAATAGAATATAAAAATATTTATCATTACTTAACAAACGTCGGGTGACCATTCCTCAGTAATTAATACTCTAAGTACAACAATTATTAGAAGAAAGTCCTCCACACAACTGCACTAAATTCACCAACTGGGACTACTTCCAAAATCTATTGGATAGAGAAGTAAATCTTACCATTTGTATTAAAGAAACCCAAGATTTAGATGAAGCGACCCAATACTTCACTACAACAATCCAAAACGCTGCATGGCAAGCCATGCCCAGTCCATCAACTAACTACCTGGAACTAGTTCACATTCCTAGTCAGCTGCTGAGAAACGTAGAACGCGAAAGAAGTGGCAAAAAACCAAAAACAGACAAGACAAAATCCTATTAGACTAATTAAAAAATGTTAAAATCCGATTTGGACAGCATAGATGAGACAGACAAAAAGACGTAAAAAAAATCTTCCATTTAGGCAGCATAATAAAGTTGGAAAGGGATATCAAAAGAATTCAGCCAGCACAAAATGTATGGGAATCATCAAATATATCTTAAAGGACGAAGATAAGTAAATTAAAAGCATATTATTATAAGAGGCCAAAACATGGAAAAAACCAACTGGGGCAATATCGTATAATATAAAACAAAGCAAAGAGACTAGCAAGAGATAGAAAAGAATGGAAGAAACTAGTAGAAGAATTAGCGAAGAAATCAAGTTGAGATGCACAAGATTAGCTATCTGGTCATCAAGCTATAGAACGAAGAGAAGATAACCCTTTCAACTGTTCTACTAAAAAGTAAAACAGAAATAAAACTCCAAAAAAAGTAACGTCTAAAAGCATGTCAACTAACAACAAAGACTACTAAACAAGAAAGTTAGAAATACATACAATCTCACAGGAGAATCAAAAAAATAAATAATCATGACTAACAAAGATTCCAAAAAAAAAGTTGACACCAAAAAAGCCAGTACCAAACCCATCAAAGGATTAGAAGATATGCTGTTAGATAAAGTTATAACACTATAAAAAAAAAAGCTGAATACAGCAGAAATAAGATCTTAATTTAAATGAAACAAAGCAAGACGTTGCAATTACCCCGATAGTTTAATAGGTATATCACCTCGTTGTAGTACAAAAACTATATAATAAAATTTATTTAAAATTCTGGTCTGATTATTAGAAAACAGTAATCAGTAAGAAGAAAACAAGACTATTGTCACACAGAAAAATAAACTGTCAAGATGATCTTGAAATGTGATGTGCATAGTAGCACCAAAAAATTTAAGCTGAGTTTGGAGGACCGTAACTTAAGATCTTTTGTCAAAAGATGTGCTAAAAGGAGAAAGTAGCTTATCTTATAATAATCAGAGATAACAATTTTACCTGGAAAACAAACGTAGCAGTGAATAAAGTAAAGGCTCCAATTTGAGACAGAGTTGCAAGGACATATGAATAAAATTAAATCATTTAGAAAGCAACCCTTAAGATTTTTTTGCTACTTTTTGTAGGTGACAGAATTAAAGAAAATTATTGTTCGTTTCTTTTTTTAATTTATATCAATTTTTTCCACTACATGCTGTTTAATAAAGCTATTCTTCTTTCTATTAATAATTTCTTTAACTACCTCTCTTGTTTCTTATAACTAATATAATTACATAGATTCACTATTTTAAATGATTTTTTGACTTTTCCCCATTGTTGTTTTCCTATATATTATTAATGTTACTGTTATTCATGTAGTTTTATTTTTCCAGCTCTTCTCATTAAGATTTTTAACTTTCACTAATCTTTTCTGTTTGTTGTAATTGTTAGTTGAAACAATTGCCAATTACGTATCAATTGAAACATTAATCATAACATTTCTTAAAGATGGAAACCACTATTCCGGTTTTCTCTTCTCTTGATACACTTGATCAATTAAATATTTGTTTCATAAATGCATTTTTTTTCAGTATGCTTACCCGTATTTTAACACTCCATTTGTAATGCTATCCCTACCCAATAAATTTGTTTTTTAAATGTTGATAACCTCTTTTTTTTTATTCTATGATTCTCACTAACATGAGTATTTAGCATATTTTTCATTTAAAAACAGTGTATTGAGGCACACCCTAAAATCTGTTTAATTTACATTTTTGAAAATTAAATCTGATTTAGCAAGTATAACAAATGTGGTACAAACGATATGTCGTTTTTGCTCAAAATATGCATTAAAATCGTTAATAATGCTTTAGAAAAATGAGATTAAAAGTCTGGTCTAGAATACAACATTATTATAACTACTCAAGCAATTTAAGTTTCCATAAAAATTTGGGCTAACTATTTAAGATAAAAATTTTAAGTCACAAACATTTAACAACCTTTTAAAAATACTAAAATTTATATTTAATACATTTTTTAAATGTTCTTTTAATTATCTACAATACAATATTATCGGTGCCGATTCAGTATGCGATCTACCAAGCTAATTCGAGTTCACTATGTGATCTACCTCAATATTATAACAGCATTTGATTATTCAATGCACTATTAACATAAAACTCACGTAGGCAAATTTCAAATCATTATCAGTAAATATGATACAAGAATTGAAGAGTTGGACAATGTTCAGGACTTTCACATCCTAATAGTGCATTTAAGTGCATCAAACAGAAATTTGAGAAAATAAATAATAAATTATTGTTATCAATCAACATAAGTAACTAAAAATAGTATGTAAATAATTCATTAACATCAGCAAGCAGCCTAGTGAAGAACAAACCAGAATTAGTTTAAACAATGCTAGCACCCGTTACATACAACTAATCCTAACAGAGATAGCAACAAAACAGGGATCTTCTTGCAACAACATAAGCTATAACCATAGACAAGATAACACGAGAAAAATTTGAAACTTACCCCCTCAGTAGTATGGTCATCAAAGCCAATAAAAAGTTTAGAGTAGCAACATGTAATATTAAAACTATGATGATTCAAGAAACAAAAGAAAAAGAAAACCAAATTATAGAAATACATATACACGTACACTTTAATAGTGGAGGAGAGACTAGAAGACTAGGAGTAAGCTCCATTATAAAAAAAGAACTTTGGTCAGCAATAGTTGAATTTAAACCCATAACAAACAGAATATACTTTGTGAGACTCAAGGGGTATACTAAAAAAATATTACACTTGTTTCAATTGAAGAAGCAGAAATAAACAAAAAAAGAGGAATTCTGTAGCAGATTAGATGAAGAATGCAAAAGGATACCTACATATGATCTCAAAATTGTATTAGAAGATGCAAATACAAAGGTGGAAAAAAAGAAGGGTTTAAACTTACTACAGGATAGCACAGTAAACAAAAAAAAACAGAAATGGACAATTACTAATACATTTCACAGAGTAAAAAGACGTGATAATAAACAGTACATTTTTCAAAAAAATATATACAAAGGAACTTGGAAGTCACGAGACAGCTATGTTAACTGAATAGATCACATATTAATCGAAAGATATGAGAAATCCAAATATATAGAAAGCCAGATACAGACAGACCACTTCCTCATTATGAAAATCAAGCAGGAAATACCAATGGAAAGGAACAGACAAAATCAAGAAGAACCCAAGGAACACCAAGTAAAAATAAAATGTACCAAGAAAAATTAAGTAACAACCTAAAATTAATCAAAGAAATCAATGATATAGAACAGTTGTAGCAAGAACTGAGCAAAGCAATGAAGCAGTCTGCAAATAAACATAGCAACATTAAAGAAAAGAAAAACAAAAAATTGTTTGACATAGAATGTGAAGAGAAACTATGTAAGAGGAACATAAACAGGAGGAAATACAAAATGATTTTGAGAGAAAAAGAAGAAAATACAAGGAAGATGTAATTGCCATTATAGAAAATGATTATAGGTATAATGAAATACACTGTAAGAATGAAAAAGGCTGTAATCTTCATTAAAGCTTAACGCTTAAAATGGTTTGGACACATCACAAAGTTGAACAAAGATAGACTGCTGAAAAAAGTGACACAGTGGATTCCTGACCTTACTTAAAGCAGAGATTGGCCAAGGAAAAAATGAAAATAACACCTCATAGTAATTGGCAATAATAACTAGAGTAGAAGTGTATAATAGAAGCAAATGGAAAAAATAGTGATTACTGCTAAAATGCAACCAAATTATAAAGTAATACTAAAAATAAAAATAAATATAAACTAAAAGTGTTTACATTCAAGTGTAAAGACACTAAAAAATGATACACCTTATTTAAATAAATCTTTGCACATTTCCTCATTGGACGGTTTATAATCCAACTGGATTGCTGCTCTGTAGAAGAAGAATATTATGAAATACACACAAAGAGAATTTCCAAAACCTGCAGGTGGTCATCTAAGTTTAAATTGCTACTTGACCCAGAAATGGTAAACCACATATTGAAACAAATGAAGTTTATTGGTAGATCACAGATTAAATCAGCACCATATTATTAACCGTGATTTTCCTCAGCACTGTTGTGACACTCAGTTTCTCTTCTTCCACTACTTGCCACAGATAATGACTCACTGCAAAATGAAAACAAATTAATAACTTAAATTATTGTTTGCTTTTTATTAACTTAAAATAGCCTTAATATTTTTGTAATGTATTATATAGCTAGCGCAATTTTTCATAAAAATTGAAATGTCTCTAATAGTTAGATATATCACGTTCTATCAAGAGATTTTTCGAACGCAATTTTTAAGGCAAAATAGCACTTGTAATCTTTTTAATCCCAGATGAGTGTTACTAGGTCGTAAATCTGGCGTGGGGCCGCAAAGACAGGGGTGCAGGACTGACAACGTGTGGGCCATGAAAGGCTAAAAGAATGAACATCAGGCTCCAACATATGATTAAAAGTATATTTAACTACAAGCTACAAAAAGGAACTTTAACCTAAAACACTAATAGTAAGCTTAACTAAGATGGCGGTGGAAAGCCGTGTGGCAGCACCTGGTGCATCTGGCGACGGAAAAGGCGTCCAGCAGCAAGGAAGCGGCTGGTGGCACACCGGGCTTCTGGTTGACGGTTCTGGCAGCCAGACGGCGGATAAGGCGGCCGGGTCAGAGAGACGAGCAGCGCTGGGGTCGGAAACGATGGACAGGAGGTCGAGCAGCTGGAGCGGTCGGGTGGCGGAGCAAGCAGCAGAGCAGGTAGCCAGGTAGCAAGACTGCGGTCGAGCAGCTGGAGCGGCGGAGCAAACGATGTAGCGGGCATTAGAGCAGGCAGCCGGGCAGCGAGGCTGGTCACCGGGTGGTAACGCTGAGACCAAACTACCTCGGAGTTGCCGTGGGGGTGCCCTGGGTTGACCTCGGAGATCTCCTTATTTCACGCCTCTTAGGAGCCCCAAGACTGAGATGCACCACTAGGTAAAAGCGGCCCGGTAACAGTAGGACTTCCGATATTAAACTTCTTAAGATTAATAACCACAACCTGGAGTTCTCTTCAGAAAACCAACATTTAACTTTAAGGAATACAATTATGTCCAATAAGCCTTTACCATCAGGTTCAGCATGTCAATTTATTTCCATTACAGTTTCACTCCCTGCCACTTTACTACAGCACCACTTTAATTCCCAGTCAAGTTCCTATCCCTGACCCAACTCTTTTTCCTCTGCTTGCAAATGATTGCCACATGACTCTATTAGCAAAACATTTAACTTCCAAATACACGTCTTTTGAACTTATCGTTAATTATCTTAGACTTCAGAAGCATTCTCACTGCTATCAACTCTCCTTGTTTGTTCTTGCACATGATTCTTGAGTCGCGCCCTTTTTTAGTTTTGTTAATTTCCTTTTTTCTTAATTAAAAATTTCTTCTATATCCTGAATTTGTTTAGGTTGCATGTTTCTTTTCTTATGTTTTGTTAGTTTCTTCACTTCCCTTCTTGAAGTCTGATTTTGTCCAAAGCCATCTGAAATTCAAAAATTTTGATACTTAAATTTCAATAGAACACGTAAAAATCGATTTTTTATCCGGTGATGCAGAACTTTTTCCTCAATATATTTTTAAGCAGCTTGAAAAAACATACAAAATTCAAATGACAAAAGAACCAAAAGTTGCCGACTATTCCCATTATCGACAATTTGTCAATTGATTTTGAGAGAATCGTGAAGTAGATTACCAATTTAGTCAAAAAATTATCGTTAGCCATGAGGCACATTTGCAATTCGATGGATTCATAACAAACAAAATTGTCGCATTTGGGGTTCAGAAAGCCTCACGTAACTTGAGAAGCAAATTTACTCCCAACCAGTCACTGAGTTACATTAATTGTTTTTCAGACACCATCATCTTGAACCCGCTTTTAAAAAAGTTTCTTACCAACGTGCTCTTGCTGCTATCAACTCTCCTTGTTTGTTCCTGCACGATTCTTGAGTCGCGCGCGAGCCTTTTTACTATTGTTAATTTCCTTTCGCCTTACTTAAAAATTTGAATGATAATGAGATAGATTTTATAAAAAGAATAGGAAACCACAGGGTAAACGAGAACAGACCAATAAGGGTTGGAATTATCCAAAGATGAGGAAACAGGAAATACTATGAAACTTCAACAAATTGAGAGGAACTAAACTAGGAATGAGCAATGATATGGATAAGAAGACAGGAGAGAAAGAAAAAATTAATTCCGCATATGATAGAAGCAAGGAAAAAGGGATTAATAATTAATAAAAATTAATAATAAGAGATAAATTACTAGTAAAGGGAGAAGAGTGAAAAATAGAAGAAATAAAGGGCCAAAGCATAAAGTAAACGAAACAGTAGCATTAAAAGAAAAGGAAGAAAACAAGAAAAGAAACAGGTCTACAGATGAAGAATTAAACTCCCCCAAAGGGGCTATACCAAAGAAGAAAAATTGGACACAAACAATGCTAGCACCTCTGAGAAAAGAAACACCACGGATAGAGGAAGATGAGTTAAACAAAACGCTCAGTAATATCACCAAAACGGGACGACAACACTCCAAAAAACTAGCAAAGATCAAAAATCGGACGGATCATTCTACAACAGAAAGCAATGAAAAAGGGCAAATATTTAAGATTAAGAAAATAATAAAGAGGAATTACAAAAAATGTATGAGAAACAAAAGAAAAAAGAGATAAGGCCAAGAAGACATAACGGGAAAAGAAGGAATAGAAAAGAAAAATGATCATGTTGAAAGGTTTCTGGATTTCTGTACAGTTAACAACTTATTGATAGAAGATAATGTCTTCCCATATAAATTGTAACATAAAATCACATGGATAAAACCAGGTGGGACACCCCTCAATCAAATTAGTCATGTCACCATCAAGAGAAGACTGAAATTGTCTACTAGCTCTGAGGGCACTGAATGGAGCCGACGTAGAATCGGATCATGTTTTAGTAAGAGCAAAGTGCAAAGTCAAGCTAAAAACTAAAGATAACAAAAATCAATATAAGAACAAAGTATAATACAAATCTACTAAAAGATAAAGAAATGCACAGAAACTTTTGTGAAAATTAGAAGATAAAGTAAAATTAAATATGGATGAACTAAACATAGAACAACTTTGGGAAAAATATAAAAGGTGTTTAAAACATCAGCAAGAGAAACGATGATGCAGAATACGGAAGATTTAATTCTTCTTCTTCAGGTGCCATCTCCGTCACGAAGGTCGGCAATCATCACTGCTATGTGAATATTTGAAACAGCTAATCTAAACAGTTGGTATGTGTTACAGTTAAACCATTGTCTTAAATTTCATAACTGTGAGTGTCGTTTTCTTCCAACACTTCTTTTCCCTTGGATCTTTCCTTGTATTATTACTTGAAGCAAAAGGTATCTATCACCCCTGATGATGTGGCCAAGATATTGTAGTTTTCAATGGTATTAATAATTTCTTTTTCTTTTTGTATTACGGAGGATTTAATAGAACAAAATAAACTAAAACACAATATATTAAGTGCAAGAACAGAAGAAATTACTTGAACAATACCGGAAAAAAAGATAAACAAATCAAAAAAAGTGCAAGAAAGGACTGGAGAAAACAAATAGAAGAATTGCTAAGTTAAGCTGAAAGGGCAGCAGGTAGAAATGACTTAAGCATGCTGTATATGATAACATAGAAAATGACTGAGAAAAGAAATATAATAATCACATTAAAGACAAGGAAAAAAATGGTCGCATCACAAAGGAAAATATTAGCTAGATAGGTAGAATATTTTAAAAAAATATATAGTATAAACAAGAATAGCAATACTATAAAAGAAAATGAGGGAAAAAATGAAGAAGAAGAACTTCAACTAAATATAAAAATGAACGGAAGAAAAGATTATGCAAGCCATTAGACAGCTGAAAAGTGATAAAGCGGCGGGACTAGACGACATCCCAGGAGAGATAATTAAGACAGAATCTGAATTGTAAAAATTCTACATAATCTATTAAAGAAAATTTGGACAGAAGAAAAAATTCCAAAAGAATAGACAGAGGACCTAATTGTTAAAATACTTGAAACATTAAAGAAAGCAATCTTCAGTAATCTCAGAAATAATCAAGCCGCGTTCAGACCACAAAGATCTTGCATTGATCAAATCAATACTTTAAGGATAATTCTAGATAACTGTAATGAATGGCAGAAAGAACTACACATAGGTTTCGTTGATTTTAGAAAAGCATTTGATAAAATAAATACAGGAAAAATGTGGCAAATACTCAAGACTTACGGAATTCTAGATAAATACACAAGACTTATTAAACTATTGTATGAGAATTATAAATTCCTGTATAATATACAATAGAAAAAAATGGATAAGGGATGGATACTGTTGCCCCTACTATTTCTAATAATTATCGACTGGGTAATTAAACGAACCATAGACAATCAAAAAGCTCCAGTATGGAGATTGAAAACAAAACTTGAAGACCTAGAATATGCAGATAATATCTGTTTAATTACTGAGAAAAGAGAACCCCTACAAGACACATTAAACCTACTAAAAATAACAGTAAGTACAGTGGGATTGGAAATTAACACAAAGAAAACGAAGACAATAAGAATGCAATAGGAATTGTACGTGACAGTGGTGCTAAATTTTAGTACATTAACTCAAGGCCGCCAAGAAGGACAGCAAGGGTACTCTGGTAAAAAAAGTTACCTAAAGATAGATTTTAGATGTAGATATTTCAGGTAATATTTGATATTGGACAATATTATCTTACCTTCATACTTATCGGCGTCCTCTTCTACCTTTTACTGTTGAGATTGACGTATGCCTTCCATTTCTTCCTCTCAGTGGCCGATGTTCTTGCTTTGCCCCAGATAGAGTCCTTTCCTCTAGAATATTCTCAATCTGCTGATTCCAAGATTGCTTAGGTCTACCTCTGCATCTTTCATAGTGGGAAAGCCCCCTCAATCTGTTTAGCAGTTGGATCTCCTTTCATTATAATTACATGTCCAAACCATAAAACCTGAAAAAAAATGTTTATTAACTGCCTATTCTGTCATAAAAAATTCAAAGTATAATTTTGTGTTCATTGTGATTGCTTAGTGTTTAAATACTCTGTACACAAACAAGAAAACTCACAATTTTATTATTTCATATTTTATTACCCTTCATTTGTATAACAACCTAAAGAGTAAATTTCAAATACATAAAGCAATTTCATAATTAATTTGGGTTTAAAGTTCAAATTGTAATAATTTCATTATATACGAACGAAAAAAGCCTTGTATTGTAAGTGATTTTCATCCATTCATCCGCAAAATGGCAACTGGTGTTGGTCTATATACATATATAATATACAGGTATTCTTTTTTGCCAAACTGCTATTTTTATTTTTTTTAATTAATTTAATTTCAATTTATTATTCAATTATACTGCTACGTAAGTTTAACTTCAGCATTCAATACCCGAGTAGTGTAATGTCTGATATTACTCTAAAAATACTTCTAAAGTCCTTTTCATATCATGAGTTATGATAAAGGGTGGCCTAAATTGAACGTTGGATGTACTGATACATTAGCAGATGTCATCTACGATTCTTCCGATTAACCAATGTGGAAAACTATACGAAATAATAGCCAGGTATTATTGTTAAAGCGCATTGCAAATTTAGCAAAAACTTTACATAGACTGAAGAACAACTACGTGAAGTGAATGAAATAGTGCATAAAATGAATTATCAGAAGAATTGTTACAAAATTTAATGAAAATAAACCAGTAATATAAGCAAGATCTTGTATTACCAGATGAGGAGATACTCTTAGAATATTGTCATAGTTACTCAGTGTCGCTGCAAATCCGAAAATATCAACTTAGTATGCAACTCCATGGCTTCATAACAAACAAAATTGTCACATTTGGGGTTCAAAAAGGCCCACGTAACTTATGAGAAGCAAATTTACTCCCAACTAGTCACTGAGATACATTAAACATTTTACAGACACCATCATTTTGAAAGTCTATGGCGCCATCTTAAACCTGCTTTTAGAAAATTTTCTTACCAAAACGTCCTTGCTGCTATTAACTCTCCTTGTTTGCTGTTGCACATGATTCTTGAGTCGCGACCCTTTTTACTTTTGTTAATTTCCTTTTTCCTTTGTTAAACATTGCATCCTCAATTTGTTTAGGGCGCATGGTTCTTTTCTTGTGTCTTGTTAGTTTCTTCACTTCTCTTCTTGAAGTCTGATTTTGTCCAAAGCCATCTGAAATTCAAAAATGTTGAACTTGGAAAGCGATAAACACGAACAATAAATTGTTCACAAAAACATGGACAAAAAATTTTAATAGAACCCGTAAAATCGATTTTTTCCCCAACTTAAAATTTAAAACTTTCATCAGTCTTGTTTAAAATATTTGGTTATACCTGCTTAACATTTTTTGTACATCCTTTGGATGTGGGTGATTTTAAAATATTTACCAGGGTAGGACCCAGGTTTTCAAGTGCAGATATTGCAAAATTATACGGTTTCTTTACTCCCTCCTTTCATTTTTCTATTACTACAAACAGATCAGTTCTTCAAATTGTTTCGCTCGTTTGCAAAAATAAAATCAAGTTTCTTATTATTTAAATCTACTTGAATTTTGATAATTTAAAAGTATTTAAAGTCTGTAAAAGCTGTAAATAAAGAAAGCATAAAAGGTGTAACCATTTAAAAGATAATTAGTTATTGTTCTCAGAGTTTTAGATTGAAATCTATAAAACTTCCAGATTAACGTTCTTTTAGTACCCCCATAGTTGTAACCTACATGCCCATATAATGTAGTGAGCTAATTCCCAGGCACGCACGGAAACAGGAGGTCGGCAGGAGCAAGAAATGAAATCGCGTTTTTACCAGACACTAGCGCCAGCTCGAATTCTAAACGTCTGCACCGCGCACTAGCGCCAGGTCGAATTCTAAATGTCTGCACTGCGTGGTAGCGCCCGCTCAAATGGTGGTTGCGGCGAGACGGAAGAGGCCCAAGCTGGCTGTCTAAATTGGCGTTTAAGGATCAACCGCTTCGGTGCACGGGACCTACAACTGCTTCCGGCGCGAAACTCGTTTCGCCCGCTGGCCAGGCGGAGGCGCCACAGCTACCCCCCTTCTAGTGTTGGTTGCTGGAAGTGGGAACAACGATACTCGCCGCTTCCTCGTGAAGAGCTGCATCGGCTGCAGTTTTGGTGAAGGCGCTCTACCATACCGTTTGACTGGGGATGGTAGAGTGTTGTGTGTATGCAGGAGGAGCCGATCAGGTTTGAGAGCTCCCTGAAGAGAGCCAACTTGAATTGCACTCCCTAGTCCGAGGTGATGGTCAACGGTGTCCCGTATGCCACGATCCAGTGGGTGTAGAGGGCCCTGGCGACTATAATTGCCTACTGGTCCGGGAGCGAAATTGCCGCCGGCCACCTGCTAAACCGGTCGATGACGGTGAGGCAGTACTGGAGGCCCTGCGACAGCCGTAGCGTGATAAGGTCGACGTGAACGTGGTCGAAGCTTCGCGCCGGAAGCGGTTGTAGGCCCCGCGCACCGAGGCGGTTGACGCTTAAGCGCCAATTTCCGGCGGCCAGCTTGGGCCTCTTGCGGCTCGCCGCAACCACCATTCGACCTGGCGCTACCACGTGGTGTAGACGTTTAGAATTCTAGCTGGCGCTAGTGCGTTCATTTCATGCTCCTGCCGTCCTCCTGTTTCCGCGCGAACCTGGGAATTAGCTCGCTAACCCCTCTAATTCCCAAATATCTACTCATAAATTATACTTCTACTTGGGCACTGTTGTCATATTGCTACTGCATTCTACGAATTATTTCTTCAACCTTCCCTTTCTCGAAGCAAAGAAAACATACCTATGCTTTTGTCTCTAGTACACAAATTATAAACTGAATTAAAATCAAGACAGAAAACAGTTTAACACTAAACCACAACGTAAATTATACGACGAAATAACGTTTATGCGTCATAACGGAACAAGCAGTGTCGCCAACCATTTTCTTTTATGAGCAATTCTAATAAAATTCGCATGCATTTAGGTAAATAAACAAACAAGCGAAAAAATGGCCAGGCAGTCAACCAATCAGACATAAATAAATAAATTAAAATTAATAAATTTCGGATATTGTAAAATACAAAAACTTTTATTTCCCCCCAAACGAGCTGTTGGCACCGCTGCATATACCGCCATCAAAAATAAATTCAAAGTTATTCTTCTGTTTCTTGTAATTTCTTAGTGTTTGAAGTTACTTTCAGTTAAATTATAACGAGTGCTACGTTATATAATTGTGCCGTACAAGAAACGCGGGTAGTCAAGAAGTCTCTTGCACTGATAGGGAGTGAGATCTGCAAAAATAATTTGCAGAATGCAGCAGCAGTACGATCATAGTTGTCTATGCAGAAACAAGACTTACGAGTGGATAGATCACTCTGAAAATTGGTGAGTATTAGTCTGGGATGAACAGCGTTAAAATAACCCTTTCAGAGTGGACATTATAATATCGAAAGAGTTGAGCGAACGCTTTGTGTTAAACGGCCGATCAGAAATCGATAAAATTATAATTGATTTTGTGTTCGCTAGATTTCATGTGAAACAGGAGCCTGGTATTATGTCTCTGTAGAATTTGATTTGCTCTCACAGTTTCACTACTTAACCATGTAGTTGTAAATTTCATTAATTATTTCATATCGATTTTTGCTTTATTGTTGCAGATGGCTAGCAAACCTGCACACATGTAATCAACCATTGATGGTCATCGCCTAAGACAACCAAATCGGCATAGGTATTCTTTACCGTCAGACATGCTTACGAAAACCTTCAATAGTAAACACTAGCTTGTTTGTAACCAGTTCTGCTGTGTCCGTTGATAGATGGCGGAATGGAAATGATCGCACACTGCATGATGGTAGTGATAAATTTTAGTGCTTTACCTCAAGATGAACTAAGGACTACTTGGTGTTGTGTCACTGAGAAGGAGAATGCTGAGGCCAGCAAGAGCACCCTAGCAAAGAAGTCATCTAAACAAAGGGTTGAGATGATGGCGTAGATGTTCCAGCTGATGGTAAGTGTCTATAAAATGTTTAATGTAACTCAGTGACTTGTTAGAGGTAAATATACTTTTCAATGTGTTATGCAAAGATTTCTGAGCCCCAAATGCAAGAATTTTGCTTATTTACAAATCCGTCAAATTCAAAATTTTTCCACTAAACTAAGAAATTAAATTCTGTGAGAACAGCAAGCTCCAGCTCTTGCATCAGTTAACACTAACCAGGTATTGACTACGTAAAGTTAAAATAAAGTAGAAGTTAAATTGTAAATTAAATTAATTAAAAATGAAAATAATAGTTTGGAAAAAAGTCAAATATTTTATTTTACAAGTTCACAGTTTCAGAGGTCACAAGTATGCGAGTTATACCAAGTTTTAAAATTTTTGTGCAATATGAATTATAAGACATCCTCAAGTACAAGGAACTATTAAGTACTTACATATTTATTTTTTATGATACCTATAATTAAAAAGGCCTATGACCAACACCATTGTCGTTCCGCACACAAATGGGTGAAAATCATTTACAAGACAAGGCTTTTCTCAGCTGTGTATAGGTATTTGAAGTTAATATGATTTGAACTCTTCGACTCAAATTGATCTTGAGAATTTTTGATATATTTAAAATATACTCTTCAAGCTGTATCAATTGACTCTTTGTCATACATCAGACAGGTCGAAAGATTTAGTCATTTATTTCTATGTTTGCAGGAGTTTGGATTTTGGCAAGGGCTAACTTATTCCTAAATTTTTCCTTGTATATTACTCATTCGGTCTTTCTGGCGTTCCGATAAGTTACAGATTCTGCCTATAAGTATTAAATTAATTATGCCTGTGATCAGCTATCCATTGTTCATTAGATACATGCCATTATTTAATTCTGCTATAAAATCCTAATGTGGCCAGAGTTAAATCAATGACTTCTTTTTGATATTGAGTTACAAAAGTAGACTCGGCACCCTGATTAATTATTTGTATGTTATTACTTACCAAATATTCTAAGAGGTGAATACCTCTTGGGTTGTTGTCTGAGCTGCCCCATGCTATATTATGTGCATTGATATTGCAGCCCACTAGGAACTGGAGGCAGTTGACCTTGCAGAGCGATACAACTTTCATCAGTTTCATATCTGGTGGTAGGTTGACTTCAAACTGAGGACAATAAAACTTCATTCACATTACCATCCTTTACTTGCTCTAGTTTTATGGTTAATAGGTCCCTAAAACATAAATTATATAAAGGCCTGTATCTTGTGTGGTTTTTAACAAAAATACATGATCTGGGTGTAGCAGTGGATTTCTTACATACTAACTCACCTCTAACTCAACTCAGTCCCATTATTCTGCCCTGTGTTATCCATGGTTCCTAGATCAGTGCTGTGTCAAAGTCCTCGGATAATAAGTGGCTACATAGGATTAGTAAGATTAGGAAATGATAGACATCTGAAGGTTACTCTGTCTAACCCCTGACATATCCAGGTTTCTTATGGCTTTTAAAGAAGCTTCCTTTATTAGCATAATCAACATTCTGCTGTTGGTTCCAGAGACTTTGTGGATCACTCTCCAGTCATTCGTATGGAGATCCTTATTCTGGAAATATTTAGTCCTAAACTACAAGGCTTTTCTCGTCTGTATATAATTAAATTATCATAATTTGGACTTTAAAACCAAATTAATTATGAGAGTGATTTATGTATTTGAAATTTACTCCTTAAGTTTCATCATACAAATAAAGAATAAAATATGAAACCATAATAATATATAGTTTTTCTCATTTGTATTCAGAAATGTTTCCAAAATGCAAGGAAGCTGTAAATGTGATTTAGGAAAGGCTTTGGAATAAGGGAGCCTATATTTTGTATGCAAACATTATTACAACATTGTTGGGAAGTATGTAAACCGGTTTGCATATGCTTTACTGATTATGAAAAAGCATTTGACCGATTTTGACATATGAAATTAATTGATACTCTACAACACATTGGCTTAGAGAAAAAACACATCACATTGTTGAGAAGTCTATTGGAACCAATCAGCAAGTGAAAGTTGATACAAATGAAGAAACTGACGAAATCCCCATCAGAAGAGGAGTATGACAGAGGTGTGTTTTATTACCTTGCCTTTTTAATGTATACTCAGAGGTCATCTTTAAAGAAGCGCTGCAAAAAGAAAGGAGAAAGCATTAAAAATATAAGATATGTGGACGATACTACCATATTAGCTGAAAGTATTGAAGGCCTGCAGAGGATGGTGAACAAGGTAAACGAACATAGAATGTGAATAGGGTTAAGCATAAATATAAAGAAAACCAAGCTATTAGTAGCCAGTAATATTGATATAGGCCCACAAATTTTACAAGTAAATGGTTAAATATTGAACAAGTTAGCTACTTTAAATACCTTGGCTGTCGGCTCAATAAAACCTTAGATCCAGATGAAAAAACAAAATGCTGCATACAATTAGCTAGAAACGCTTTTATGAAATACAGAGTAATTTAACCATGTGCAATATAAAACTTTTCTCACCTGTAAATAGACATCTGTAGTTATTAAAAATTAATTCTTTAAACCCAATCTCATTATAAAAATTTAAAAGATGTACAATACTAACCTATGTACAGATTTGTGTAATTATTGCAATTTGAATATTTAAATCAAAATTGATTTTAAATTTTTTTGTGTAATTGACATACAGCCTTCAAGTTACATCAATAGTCATATGACTTCATGTCGTATAAATAAAGAATAAAAAGTCTAACCATTCAAAAAAAATGTATTAAACATTAACTTTAAAGTTGTATCAACTGACATCCAACTTGATGTCACAAAAGGAAAACAGAAGAAATTTAATATATAATCCAAAGCTTTTCTCATTTGTGCAGAAATATTTAGAGATGATGATTTTTCTCCTTGAACATAGTGACTTTATGCACTTCAGTACAGCTTTCAAGCTGCCCCAAATGACATATATGACATACAAAGCCTAAAAGATTTAAACATGTACAATTCAAAACATTTTTCTCATGTGTTGTATGATTTGACCCTTTCAAGCCAAATTGATTCTGTAAATGTTTACGCATTTTAATTCCATTCTTAAAGTTGAGCCAATAAAACCCTCTCTTGTACGAGTCTAAAATGATTAACCAGTACAATAATTTAACTATCTAAAACAGAATTAATTTTAAGTTCGAGAAGTAGTTTCTATCTTTTTTCACTTTCTCTTCATCTAATAATAGTTTTCCATATAGTGTCTTAATTGCTCTAAAATAATTCTTTTCTTTTTTCAGTTTTTTAAAGGTACCGAATAATAATTTTGCATTGTCTTTACCTTGGCTTCAAATTTATTGTCCAAAATCCTTCCAGGGGTCCCTGTTTAGCTCCTTTTAACGTGTCTTCTCTGTAATTTGTATGCTTCAGTCTTCTTTGCTTGTATTGAGGTATTTGTTCGAAGCATTTTTTCTTTTTAATTATATTCTTATTAATGGGGTTCCATCATGATGATTGTTTCTTTTTGTTAGTCTAGAAACAGCACACATCTTGGTGGTAGAATCTAGTATGATTTCTTTGAATATTTTCCAAAGATCTATCTGTTCTACTTCTTCCAGAAGTATATTGCTGAAACTCTTTTCCGACGACATATACTGACCTAGCATTCATATCCTGCAATTTATAATTTTTAATATATTTGTATTTTACCTCTATATTCTTGCTATTTTTACTATTAGATAATGCTTGTTCCACTTTTGGAAATGTTAAATAGTGGTCCAAGCCAATCTCATATACTCTTTGCACTTTAACGCCCCTTATCTTATTTTTGACCTTGTGACCCCATTAGTTTGGTATATTTATGTCTTTATGTTTATAACAAGTAGTTGCTATAAATGGTCTACTGTTAAAGAAGAATTTTTTTGCCGTTGGAGTTAATGAAACCTTCATTTTCTACAAACTTCTTCGGATTCTTCTACATTATTTCCAACACCCATTTAAATCTTCAACTATCACATTATTCCCTTCAATGTGATTAACATTAATTTGCAGTTTCTGTCAGAATTTATCTTTACTTCCTTTGATTGATTTTATCAGGTCCATAACCTACAATTATTTTATATTTTCCTTTATCGAAATTCATATGCAATATAGGCATTACTTGTTTCAAAATTAGATTCCAACTTATCAGTGAGTTCTTGTTTATTCCATTTCCAATTAGGTACATTTTAATTAGCATATTTTTGTTTTCGACTAACACGGTACCACGGATCGATTTGATTTATAGTCCTCTACTCCTCTATTGCAGTCGGACGGTACTGCAGTTAGCATCTTCGATACTTGTTTGTTTTTCCAAAAGTAGGTGTCGCTGTTAATATTATTCTCCTGTAAACTTTAAATTTTGTGTTGCTGGATTTGAGATTCTATTCTATTCCAATTTTTGGTATTTTCTGTTAAACTTTCCTTTCTTCGGGGATGCAGTCGTTCTCTATTATAATTTTAGTTCCCTCTAACGCGGTTTTAATCTAAAGGACCAATAGCTTATCAACCTATTCATCAAATTTAACTACCGCAAGAATCAAATACAAGCATTTTTATTTTAGGTGTGATTTCTAATTTCTTGTCGCATAAATTCAGAACTTACATTTAAGGGCTATTTTCTTCTATATGAAGAATTTTTATATCAGTACTATTCTTTCTTTCTTTTTTCTTAATTTTGCTTTTTAAGGTTACTAACTTTGCTTTTTTTTTCGGGCCCTCCATTTATTTGTGCTATGCTCTCTCCACCTTCTTCCCTTCTTGAATTTCTTCTTATTATAAAATTTTTTACGTCTTCTCGGCTCTCATTTTGTCTTTTGTCACTTGTAGTTCATATACTGATATTATTGATATTTTCGTAAATTTGCTTTGTTTTGAGGAGCTATTTTTTTGTTTTCTTGTTTTCTACTTTTTTATTTGGTGTATTAAGGTAAACTTTTCGGTTTAGCTGCTTTGTAACTTGTCTAAACTTTTATATTTGGTCTACATTTATTGTACGCACTACCAGTAATCAAATTGTAATTATTATCATCTACTATTTAGTAAATGCAGTCAAAAAAGATTATTTTACTATAACACCCAATATTCAGCTTTATTTTCTAATTGTCATCAGTATACAATTATTTTTTTTAAATGCGATTTTATTTCGGCAAAAAACATGTATGCTTATCTTGCCACTATTCTACAACATTATTTTGCGTAAAATGAAAGTATGAATCATAGTTCACTTTTTCTTTGCTGGCGGTAAGAAACCCTTTATTAGCGTTCGTTACTACTTTTTGAAGTTCAGGAATAAAGTAAATAATAAACCTGCAAAGCTTGCAACGCATAGCGAAGTGGAGAAGCAGTATCCCAAATTTTTGAAATCACGTTTCCGGGTTAAAGGTCACGTAGTATTTCAAAGTTTTATGTTTAAATTAATCAGTGTTCAAAGACGAGTTGAATGATATGTTACATGTCCTATGTTGCTATATTGAAAATTTGAAATCGTATAGGTCACTAACGCTGACCTTTGACCAATCAGTTTCAAAATCACTAGCAAACAAGACTTTTTGGTCACCTGTCGATTGGTAAAAACAGAATTTGAAAATTCCCAACCGTTCTTGAGTTATTGCTCGGACGGACGGGCGCTTCGCTTCGCCACTTAATAAAAACATACATATATTGAGCGTCGTCCTGGAAAATGCAATAAGTTCTTTGCACTTTTCTTCGTAGCCTCGCTATTCGTACATATAATTGGAGATCTTATGAATTGTTACTACCATATCAATTCTGCAAGAAAACATTTTACCTTATCGATGTAGATAGCTAGCAAGCCTACAAACATGTAATTAACCGCTCGTGACCGTCGCCTAAGAAATTGCAATAGACATAGGTATTTCTTACCGTCAGACATGCTTTCAAAATCCGTCGATGGTAAACAATAGCTCATTTGTGTCTAGTTTTGCTGTGCCCGCCGGTGGATGATAGAATGGGAAAGATCGCACTTTGCGTGGCCGTGATGGTGAACTTCAGTACTGTACATCAAGGCGACCTAGGAACTATTTGGTGTTGTACCGCCCAGGAGGACATCATTGGAGGCAGTAAGGTCACTCTGGGAAAGAAGTCTTCGAAAGGTAGGTTCGAGATGACGGCGTAGATGTTCCAGATAATGGTAAGTGTTTGATATCTGACAATGTTATCTCTCACTGACAAATAGGGCATCACTTTGATGAAATGTTAAAATAGGTTTGGAGCACAAGCCACCTTTAAGTTATAACAATTTAAAAATAGACTCTCGTACAATTCTCTCGTTGAGTTCTGTCCAACTTTCTATTTAATTTGTAAAAATTATGGGTTTGTAATTTTTTTATCCCTTTCGTCTTTCTATCTATGTGGAAAACGGGTTGTCATCGTTAATAGTGAATGTGGTGATTAGCTGCAGTACTCCCCCAGTCAGGTACGTAGAATAAAAATATTTATTACATTTAACTTTTTTGTTGACTTTAAAAAACCCTTTGTTATAGTTCGATGCTGCTTTACGAGGTCCATAAATAGAGAAGACAGAAACATACACATATTGGACGTCGTTCTGGAAAATAGGTATGGGTCCTTCAGAATTTTGCCACTTTGCTTCGTTACATCGCTTTCCATACATGTAATTGGAAATCTAACGAATTATTACTACCATATCGATTCTGCAAGAAACACAGTTTGCCTTATCGATGCAGATGGCATAAAACCTGCAACCATATGATTAATCGCTCGTGGCCGTCGCCTAAGACAATGCCGACACAGGTACACTTTAACGTCAAACATACTTATAAAACCTTCAATGGTAAACATTTCCTCGTTTGTATTTAGTTCTGCTGTGCCCGCCGATAGATGATGGAATGGGAACGATCGCACCTTGTGAGTTCGTGATGGTGAACTTCAGTACAATCGACACAGGTATTTCTTACCGTCAGACATGCTTTCAAAAACCTTCGATGGTAAACAATAGCTCATTTGTGTCTAGTTTGCTGTGCCCGCCACTGGTTGATGGAACGGAAACGATCGCACTTTGCATGGCCGTGATGGTGAACTTCAGTAGTGCACATCAAGGCGACCTAGGAACTATTTGATGTTGTACCACCCAGGAGGACATCATTGAAGGCAGTAAGGTCACTCTGGGAAAGAAGTCTTCGAAAGGTAGGTTCGAGATGACGGCGTAGATGTTCCAGATGATGGTAAGTGTTTGATATCTGACAATGTTATCTCTCACTGACAAATAGGGCATCACTTTGATGAAATGTTAAAATAGGTTTGGAGCACAAGCCACCTTTAAGTTATAACAATTTTAAAATAGACTCTCGTACAATTCTCTCGTTGAGTTCTGTTCAACTTTCTATTTAATTTGTAAAAATTATGGATTTGTAATTTTTTTATACCTTTCGTCTTTCTATCTATGTGGAAAACGGGTTGTGCATCGTTAATAGTGAGTGTGGTGATTAGCTGCAGTACTCCCCCAGTCAGGTACGTAGAATAAAAATATTTATTACATTTAACTTTTTTGTTGACTTTAAAAAACCCTTTGTTATAGTTCGTTGCTGCTTTATGAGGTCCATAAATAGAGAAGACAGAAACATACACATATTGGACGTCGTTCTGGAAAATAGGTATGGGTCCTTCAGAATTTTGCCACTTTGCTTCGTTACATCGCTTTCCATACATGTAATTGGAAAACTAACGAATTATTACTACCATATCGATTTTGCAAGAAACACAGTTTGCCTTATCGATGCAGATGGCATAAAACCTGCAACCATATGATTAATCGCTCGTGGCCGTCGCCTAAGACAATGCAATCGACACAGGTACATTTTAACATCAAACATACTTACAAAAACCTTCAATGGTAAACATTTCCTCGTTTTTATTTAGTTCTGCTGTGTCCTCCGATGGATGATGGAATGAGAACGATCACAGTTTGCGTGATCGTGATGGTGAACTTCAGTACAATCGACACAGGTATTTCTTAGCGTCAGACATGCTTTCAAAATCCGTCGATGGTAAACAATAGCTCATTTGTGTCTAGTTTGCTGTGCCCGCCACTGGTTGATGGAACGGAAACAATCGCACTTTGCGTGGCCGTGATGGTGAACTTCAGTACTGTACATCAAGGCGACCTAGGAACTATTTGATGTTGTACCACCCAGGAGGACATCATTGGAGGCAGTAAGGTCACTCTAGGAAAGAAGTCTTCGAAAGGTAGGTTCGAGATGACGGCGTAGATGTTCCAGATGATGGTAAGTGTTTGATATCTGACAATGTTATCTCTCACTGACAAATAGGGCATCACTTTGATGAAATGTTAAAATAGGTTTGGAGCACAAGCCACCTTTAAGTTATAACAATTTTAAAATAGACTCTCGTACAATTCTCTCGTTGAGTTCTGTTCAACTTTCTATTTAATTTGTAAAAATTATGGGTTTGTAATTTTTTTATCCTTTCGTCTTTCTATCTATGTGGAAAACGGGTTGTGCATCGTTAATAGTGAATGTGGTGATTAGCTGCAGTACTCCCCCAGTCAGGTACGTAGAATAAAAATATTTATTACATTTAACTTTTTTGTTGACTTTAAAAAACCCTTTGTTATAGTTCGATGCTGCTTTACGAGGTCCATAAATAGAGAAGACAGAAACATACACATATTGGACGTCGTTCTGGAATATAGGTATGGGTCCTTCAGAATTTTGCCACTTTGCTTCGTTACATCGCTTTCCATACATGTAATTGGAAATCTAACGAATTATTACTACCATATCGATTCTGCAAGAAACACAGTTTGCCTTATCGATGCAGATGGCATAAAACCTGCAACCATGTGATTAATCGCTCGTGGCCGTCGCCTAAGACAATGCAATCGACACAGGTACACTTTAACGTCAAACATACTTACAAAAACCTTCAATGGTAAACATTTCCTCGTTTGTATTTAGTTCTGCTGTGCCCGCCGATAGATGATGGAATGGGAACGATCGCACCTTGTGTGGTCGTGATGGTGAACTTCAGTACAATCGACACAGGTATTTCTTACCGTCAGACATGCTTTCAAAAACCTTCGATGGTAAACAATAGCTCATTTGTGTCTAGTTTGCTGTGCCCGCCACTGGTTGATGGAACGGAAACGATCGCACTTTGCGTGGCCGTGATGGTGAACTTCAGTAGTGTACATCAAGGCGACCTAGGAACTATTTGGTGTTGTACCGCCCAGGAGGACATCATTGGAGGCAGTAAGGTCACTCTGGGAAAGAAGTCTTCGAAAGGTAAGTTCGAGATGACGGCGTAGATGTTCCAGATAATGGTAAGTGTTTGATATCTGACAATGTTATCTCTCACTGACAAATAGGGCATCACTTTGATGAAATGTTAAAATAGGTTTGGAGCACAAGCCACCTTTAAGTTATAACAATTTAAAAATAGACTCTCGTACAATTCTCTCGTTGAGTTCTGTTCAACTTTCTATTTAATTTGTAAAAATTATGGGTTTGTAATTTTTTTATCCTTTCGTCTTTCTATCTATGTGGAAAACGGGTTGTGCATCGTTAATAGTGAATGTGGTGATTAGCTGCAGTACTCCCCAGTCAGGTACGTAGAATAAAATATTTATTACATTTAACTTTTTGTTGACTTTAAAAAACCCTTTGTTATAGTTCGTTGCCGCTTTACGAGGTCCATAAATAGAGAAGACAGAAACATACACATATTGGACGTCGTTCTGGAAAATAGGTATGGGTCCTTCAGAATTTTGCCATTTTGCTTCGTTACATCGCTTTCCATACATGTAATTGGAAAACTAACGAATTATTACTACCATATCGATTCTGCAAGAAACACAGTTTGCCTTATCGATGCAGATGGCACAAAACCTGCAACCATATGATTAATCGCTCGTGGCCGTCGCCTAAGACAATGCAATCGACACAGGTACACTTTAACGTCAAACATACTTATAAAAACCTTCAATGGTAAACATTTCCTCGTTTTTATTTAGTTCTGCTGTGTCCTCCGATGGATGATGGAATGAGAACGATCACAGTTTGCGTGGTCGTGATGGTGAACTTCAGTACAATCGACACAGGTATTTCTTAGCGTCAGACATGCTTTCAAAATCCGTCGATGGTAAACAATAGCTCATTTGTGTCTAGTTTGCTGTGCCCGCCACTGGTTGATGGAACGGAAACGATCGCACTTTGCGTGGCCGTGATGGTGAACTTCAGTACTGTACATCAAGGCGACCTAGGAACTATTTGATGTTGTACCACCCAGGAGGACATCATTGGAGGCAGTAAGGTCACTCTAGGAAAGAAGTCTTCGAAAGGTAGGTCCGAGATGACGGCGTAGATGTTCCAGATGATGGTAAGTGTTTGATATCTGACAATGTTATCTCTCACTGACAAATAGGGCATCACTTTGATGAAATGTTAAAATAGGTTTGGAGCACAAGCCACCTTTAAGTTATAACAATTTTAAAATAGACTCTCGTACAATTCTCTCGTTGAGTTCTGTTCATCTTTCTATTTAATTTGTAAAAATTACGGGTTTGTGATTTTTTTTATCCCTTTCGTCTTTCTATCTATGTGGAAAACGGGTTGTGCATCGTTAATAGTGAGTGTGGTGATTAGCTGCAGTACTCCCCCAGTCAGATACGTAGAATAAAAATATTTATTACATTTAACTTTTTTGTTGACTTTAAAAAACCCTTTGTTATAGTTCGTTGCTGCTTTACGAGGTCCATAAATAGAGAAGACAGAAACATACACATATTGGACGTCGTTCTGGAATATAGGTATGGGTCCTTCAGAATTTTGCCACTTTGCTTCGTTAGATCGCTTTCTATACATGTAATTGGAAATCTAACGAATTATTACTACCATATCGATTCTGCAAGAAACACAGTTTGCCTTATCGATGCAGATGGCATAAAACCTGCAACCATATGGTTAATCGCCCGTGGCTGTTAAACATGCTTTCAAAAACCTTTGATGGTAAACATTTACTGGTTTGTAACCAGCTCTTTTGGTGCTTTACGAAGTTCACGAGTAGTGGAGACAGAAGCATACATATATTGGGCGTTATTCTGAAAAATACGGGTAAGTCCTTCAAAATTGTGGCATTTTGCCTCATAGTGTTGCTTTCCATAGATGTAATTTGAAATCTGTCGAATTATTATCGATTCTGCAAGGAACACAATTTTGCTTTATCGTTGCAGAGGGCTAGCGAGCCTGTACCCATGTGATTAAGCGCTCGTGGTCGTCGCTTAGGACAACCCAATCGACACAGGTATTCTTTACTGTCAGACATACTTACAAAAACTTTTGATAGTAAACTCTTGCTCTTTTATATCTAGTTCTATTGAGCTGTCTGACAGACGATGGAATGTGAAAGATTGCACCTTACGTGGCCGTGGTGGTGAACTTCGATACTTTACGTCAAGGCCAATTAGAAAGTATTTGGTGCCGCTCAGGACATCGTTGAGGTCAGCAAGGGCATTCTGGCAAAGAAGTCATCAAAATGTTGGTTCGAGATGACGGTGTAGATGTTCCAGATGATAGTAAGTGTCTATAATATTTTTGATATGGGACAATATAGGGTTTCACTTTTATTAAATGCTATTGTAAAGTTATGTAAATTTTAAAATCAGTTGTCATACACTTCTCACGTTGAGTTCTGTTCAACTTTCCGTTTAAGTTAAAAAATCATATTGTTTGTAGTTTTTTAACAGTGGTGGGTTTTCTTTATTACTTTTTTATTTCTTCTATTTTTAATTATAGTTGTCGTTATTTGTTGTTTCTACTTTAATATTTTCTCAACTATTTTTTACTCCTATCAATTGGTTTTTCTGTCATTTGTCATTTGTTGTTGCGATTCTATTCGTCAATTTTCTTCTCATCTTTTTTAAATGTGTTTATATATCTGCTATATTTAACTGTCTTCCAATTATGTGTTTTTTGTATCATGTTTTCTATATAATGTAATTAACACATACTATTGCCGATTTCAAAATATATAAACAACCTTTTTTTCTTTTCAGTTCTGCTAGGATTAGATTTATTTAATTTAATTTCTCTAAGTTTATCTTCAATTTTTATTTTTGATTTATGAAGAGCTAATATATTATATTTTTTGTTGTTTTATTCTTTGTTCCTTTAATCCTTTAATGCTACAATTTTCCTTCTTTTTTAGTCTATTTTGATTGCATTTCTATTTCTTTACAGGTAGTGCACTGGATTTTATTTTTTTCTGTTTATAATTTATTAAATATCTTTATAAAAAAAACTCCTGAAGCTAAATTTAACCGATTTAGCAAAACATATATAAATCCAAAAGCTTTTTTTGAAAGTTACGGAAACATTGACATTAATTTAAATATCAAAATAAAATGCACTACTTAATGTTCTATATTTTATTTTTATTAAATTTTATTATTATATGTTGCCGAAGGTGTCGCTAACATCTGCGTGAGCTTTTTTTTCAAAATTAATGTAATTACTTTGGGTGTGGGGGGTGGGGGATAAAATCCCTCAAACAAACTTTCTATACGCCCCAAACCTATTACCTTACGTATTATCACAAAGTAAAAAATAGTTGTATATGAAACAAATTTTAGTAGAATGAATATCTTAAAAATTTGAAAATGCTAATAACAAATTTTGGCAGGGTTTTGACAGGGCTGCATAAATTTATCGCAATGATTTTTATTAAATTAGTCTTATTAGCCAGTTCAAGCGCAGTCAGCTTTAATTACTCGGAAGTGGCACTTTCAGCCGCAACATCCAACTCAAATTAAATGTCGTTAGGATAAAAAATAACGAATAAAGCGGATCTGGGTGTTTTTCCCATGATGGGCGTTGCGTCGGTGAGTAATATTTTCCGTCCAATACTGCCGAGCCGAGTGAAATTCTCTATAACGAAAGTAAAAAGCATCGGCATCTACTTACTAATGTAAGGCGGGAGAAACCGAAGAAAGAAGGGGGAAGAACAGTCACTTTCTTTGGCTGCTCTTGAAACAGATTTAGGTCATTACTGACTTTCTGTTAGAATAACTTCTTGTGTGTGGTATCGTGGTGTTCTTTCATGAAGCGGTCCGCAATGCACCTGAGGGTACGGTGGCTCGGTATGTAATTTTTTGTTTGCAATTGTTTTGTTGCTTCTGCTAGTGTGCGGCTAATGAGGCGGCGCTAAAGATTACCATAAAGGATGTTTTTGGACGGGAAACTTAAATTTCCATTTGTTATTCGGTTTAGTATTTGTTTTATCGAAAATATTTCAATTTCAATGAATTTGGAAAATCTTGTTATAATGGCAGTTTTAAATTAATAATGTGGTCGTTTCACGCATGTTGCAACAACGTTGCTCAATGTTTGCAGGACACTTATTTTGACAATATCCTAATGCAGAAATGTTAGTGCTGTATCTAATATAAATTATGCTGTTGGCGCAATCCTAACATTCATTCAAATTTCGAATTACCAAAAATCTGGCAAAGGACAACTTTTTAACGTTGGCTGATTTAAACAAAATTTTAAACTTGGTTAAGGTACGGTAATTTTTAGGAGTAGCTATAAAAATAAAATTCTATGAAAAAGTCTATAAAAGAAATGATATTGTCGTGAGAAAAGGTTAACGTTGCAATGGGTCCTTTCACACGAACACAATTATCAGCTTAAAATATGTGGGATTAAGAAGGGTCAAGGATGATTACATAATGGTAAAAGAGGATGTTTTATAAGTAAAACGTCTGTGTTGAATTTTTCTTCTGGGTAGTAATAAAACTTTTATGATGGACCACGTACTTATAAAGAGTTTGAAATAGGTTTTACTCAATTTCTTTTAATATTGTTCTACTTCCTGCATTCACAGGCGCTTGAGGAAGTGCGTCGATGTGATTAAACGATTTTTCTGAACTTTTAAATTGGATAATGCCGCGATCACGGAGCATAACTTTAGAAAACGTATAAAGAGTAAGATAGATTTCATCTGCACACTAAATTAGCTGCCGCCGATTAACAGGGGATTAATTAAACTTTCTTTCGTTCTATTTGCCCTTTTTTCCCTATGACACAATAATTATATGGTTATATACATATCATACGCCGCATCAGCGGCTATTTATGTGTCGAACGCTGAGCAGATCATATTTCACACATGACAACTCAAGCTGAAAACAATAAAAATGCACTTTTAGCCTGTTATGAAATTTAGTACGTGCAGTTCCAATTAGCAGACATTGTTTCATAAAAAGTAGATCCGACCTTTACGTGTAGAATCACAATAACTGTAAAAACGCCTCCTTTAGATTGGACACATTTTCTGCACGCGCTCAAGGCACAATCTTTCATTTAAAAGAAACCCAAGTAGAATTCCTCGGGCAATTTTTGAATTACACCCATTATAGCTTGAAACGTATGTATGACTAAACTATGTTAGACTGAAGTGGTGCAGCAAATAAATGTATAATTCATTTGGTGTTAGTGCTTCAATACAACCTATTTGATGCGCAAGATGTAGTGCAGAACTTAGATGTCGTGAGCACATCGGCGAAACGATGGAAAAACCTAATCGTATATTTTGTAACATCTTTTTCTACTCAAGCAAAACAAATAGACTGATGATTAATATTCAGAGTTGGCTTTGGGTCCACTTTCGCTTTCTCTATCTCGAGCTTGTACTTTGTGTCCAACTTTTGTATTTTCATCCATGTCGCACACGAAAGATGGCTACAATTCCCCTGATTACATCCAATTATCCTGTAAATGGCAATCTAAGGTGTTAAGGGCGTACCATGCTGACCTAAATGATAAATATCTGCCCTGCTGGGTACTGCAGCACAATTAGCACAAATCCATTTCCGTAGTTTCTAAGTATTTCAAGAGGAAATACTAGGGAGCTCTAAATGCAGCGTTCACATTTAAAATGACTAATTATTAGAAAGCAGAGCGTAATAAAGGCTTGGCCTTCCTTCTTCTGAGAGTGCAGATTTGAAAAAGCCGGATCAAGGAAAGATGACTGGTGTAAATACTACCGCAACATATTTTGTTATTCTATCCTATTTATGCGGGAATGTTTTTCACTTTCTTGCGGAATTCAAAATAAAATGTAACTTGCGGGTGATATTTTACTTTCTACATAATTAAACATTTGCTTCTTTCAATTAGTGCAATTTGAATTTTGGTGATAAAAATAATTTTCTACTTGAAGAGTTTTAAAAGTGAAACCATCAAAATCATCAACAAAATTAAGTTTAATTAAAGAAGAAACGATAACGCACCAAGAGAAACGAGTTGTAAGTCTTCAGGCATTGCAACATGCAGGGAACTCCGATTACGTTAAACGGATGTAACTGGTCTTGGTGAAAGAGAAATCATCCACTGCTTTTCTGTCACGATTTGATATCAGCTAGCTTTAGGCGCTGCGTTGAATAAGCACCCAAGAAGCTTGGGGCTTCCTTAGCCGTGCAGCTGCAGTTTTGCTCCAGTAGTCGCTTTTTGTTTCAGGAAAAGTGGAAATTATATGCTCGCTCTTTTCCGTCATCAATGGGCTGGATGGGTATTACAGAGGGCCTTCGTACCGCAACTACTACGACCCCCGGTGGCCGAGCGAGAGCAGATGGGTAAGGATTCCCCAGCCCAGAAACACAGAAGTGCACATCCACAGGCAGCCGCCCATGCGGCCGCTGACTGCCGTCAACAGACAACACAACGAGGTCGATTCAGGGAGACACTTTCGTCCTGAAACGTTGTCAGTTATTTCCGAAACGTTAGGTGCTATAAACACAGTGGGACGCTACATAGTCAACGTGACAAGAGGCGTCGAGGCGCCTTCCGACATACCTGAAGAAGTTCCCGGTGCCATTTATACTATTAGTAAGAACGTGTTAGGGAGGAACGTTACGGACACCATAGCCCCGCTAGTTACTCCCTTAGTCAGAGAGGCTCTTCCTAGTGGTGGTACTCAAACTGCACCCACCATCAGCGACTCGCAGAATAACTCTAGGAGCTGTACAACGCCAGACGGTGCTACAGGGTAAGATCTCTAATTCAATTAATCATACTGTCAATGTTATGGACCAAAAATTCTGAAAATAATTTGGTGTTTTATTTGAAATAATATAGATTAAGACAAATTTGTACAAAGTAATCTTGTGCCATTGAATTCCACCATTCAGCATTTTCTGTTTCAAAAACACATGTTTGAGTTTCCATACTTCTATTGTCACGTCAGTTACATCACACTACCATATCAGTGGTTTTGCTTAAAAACTTTTATGTACTACCAAGAAAGTTTAGATGTATGCAAATTGTTCTCTTCTAAAAGTTTCTTCTCTATATAACATTGGGTAAATTCCGATGAATCAGCTTTAGTACCAAAGAATTCAAAATTAATTCAACTATTCGTAGTTCTAGTAATACATAGACTATATATTTCTACGAATGTTTTTACTTGACAAAATAGTTCTACTCAGATCAATGCCACTAAATACCAGGAACTTCAAAGATAATCTGATGTTTTACAACTGTATTTTTCATCTTAAATATATATTACAAAAATGTTTACCTCTTCTAGCTTACTAACGAGATAAATACCATAACATTATTAAACTTTTCTAATCAGAATCCCAATTATGATCTACCATACAGCAATTTCCTTCCCAGGAGCGATCTTCAATGACAATTTGACGTTATCAGCTTATGACTCATTGCAAAGGCAAATTCGTCATTGGAAACTAGAAGAGCAATTTCATGTTTTATAATTTCACAAACATTTGGCTTGAACCGCAAAATACAAATAGTCAAAAAAGTCTTCCTTCGTCATTGAGAATATTTCGCCAGTTATGATTTGTACAAATAAATTCCAGTGATGTTTTGTAGTTTTCCAAGTGCAAGATTTTTTATTCAAAAAATTTTCGTTTTTCTATTGCAAAAATGTATGTAGCCCGTTACCCCGCAACAATCAGATAAATTCCAGTAAATTTTCTTGATCATCAAAAATTTCAAAAACAATTTGATGTTTCCTGTTTTTATTATATTATTATAAAACGAATTTTAGTAAATTTCCAATATTATTAACCTCAAGAATAATTTAACATTTAACAGTTCTAGAATTATGCAGACTATCATATGTTCATAAAAACATCTTTAGGCAAATTTGTGTAAGTATTTTAAAACACCTGTAAAAAATAAATTTCAATTAATCCTTATCCAACGTCAAAGATTTCAAGAACTTAATGCAGATTAAAATGTAGGCTTACACAAACAGTTTCGCTAAAAAAGTTTTTCGGTACCAGAAAAACTTTAATCACGAGGTTTACTATGCAAATACATTTTAGTGAATTTATCTCAACATCAAGAACTGTATCAATAATATGACATCTTGTAATTCTATATTTATGTAAGTTAAAAAGGAGTCTTTGTTCTCTATTGCAAAAATTTATTTAACCCATTATGACTTACTCTACAGATAAATTCCAGTAAATTTATTTCCAACATCAAAGCCTCAACAGTTTGACACAGTCTAAAAAATGTATCTTTATCCATTTTGACTCACTTCTGGTGAACCTATCCCTAACGTCAAGAATAACTTAACGTTGTTACCATAAAATTTAGGTCATTGATTTATACAAACTTCTTTAGTTACGTGGTCTTCCTTCTGTGTTGTAATACATTTATTGCATCTATTATGATTTACCAGTCAGCTTCTAACATCAAAACTCTTCAAGAACAATTTTTTGTCGTTGTACAACTATGAAGATTGGACTATAAATCTATATAAACATTCATTAGTCAGATAAGTTATCTCAGATATTGATTTTGTGTTTTCGCAACTTATATTCAACATTTTTTAGCCAAAAAAGTTTCTGAAAATGTATTCTATCTGTTATGACACTATAGATAAAAATTAGCAAAGGCCTTCAACATCAAAAATTTTAAAAATAATTTATACACAGACCATGCTTTTGTAATTTTCAGGTTATGTAGATTGAGCTATAGATTGCTTTTTTGATAAGGAAATTTTACTTTAAAATTGTAAAAAATTATTCCACCTGTTATAACTTACTCTATAAGTGGTTAACCTTCTACATCAAAGACTGAGTAATTTAACTATTTATACCCTTGAGACCGTGCAGATTAGACTATAGATTATTCTATTAGTCAGAAAATTTTAGCTGTAACATCATGAAAGAATATTTTACTTTTTATGACTTATTTGTAGGTAACATCCTATAAATTGGCTTCCAACATCAAAATATTTAGAAATAATTTAACATTTCTTTTTTTTTTGCGTCAATACAGGTTAGTCTATAAATTTAGGTAGATTTTTTAAATAGACAAGCTTTTTTTAACATTATAAATATTAATTCTACCTGTTTGACTTATTTAGCAAATAAGATCTAGTAAATCAACTTTCAACATCAAAAATCATAAAAATCTTGGTTTTGTGCCTATGAAAATTAGGCTGTAAATCTATATAGATAATTTTTAATTAAACAATGTTTCTCTAATATTTTAAATATTAACTTTACATACTATGACTTACTACCTAAGTAGTATCTAGTGTACTAGCTTTTAACATCAAAATTTTTAAGAATAAATTACCGTTTTATGATTTTGTGTCTATGGAGATATTGTAAAAATTTAAACCACCTGTTGTGACTTGCTCTCTAAATAAAATTTAGTAAATTATACTTCAACATCAAAGGCTTTGAATAATTTAACGATGTATATCTTTTCAACCATGCAAGTTGGTTAGATATTATGAAAATTTATTTCACCTGTTAGGACTTGCTATGTAGGTAAAATTCAATAAATTTGGTTTTCAACATCATAAATTTGAGGAACAATTTATCGTTTTATAGCAAGCAGATTAAGCTTTTGACATGAAAATCTTTAATTTATCATTTTATAATTTTAAGAATATACGGATCGAGTTATTGAGTTTCCTTTTTTTGCAAGAAAAGTTTTGCCTTGATGTTACAAAAATGTATTCCATATGTCACGACTTACTCTATAAGAAAAAATCAATAAATTGACTTTCAACATCAAATATTTCTAGTCATTTAATGATGTATATCTTTTCGACCATGCAGATCGCTTTATTATTCAGAAAAGTTTCACTCCAGGAAAATTTTTCTGACTTCTATGTAACCCCATAAATTTGATTTTCAACATCAAAAACTTTAGGAATAATTTAACGTTTTCTAAAATACAAATTAGGCTATAAATCTATTTAAACATTTTTTCCGGGAAACTTCTTCTGCAATATGATAAAAATTGAGTCCACCTGTTAGGAATTACTTTATAGGTAGAATTCAATAAATTGGACTTCGAAATCAAAAACTTTTAATAATTTAACGATTTATAGCCTTGTGACTATACTAATTAGGTTATAGATTACTTTATTAGTCAAGAAAGTTCGATTTAAGTATCATAAAAATATGTTTTCTCTGTTATGACTTATTTTCTATAGGTAACATCGGTAAATTAGCTTCCAACATCAAAATTTTAATTTTAAAAGTTTTAGAACTTTTACACCTTTTTAACTGAAAAAAATCTTTTGTACTATGTTGTGAATCATTAGATGGAAAAATCCATCAAAGACTCAAGTGTAGTTTAATGTTCTGTGACTCACAATCATGCAGATTGGGCCGTAGATTTGCATAAACTTTCTTTATTTAAAGACGTCTCCTGTAATGCCAAAATTTGTTTTAATGTTATGACCCATTACTCAGAAAATTCAACATTAAAGATTTAAGAACAATTTGACCTTTTCTAATTCTTCACGTCTTAAACATACTATCTCTGTCTATAGGCTAGTCAAAAGACTATTAGTCAGTTTCCATCTGTTATATCCTCGCATGTAAATGCAATGCAATAATAATTTGAAATTTTCCAGTTTAATAACTATGCAAATGTAGTCAAAAATTGTATAAACATTTTTGAGCAAGAGTTCTTTTTTTAGTGTGAAGTTGAATTTGGTAATTATGACTTTCCTTGAAGTACAAATCTGTCAGAATTTTCTAAATATCTTTTTCAAGAAAAAAACTTTAGCTTAATATGATTTTAGATTGAAAACCATCATTTGAGTTCGTACTCAGAGCTCTTATGTTTAAGTCATATTAACTGCTTTGTTAAATTGTTAATTTTTCCTGGCGACTTCAATCTAATAGAAGATATTCGTCGTTACAAATTTAAAATTTCACATTTTGAATTTCATCACAATTCTATTGCGTTGTCGGAAAAGTCATGATGTATTTTTGGGTAATTTTCAAGACATTTATTAATAATATAACAAAGTTCAATCAATAATGTATTGGCCACTTTGTCATCTTTGCATGATTCTGCGCTCGTAGGCCTGCTCTTTACCAGCGAACAACTGGGTAAGATGCTCTTTGATGGCCTCATCAGAGTCGAAAGATCTATCATTCAAGTTGTTTTGCAAAGAACGAAACAAATGATAATTTGATGGGGAAAGATCCGGCGAGTAAGGAAGATGAGCCAAAACTTCCCGTCCAAGCTGCAGCAACTTCTGGCGATTCACTAAACTTGTGTGTGGTCTCGTATTGTCAGGATGGAACATCATGCCTTACGGATTGACGAATTCTGGTCGTTTCCATGTGAGAAATGTATTCAAATCATCCAGTTGACGACAGTACACAACAGAATCGATCGTTTAATTCCGCGGTAGAAGCTCAAAAAATACCACACCCTTGTAGTCCTACATATTGAGAGCATAACTTTTTTTTTGGTGATCGGCTTTGGATGTTATTTTGGCTCGCTCTTTTCCTCTGCACCACGATCATTGATGTTGAATATTGTTGTAAACAATCCATTTTCCATCGCCGGTCACGAGGCGCTTCAAAAAATGGGTAGATTTTGTTGCGATTGAGATGAGTATCGGCGATATTGATGCGATTGGTGAGATGGACTTCTTTAAGTTCATGCGGAATTCATACATCGAGCTTGCTAATGAATTCCAGCTTCCTGGGACGGTCGTGGTTGGTTGAATGAAATTGTAAAACTGGAGCACATGCTCCAATAACCAATTACTATGAGAACAATAGGCGGAAAGTTTTAAAAATGCAGTGAAAACCCTTAATTACTAATTGTTTGTATCTGGATGCATTATGAAGCACCGCGTCATTTGAAAGTTTCTTTTAAAAATCTTATAATCCAGCTTCTTCTAACAACAAAAAGACTAAACACGACACAGAAAAAATTAATTTTATTTTATATATAGTGTTCGAATAAAAATTTTTGTTGGGAAATTTAGAATGATAATGTCTAATAACAAATGTTTGAACAAATCAAGGATAGAAATAACAAAACTAAACAATTAAGCTTAAAATAATTTGGAAAAATTTCCGTCCACCATATTGACGTACATCGACCCTAACCGACTAGAAGTGACGAAATTCAAGATTTAATATATTAATTATTCTTTCAGTAAAACTGTAGCTAGTTCTACGAGGTGCGTTCAAGTTCTAAGGTCCCCAAATTTTTTTCTGAAAAAGCATTTAACTAAGAAAGTTGAAACTTCTATTACTTCTCAACGTAATCTCTGACTATCCGTACACATTTTTAACAACGTCGTCGCCATTATTCCATGGTTTCTGAGAACACTTCTTTAGGGGTGTGTTTTGCCAACTGGAAAATCGTTGATGCAACAGCGGCTCCATTGAAGAATGAGCGGCCACGAAGAGTGTCCTTCATGGTCGGAAAGTCATGGCGGTTTCGTGTGTTAAAATATCCTGAGACATTGCCACCCGCACAGCCTTGTGTTCGTCGGTCGGTATTCGTGGTACTCAGCTTGAAGACAATTTTTGCATTTTCAGGTCATCATGCAAAACGGACTCCACAGATCCTACAGAAATGGCAAGTTTAGAGGCGATATCACTCACACCTAATCAACGACCTTTCATAACAACTTGCCCCATTCGCGCTATCATGGTTTCGGTCCGGCCGGATTGTGGCCAAAGCTGCTTCAATTCATTGTCACATAACTCTCGACCTTTTTTCAACTTTCGTACCCACAAACGCACATTTTTAACATCCATAACGTCTTCACCGCATATTTCATTTAATTGATGTACGTTTCACCACGCAAGAGGAGAAAATGGATGATTACACTCACTGCAATGGCAATAATTGGACTTGTGCACATTGTATGATGCTACCATCTTAAACCTTATGAAGTTGCAATAATTAGAAAAACCTTTTGGTACCACCATTATGGTGAATGCATCTTTGAGACTGTTTTATTTTTCTTGGTTGCTGAATATCTTGTTGCTAATATTTGATTAACAGTTTTAAATAATTGACATGGCAAAATTGTTGCTATTGCAATCATGGCAGACATTGTGAAATCTTTTAATTTCTTCCTTATCATTGATAGATTTTTCAAATTACATCGTTTATCAAATCTTATATTTCTGTCAGCTCAACTAAGCATTAATAAATTATTTTACCATCTTCAAGAAAATAAAATAGATGTTACGAAATGTCATGTGTAAGTCAGTGCTTTCTTTCCCATCTGTACGACATTGGAGAATCATAAAGCAGTCGTCTAGACAGTAAAGTAGTCAACTTAGAATACAACGGTTTGGGGTCTCACAAGCCTTAACTTATTTTGTTTCCTCTACCCATGGTGCTATTTGACTAAAGATATTTATATCTCTACTAACTAACGATGAATCTTTGTCAGCACGAATTATTTGGATTAATTTTAAATTTTCATCGCCTCCAGTGTATGACCCTTCTTGAAGATAGTGAAAAGGCTATCGATAAGTCTCCTCTGCGTAAGGTAAAAATTTCTTCTTTTTGGAAAGAGTTACCAGTTTAAGAGAAATACCGGTCTTGTCAAAACCATCAGTAATAGTCTCCATTACTTATAAAAATTATTTGTCTTGAATAATGTGGCACTTCTTATTATTTTTGAAGTTTCTTAAGCCCATTACTTTCTATATTTTCCCAATTACCGGTAAGAAGCCAATGTGATGGTAATTCTACAGAGATTATGTTGTTGACCAGGTTTTAATACTAGGATATTATATGAGTGCAGCGAATCAATACAATTAAGTGCTGTACTTTTAATGGCTCTAGACTTTACCATCTCATATATAATTTGTGGGAACAATCACGTCGAATACTCTTGTTTATTGCAAATGTACAGAACTTTTAATAAATAAGACTAGTGAATATATCTGCCAGTTGCATCGACAGAATAGTTGATGTCATTGTTACACTACGGGAACAATATCGTCCACAGAAACACTAAACGATTTTGCTATTAACAAATCCCCAGAAAAACATGAACTTTCAGAGGAGCGATAATGTTGAAAGGAAAAAAAACAGTAAAGTCTCCACTAGTTTGAAGGAGAACTTACTCTTGCTTAAAAGGCAAAAACTAGGACACAGTCAGTCCCTGAGGTCTTTCTACATGACTACTTTGCCGCTATAAAAACAGAAGATTGCGACAAGTGAGTTCATCCCTATTATCATGTGGGACTAGAAAATTTAAGGCAAAACATATAATGATCCATTTAACACAGTAGTATCAAATTTCGACAAGTTTTCTTTTACATATTAGCTTATAAGATTTTTAATTTGTTTTTATTTCTTTTTGAGTTAGACGTTAGACTGTTCTCAATCTATATCGATGTTAGTTTTATCAACGGTCTCAAAATCAGTAATTTTGTTGTTTTAGATCTCATTTTTAAATCCTATCCATACCATGCAACAACTACCTTAAATTGACTGGAATGCGTGCCCGCAAATTTACGCTAATAACTCGCATTACTGCAATCAGCTACGCTTCCGCAGCCAAGAAAACTGCATGTATCAACGTCTCACCAACTTAGCAGTCAGTTAGGTCTTCTGGCAGCACCGTATCAACCAGCCACCTTCAGCCCAAGGTTGTAACTTTACCGGTCCCATGATCTAAAACTCCATTACTATCTGACTGGTTCCTCATAAGCGTTGTGCACCTGATGGCGCCTACGTTACGTTCCGTCCACGCCTTGCGTGAGTCTACATCGTGGCAGTCTCAAAGGCCACACTAACTTATCTGTCGACACCCGAAGAAACCATTCATCCGGTGTGAACTAATCAGCGCCATAACATCGGTAGCATACCAACTGCAAACCATATAATCAATCAAAATTATCACCAAGTGATTAAGCTTCTCCAACAGGCAAAAGCCTCAAGTTTGTCAATATCTTTGTGGATAATATCGTTCTCTCTGCGGGTAAGTAGAATTGAAGAGATGTTGTTGTTTCTACTAGTATTTAGATGGAATTGACGGTCATGTCAAGGATTTTCATCGTTCTGGGTTTACTTCCCTGAAAGAGATCTTGGCTTCAACAACCAGTCGTTAGGGCAAAAAACTATTGTAAGAGTTATCACACTCGGAACCTTTCCTTTAACTACGAAACTGCTGCAGGTTAGTTGCAAAGTGGATGGTGTCTATTTTAAATTTTTGTCAAAAATGACGATAGGTTTGGGTCACACAGATTCCTTAAGTAGATGGCGAAGCTCAATCTTCACCAAGATCGTTACTGAAAGTTACCAGTGCTCTTTATACTAGTAGTTACACAAGCAATTTTTGATCGTCGATACTGTTGATAAAAAAGTGAAAAAAATGGAATTATCGCTTACTGCACTGACTTAATTTTGCCACTCTCCAGCAATTTTAAATAAAGACTGATACCAACCTGAAATGTTGCACCTTGAGGTGATCACCTCATCACCTAGGCGCTAGCTCGACCACCAAAAGCAACGGTGCAAAATTATTCCAAAGTAATAAATATCTAGATTTTTAAAATCTCAGATCTGTTTTGGCTCTTGTGCTAAAAAGTAATTGTCCTCATTTGTACGGTTGAAGTAGTATTGAGAGGAAACTCTAAGGTCAGAATGCCCATTCTCGAGTTCAACGTCTATGTGACCTACCGCGAGTTTTAACATGCACCTTCATGTGAGAAACATTCGTTTCTTTTGAGTATACCTTAACTAACTTTAATAAGTTTAAAAATAACACATCTCACTATGTCAACAATGTTGTAACAGATGGCGAAAGTTGACTTTATTTTTATGGCGTAAAGAACAGATTTTTCCAATAACAAGGACTTTCTAATGGCGTGGAATGCCAAGTATGTCCATATATCTGGGGAAACGAGAAAAATTGGTTTGAGGATTAGTTTCAAAGGATATAAAAGTACATAAATTGTGGTGAAAGTATTTTGAAAAATTATAAAAATGAAAGATCTACACTAAAGCTTTTCTACTGTCGTATGTATTTCCATGTTTATTTTTGTTATCCATTTTTTATATCCATGCCACATTACTTTTTCTTATTCATTAATTCAATCATTTTCTCTATCAATAAATAATATTATCTATATTTTTACTTCTAAAACCCCCACGGTTTTGTTTAGAATACAGGCTGTATCTGTATTTTAAGCAACTAAGATCAAAATTGCCAGATAGTTAATCAGAAAGAAAAATGGAAATTGACACGTAACTGCCAAATTACTCGAGCTTTATTCCAAGCTATAAAAATGATGTTAAGATTCTTAACACTCTTTTATACACTGTGGTTTCTCATAGAAAAAAAATCAGTGATACTGTAACACAATCACAACTTATCCGCCACCACTCCACTATGATTGTAGTAGTACGATAGCTTTTTAGATACTCAGAATCTTCTCAATTAATTCTTATAAGATCGTAGTATACATTTTGTCATTTTGAAAGTTTGACATCTTCGTAGTTAATTTTTTTTTAATGTAAAGAATCCTAATAGATTTTTAAACTTTCTAACGCTTTAAGTATACTATGAGTAAAGTTGTCAGACATTATAGTTTTTCAGAATTGACCTGGTTTAGAAATTTAAATTTCTGTTTTCTAATAAGAGGTTCCAAAGACGTATTGTATAAAGAATAGTACAGAACTAATCAAAAATTTCGTTTTACTAGCTCTATTATAGGTTAATTGTGAATTGTACACGCCTTGCTCATTTTACCTAGTAATAATAATGGTGAGACTCTACATTGCATGTGGGAGCATGGCCTACGAACTGACAGGTTGAGGCTCTCGTATGTTCGCTCTCACTGCAAGGATTACGCTTTGAATAACCGCATTATTAGCCCTTGTTCAAACTGAACGCAAGTACTCAATTATTTTTAGTGACTGGGTGTAACTGCCAGGCAACTGGTATAACCGTCTCTACAGGTTTTTAAAATTGCTTTTTAACTGTTTTTCATTTTTGTTGAATTCCTTCCTCGCAAACCTGACAACGACTTACTATGCTTGTTTATAAGCTTCGAATATGTTTAAATCGTCATCGACTGTTCATAGAAAAAAGCAATAACCAGCGTGTTAAGTTAATCATTTAGACTTCTATTTTTAGTCGGTAGCTTCTAGAGATCTATTTATTTCTACCATAGAAAATACTATAACAAATAAAAAAAATTATAATTACCATAGAGACCAAATACGAACATATTTTTACTTTAACAAATTTAGCTGTTTTTGATCTACAACTTGAGTCAATTATAAAGTATTTGTGATAATACTAAGTAACAAAAAGTGGTAAGTATGTTGCAATGATCGTTTTAACATTTGTCGTCAGTTTATAGAGATTTACTATTCAAAATAAATTAAAACCAAGACACAAACAATTATTTCATATATAAGGAAGCAAACTTCTAATACATAAATCTTTTTCTAGATATTGTGATGATTTAAGCGACTGTCCTCAGCTTCTGTTAAATCTCAGCAACTTACGACAATCGCTATGTTTCAAAAGCTTGTTTGTACCGGGAGTATGCTGTCCACGAACTATAGAGGATTTAGTACCAGTTACTACAACATCCTCTGTAAATATAGCGCCAACTACAACTGAAGCACCGGCGCTATATGTCACAAGTACAACGATAGATCCGTTAGCAACAGTTCCCCCTCCAATTATACCAGCGGGTGCAAATCTAGTAAATGCAGAAGGTACGCCAATCGCAAACTTGATTGAGGTTGTAACTGTAACAGTTAATTTTAGACTGTGGACAACCTGAAACCGCGAAGTACCGAATTGTTGGTGGAGAAGAAGCTCTTCCCGGTCGATGGCCCTGGATGGCAGCGATATTCTTGCATGGAAACCGCCGCACGGAATTCTGGTGCGGGGGGGCGTTGATTGGAACAAAATATGTCTTGACTGCAGCACATTGCACCAGAGACTCTCATCAAAGACCGTAAGAGGTAGTGCAGCAGCATTTGAGAAGCTTACTCGTGTGTGTTTTGCTAGGTTCTCCCCACGCCAATTCACTGTTAGATTAGGCGACATTGATCTCAAGAGGGACGATGAGCCATCGGCTCCAGTGACTTTCAGAGTGTCCGAAGTTAGAGCGCACCCCCGCTTTAGTAGAGTGGGATTTTATAATGACATTGCCATTCTTGTTCTTGATAGGTCTGTACGGAAGTCCAAATACGTAATACCTCTTTGTCTACCTCCGGCTCAGCTAAGAAACGAAAAATTTGCTGGTCAACGAGCTACTGTTGTAGGGTGGGGCACCACTTACTATGGTATGAAAATATTTTACTTGATTTGTTTTTTAATAATACGAGAACGAAGACACGAGTGTAAACTTTAGAAGTTTAACTCTTCCCAACATCCAGTCTAGATAGAGCTATAAGAATCTTCTATGTGGTCCCTGTGGATCAAAGCAATATTTAATATTTTATATCTATCTTATTATAGTTTTGAAAATCTCCTATTTTTTTTCTGCTGGAGTTATTCCTAATATTAGAATATTAATAAGTCTATTCACTCTTAGCCGTCTAAAACTGTATACAACAGCTTAACGTTTTTGGTTTCAGGTGGAAAAGAAAGTACAGTTCAAAGACAAGCAGTTCTTCCAATATGGAAAAATGAAAATTGTGACGATGCCTATTTTCAACCAGTCACATCAAACTTCATCTGCGCGGGTTACGCGCAAGGTGGCATTGATGCTTGCCAGGTAAAATAGGGTAACATCTAGTGCAGCTTGGTGACCATCATATTGTAGGGCGATTCCGGAGGACCGCTCATGATTTATTGGGACACCCGCTGGATACAGATCGGCGTGGTTTCGTTTGGTAATAAGTGTGGGGAACCAGGGTACCCCGGAGTTTACACGAGAGTAACGGAGTACTTAGACTGGATTTATAAAAATACTAGGACGTGAAAACGCGCTTTTTTTGCGTTGTTATAGCTATATCATTAATTATCACTTATTATAACAGGAAAATTAGTAATTTATTTAATTTATCTTTGGTACTTTATTCAATATACAATAAGTCTCAGTTAAACATTGTTTATACATACATCTTTTTGTGAAAACTAAAAATAAACATTATACTTCCAAGAATTTTGTTACTGTATGTAATGATTGGACAAACAAATTGCTTCATAAATACTTTCAAATATATTAAAGTGCTAAGGATAATATATTCACTAATATTTTCACAACTTTTTTTCCTTTTTACTTTGATGGTAATTTTTCTGTTTGTGAATGTTTCGGTCTGTGTATGTACACTATACGCAGTGTGTTGTGTATATTCATCTTCTGATCTCAATACTTGTACATCGGAAAAACCAATCACAAGGTTCTGATTAAAGTTCCATGGTAGCCTTTTTTGTGTCTCTATATCACAAACGTGTCATCAGTGTATCTTAGCTACACCTCGGATTTTAATATTGACGTATTCATGACAATTTCCTCAAATGCAGAGCTGAATGAGCTCCCCACAGTTACTATGTCTTTCTGCTCGTAATAAAATGGAAGAGTTGTAATTTGCTTGCAATAATCTAAGGCGTCTTCCATCTGAACTTTGGTAAATAATGATGTCTTACCAAAACTAGGTTTCCCAAGATGCTTGACAAAATGCGCGGAGTTCTTTATGCAACTGTTGGTTAAGTTAATTATGTGGCAGTAATAGACTAAATGAGTATTTGGCCATTTTGTAAGAAGGGCTATCAATAACGGTGAGAGTGGATTGTAGATTTTGGGGAGTTCATATATTCTTGGAGATACTGCCGATTTTTTTAGTGCATCATCTAGAGAAGAATTTTTTACAGTTCGTTTGCATCACGTACTAACACTTAGATCTGTTTATAACCGGAAAGACAATTTTAAGTTTCGCGTAAATATTCATAAAGTCGAATTAACATTTTAACAATTATAAAAAAATAATTGTTACCTGATTTGGTCTTCTGTTGGTGATTCCTTGTTTTTGACTGTATGCTCTAAATAGTAGTACCTACCCGTTTTAGACGGGTACCTTTCTGAGTTAAATATTTGACTACGCGATCCAGTATACCTTTTTTTTTACCGAAGAATATTTTTTTCGCGGATACTAGTTGTATTATGGTAGACATTTTGTAGACTATAAAAACATTTTATATACCCCTAAATTGCAAATTGGACACTAAAGTAGTTCTTAAGGGTAGCATTTTGAAATGCATATAGTATAGACACTCCTTTAAACACAACCGGTGGACGTTGTGGAAATCCTGGCTTGCGGCCTGTTATTATCGTAACTTAAGATTCTGCTGTAATATTGTTGGAACCTTCATTTAAAAAAAAAAGTCATGGAGTAGTAAACTGCGCCATGTGTATAGAGCTATGCTATCTTTTTACATATTTGAATTTTTCCGTCGATATAAACGATATTAAAGTATGTACTAATTTACTAAAGTTTTTGCTACTGAACTGTCCAATGAATACATTGCTTTTGAAGTAAACCTTCACATTCTTTTTAAGCGATAGATGAAAATCCGTAGATATAACAGAATCTTCCAGGCATCTCTATTCAATAACACTTTTGTTTTCCCCTATTCTTCTTCTAAGTTCCTTAAAATTTCTTTGCGCACCATAGCACTACAAATTTACAGTGATGGAAATGAAATCTATAAAACAGAAGCTGAGAATTACGATGTTTATTATCCACCCAGATATAATCTTAAAAATATTACCTAACAGTTTTGTAACATCTAGCGAGAAATTCATTACATGGGGAGATTTTAACTCTTGAGCATGTAGAGCGAGGATTTTCAGTCTAACTATATGTGGGGGAACTGAGAAAAGCTGTCTGAGAACTAAATTCCAATTATCATACGACAGGTAAGCCCACATATTGACTCACTTCATCTCAATAGAGTTATCTCCCAATTGAATTTGAAGAAATACTTGAACTCACTCATCCGTCACTTTAACACTAAGTGAAAAGATTATAAAACCGCAGCCCAACAGACTCATTTAGAAAACCACTGATTGGGAAAGTTTCCGGATTAACCTTTAAAATAATATTAATCCAAGATGAAAACTTCATCAGACTTATTCAGGCAGCTGCTTAAAACAGTACTAAGATTAATCACATAACCAAAGGGGTAAACTGCCCGTTCAATTCAAAGACCTCATCAAAGAAAAAGAATAAAACCCAAGAACTATGAAGAGAAATCGAAAAATCTCAAACGAAGAAACGGATCACCTCTAGAAAGTAACCAGAAAAATCAGAAAACCCCTTATATCTAAACCCCCAGTTAGAAGAAATAGAGGTTAAAGATAAACAAAAAGCTGATCTTTATGTAGAATATTTGGTAGACACCTTTACACCCAGTCAAATAGAAGTAGAAAATATACTATCTGAAACTGACAACCAAGTTTTGGAAAGACAACGTTCTAGCTACTCAAACCTTGGTCCAAAGAAGGCACCAGGTTACGATCTGAAAACTGGTGAAATATTAAAATAATCGTCCAGAAAAGGTATTGTCCCACTTGCTCATCTTTTTAATACTTTTTAAGCCTTCAGACTAAAATATGTTCCTACCTGTTGAAAAATTGCAGAAGTAATAATGATAATCCTATAGGCTCATTTCCCTCTTGTTTTATTTCAGAATTATTTATAAAAGAATAAAATATCGAAGAGAAGATAACAATTTTAGTTCATTGTCACACAAAAACACTTAACAATTGACCAAGTCCATTACATAACTGACAAGTTTGCTTCACAATTTCTTGATATTAACAAAGCCTTTGAAAAGCTTTGGCATAGAATTAATAATCATATATATGTGATAGGCTTTTTATAATCAAGTAGAAAGACAAATATTCCAATTTGGCATATGCCAATGATTTACCAGTAGTGGATAATATAACTACAAAAAGTAAATATAATAGACTGGATCAGGAAATGAAGATCAAGCTCAACATTTCATTTTCAGTTGTATCCTATGCCAAATACCTTGGGATAACAGTCGCGCTGGAAAACGCTTGTGAAGTAAAAAACTGAGCTTGAAATATAAACATTACTGACTTCTTTGCAGAAATTCCAAGTTGCCAGTACACAATAAAATAACAATTGATAATCTTCTTCTTCTCTAATCCTATCTAAAAAGAGCACAATGCATGGGTGAAGTTACAGTTAGAAGAACCTAAAGCATATCAATGAACTTTATTTAGTTTTAAGATGCATTAGAATCTAGTTTTAATAGTTAAACATCAACAGGTGTTTAATGACAATTAAAAAAATATTGTATTATCCCAATTTTCGTGTGTACATGAATTATTTATTGAACTATATCAATCGAAGATCTTGAAGAAATAAGAGTTTACTAAACTATTACAAATAAAAAGAATTTTTATTGTGTATATAATACAAACACAATGTTAATAAATGAAAGACTTCGGTTGTTATTAAAGTATATCTGTTGCAACTTTTCTTACACAAAACATACCAACTAGAAATAAATTTGAAGACTTTACAGTCAAAACAATATAAATAGTTCTATAATAAATAATCTAAAACACTCACTTTCCCTGCACATGTATTTGATTAACTTGCTAAATTCATTTATTAACTAATAGAACACAGTTATACCATTTGATTAGCATTATCAATAATTTAGTTTATTTCCTACAACTTGAAAATTTGTACTTAGAACAACATAAACTAAAACAGCTGGGAAAAATAAATAGGAAATGCAGCTTGTATAACAAAACGAAAATATGCGCATCTCAAGGGAAATCCACAAGGATGGGTATCTTACTACAGTAAACTAAAAACAGTTAATTACTTTACATGTATAAAAAATTGAAATACAAATTTTTAAGTATACTTTTTCATATATCACGTGATTATCTAGGTATAAGTTATACTGTAAATACATTAAATAAAGATAAATCACTTTTCATTGCATCATCTTGTAAAGCTTGAGCAACATCAATAAAAACACAAACAGCTCATTTGAGTTTTGTAGACAGGTAACATACTTGATACTAAATTTTAATATAGTGCACAAGATATTTAAAAAATGACTACATGTATTATTATGAGACCATTTAGAAATAAATCCTAATATTACATACATTTTAAACAAAAATATTTCCAGGTACTATAGTTGCCAGTGATGTAGAATTGAAAAGCCAAACAGATTATTGTCACAAAAATAATCTTAAACTTTGAAATGGGATAATTCTAGATATGTGATCACTGAAAATGATTATTACACATCCTTCACTTAAAAAAGTCTTGGGATAGTAACAGTACACTATAACTGAACACAACCTGCAAATACATACTTTGTAAATATTTATATATATATATATATATATATATATATATATATATATATATATATATATATATATATATATATATATAACCCACAAATTTCTTAAAACCTTAACATTTAGAGTTGCATCATTCAATCCTAAAAATCACAATAGAAATTAAAAATAAAAACATCATACATCATAAATTCTTATAATCCATTCAGCAAATACATATAATAATAAATCATCATGACAAGACTCCTAACCCCCCACTGAAACGCAGAAAGATGTGCGCCGAAGCCAGGTTTACAATGTAACATTTATAATATTTTATATTTACCCCTTTGCGTTAAACAGATGAATCAGAATTTAAAAACTTTATAATACACACTATCATTAATAGTATTCACTGAATGGATAATAGTGCGCAGAATTAAATGAATGTAAGTAGAAACCAATCTTCTCTCATCAGTTTTGCAAATTTTAACATCTGCTTCGCTATAAAAATAACAAAAGAATGAACATTATAACAAAACAGCAGGTTATAATGGTACTAATAAAGGGATCTTTCCAAATTTATATGCATCACAAAAAGGGTGCATAAAACATATCACAACATAATTCTAAAAATACTTAATAGTACTAGCTGCGGCGGAGTAGGCCACGCCGCTTAAGATGTTTCAGTGCACATTTAGCTGCTGTGCATTTTGCAATACGATAATTGCGTCCGATACCTTTGAACACACCCTTACCGAACACTTCAACAGTGACACGTACACGACGACCGTCGGCTAGTTTTTCGGGTCTTCCAAATTTAGCAGTTTCTGGTTCCAGTTCTAAAAGTTCTCGAATAGGTGATTTTGGTACATGGTCACTAAAACGTTCAATTTCGTTTCTCATCATTCTATAATATACTTTCCAAACAGCATCCAAAGACATGCCAGAATCTAAAAATATCGCTCCTGCAACTGATTCAAACACATCTCCTAATGCTTTGGGCACTTCCACATCTTCAACTTCTTCACATTCATGTTCTGCCAACAGATACAACTCTTCAACTAAGGCATGTCCACTTTCTTCTTGTATTCTAACAAAACGTTCAACAACTTCATGCAAACCTGGAGACAAATGCCGAAAATATCTATGAAAACCATGGCGTACAGCTAAAGATGCAAATATCGTATTATTAACTAAAGCAGAACGTAGATCCGTAAGTGCTCCCGGTGAATGCATTCGTGCATCTTCATACAGATGCCGCGTAATTAAATAATCCAATACAGCATCGCCAAGAAATTCTAACCTCTGGTAACAATCTGTCAAAGCATTTGGTGAGTAAGAAGCATGAGTAAGAGCTTGCAGCAAATATGAACGATCTCGAAAGTGATAACCTATGCTATTTTCAAATTTATCATAACCATCCAGCAAAATTTCCAGTTCTAATTCTGGATTAGAAACATTTCGTAACAATGGTGTGCGTGGACATTCCAGTTCTCCATAAGTACCATCTTCGTATTGAGGAAGTACTCTCATTCCCAGCCAAGCCATAAAAAGGAGAGCACCTCTTGGGCCACAATCTATTAAATATGCTCCTATTAAAGCTTCTACACAATCTGCCACGCTTTTATCGGGAATACTGTGCTGAGTAACCAAATTATATGGAATAATACTGGGTATATCGATAGCTTCACCATGTTCTCTAACCATTTTACATATTTCATGTACAGTCATATCTCGAGTAGCTGCGACATCAGCTGGTGTCCAATAATTAGCAGGCACTCGGGCGTCCATTAAGGCTTCTTCTAATTCTTTTGGAACATAATAACATGGCGGCAACCAATTATCATGTGGATCAAATTTTGTTGCTATCATACATTCACCTAATGCTTTTCTTTTTCCCAAACGATACAAATTCAAATTGCTCACTTGCTTAGAGCGCAAGTGACTAAGTTTACCTTCATGAACGTTTTCATACTTCAAGTATAGATAATTCGTAATAGCGTATTTAAGAAATGAATCGCCAATAGTTTCTAGTCTCTCTAAATTAATGCCATCATTGGCATTCGACATAGTAAGAGCTTGTAATATTACACTTGGACTTGGACCAGGATGTTCTGAAAGATTTGGCTGTTCATCGAAACTGAAGCTTAATTTTTCATCATTATCCTCCGGTAAAAATACACCATTTTGAGATTTAACAACTATATATCTAGGAAAATCAGGAAAAACCAGATTAGACAGGTGAGAACGTTTAACATCATTGTATGCAGAGCTGCTCCATGGAGTTTCTATATAATCATGAGTTTTCTCTGTAGATTTCTCAAATTTTTCATATTTTGAAACTAAAACGTCACAAGATAGAAGATGCTTTTTATTAATTTGGCAAGCATCATAAAACTTAATTTTTAATTGCTCAGAGCATTCTTTGTTATTACTGGAATTTTGCCACATATCAACTAAAGTAAGCATTTCCTTAGTTTCATCATAATCAGTTTCTTCTTCTTCTACAGCTTCTGCAGTATTATCACCCATAAATTCTATTCTTAATCCTCCACAATCTGAATCATCATCTATAGAGTAACTTTCATCCGATTCCGAAAAATCATCATACGCAGGACTTAACCAACTAGTAGGAGATGAATATCTTACCCTTGCATCGCCATTACATTCTTCTGAATTAGCCATATCATTAGACCAAGTTCCTATCTCTACCCACATCTTCAACTCTTCATTATCACTTTCCAGAGTTCCAATTGAATCTTGCTGATGATTCAAAGTTTCATCGGTTATGTCTTCAATGGTAAGATTACTACCTGGGCATAATGTCAAATGAGCTATTTCCATATTTATTTCTTTGATAACACTTTTTATGTCAGACTTCTTTGTTTCTTGCTCTTTAGTCTTCTTCAAAACGTCTGATAAGTTCCAACCAAAATTCAAAGGCGGCCATTTAAAGCCTGTAAATTGCAGTTATTTGTACAATGCAAATCAAAAAATCATTGGTTATACTCACCATTTTCCAAGTGCACTTTTCCTAATCCTAGTGAACCAGCAACAGTTTGGCGTATTTGATCAGCTAGTAACAAAGCATTTATCCTGTAAAGTATACAAGGAAGGCAAACAGCTTTTCGCCATAAAGAAGCCGAAAATGGGTGAATGGCACACAATTCAGGAACTAAAATTTGTTTTTGTTCTAAGTTTTCTCTTTTTGCTCGTTTAGTTTCCTCGCTGCTGGTAGGTAATGCTACTCCTTTCCTATTTACATAACGAGGAGTAAGAAAATTCAATCTAGCAGAAGTGTGATCTACATCTAGTAGGTGCTGCTCCTTATTTTGTATTTGGATGCCATATTTACGAAGATAATACTCTTCAAAGGTGGCGTACTCTGATCCTGGAAAATTTGATTTTGGATTTAAATTACTACATATTTCTGCAACATAGAAATATTGAGGTTGATCTTGGTTTCGATACCAAGGCATCACTACAGCATCTTTATATTGTAATGGATCAAATTTGTAGTTCACACGCTCTATTTCTGGTACAATTTGTGGCAATTCATGTCGATTCTTATAAATTAGATCAACAAATTCCCAGTCCACTACTGTTCCACTAACATCTAGAATCAGGTTATTAACAGTTAATCGTTTCACAAATAATACATACCATCGCGTGTTGGTGCAATCAAATAACAATTCTCTGAAGCATTCCTATCAAACAACATTAAATACCTCTGAAGACGTAGTACATTAGTAAAAGTGTAATTCAAAAATTCACTAATCTTCTCAATTTGCTCTGCTGTCATAATTAAAGAGTTAGAACATAATTGTAAATCAACACTAACTTCACCAGATCTGGTAAAAATTGGAAATGCACATATCTGCAACAAGGACAAAATTATTATAATAATCTCATACATTCAAGTTCTCACCTTAGGAATTTCTTTTGAGGTTAATATACCAAAGCCTTGCAAAGATTCTTCTGGTGGATAAATCCTACGTCCTCTTGTATTTTGTTCTTCAGGTAGTGGACAAGTAAGGGTCATTACTATTTTATAAAAGTAAGTTTCTTTTCCTGGCACAGGTAGACAATTCATTAAAGCATCCGCTATACGTTTATAATAATATTGACGACGTTTGGTAGTTCCTGGCCTTGGCTCTATATTCTCATTTGCTAGTGCTTCATCAGCTTCTTCTAACATAAAATTATTCCAATCTTCTTCAGTAGCATAAAAATTTTCTTTCCCAATTGGTTGCAAATTATCATCCAGTTCGCCAACTTGGTGTAATAATTGACATGTTTTAAATGCAGCATCACGGCATGCTAAAAGAGGATTAATTGTAGAAGTACCTACAACCCGTTGTTTAACAGGAGAATTAATAGGAAGCCTAAGAGTGCAAATATATTCCTTTCCTGTTTCTGCTACATCCCATAAGGGAGTTAAACGTGTAAATGTATCACTAGGCAGCTTTGCACAGTATCGATTTACTAAAGTAATTGCTGTGGAATATGTTACACTCGGTGAACTTGGTTCTTTCAGAGGTTGGTAAGTGGGAGACTGTACAAAATAGCGATCGGCTTCCATTTCTTCATGTTCATTAGGTTCTAAACCTCGACAGCGGCGCAGTAACGTTTTTTCCACTTCTATGTATTCAGAAAGTTGACCAACAAAGGGTAGCAACTCTCCCTCGTTAACAAAAATTAAATAGTATGCATCAACAGCACGAGCTCTAGCTTTACTTTGCACATAACTGTGGAATGATGTTGGGACGTCAAAACGAACAACCAAATTACATTTGGGTAGATCACAGCCTTGTTCCAAAACTGATGTCGCAACCATAATATTACAATCATGCGTGCGGTATTTTCGCAGCACCTCCTCTTGTCGACGATGCTCTAATTCGGCTTCTCGGAGCTCCTTAATAGGATCTGCAATTTTTTCAACGGTATATTGGGCAGACACCCACCAGAAATCGTCATCATTTTGGCTCAGTGTCTAAAACAATATGGATTATTGGTGTGCAACACAAAACCAAATATAGATTTTAAGCACAGTACTATTTAATGCACTGTTTATTCATTATGGTTTTTAAGTACCTTGTTATCACTTATATTCTACTATTCTACAAATGTATAGGATCTTTATTAAAATAAAATATATGATCCAAGGGACTTCCAAATAAAATTAAAGAATATTTGTTTAAACATTCTTTGTAATGGACACTTCATATCTAATCAATACAATTTCTTTATTTTCCATTACACGTGAAAATCTACAAGGAAATGTGCTCAGGTCTGATGTGTTTAATCTTTATAACTATCAGAAACTTTTGTCTTCTTATCACAATTCAATTACATACATCTGTACAATATTCAAGTGGATGGTAAGGTATTAATTAAATAAAATACTTACATATTAATCAACCCTAATATATACATTTCTTGAAATATATCACACGATCATGCCTTCTGAAAACAGTAAATATTAATTTAGTTCATTTTTACCTTTTCATCAAGAACAGACTTCATTTATATGGTCACCATTGTCACTTAAAGATATAAATCTAAAATGCATCCATAAACTAACCTTATATTGTAGGCAATGTATTAAAACAAAGGTGTAAGACAGGGAGATGCAGTGTCATCACTACTTTTAACTCTGTCAATCGATAAAGTAATAAAAAAAAATAATAGAAGGCACAGGAACAATTAATAAAAATCTTACACAACTTATAGCATATGCGGATGATGTAGCAATCATTTAAAAAGTAAAAAAGAATTAGAAAGAACAACTCGAAAGCGAAAAGAGGGGACTAGAAATAAACAAAAAAAAACAACATATATGTGTTGCAGAAGAAATGACAGAATAACAAATTTCACATGTGGCTGCCACACATTTAAAGAAGTTTAAACTTAATTATTTGAGAATAACAGTGCACAGGAAAAACGAGAAGTGTGACATAATCGAGAAGATAATGAAAGGGAATAATGCATTTTACTGCAACAAGCAAATGTTAAAAAGTAAGAAGTTAAGCAAAAAAAAACAGAATTAGAACTTACAAAACAAGGGTAAGGCCAGTAATTATATATGCAACAGAAACAATACAATGAGTGAAAAAGAAGAAGAAAAGCTTAAAATACTAGAAAGAAAAATCATAAGAACAATAACAGAACCAAAGAAAATAAATGAAAATGAGCAGGGGCAATTTATGAAATTGATGATACTGGGCAAGGAAAACATAGTAAGAGTCAGAAAGGCGATGAGAATTATATTTATAGACACATATACAGAAGTGGAAAGAAGACATCTTTAAAAACTATCACAGATTGGAGCCTAATGTATAACAGACCTAAAAAGTGCAGGTGGAAAGAACAAGTATAAAACAACATTGCAAGATTAAATGTGAAACAGTGGAGAAATCAAATACCAAACAGAAAAGAAGGTAGAAGAATAGTCCATAGAACAGCTACTATTTCAATTCTGAAATGAATTAGCATAATACTAATAATAATATAAAATGAAAACAATAATTGCAATAATATTTTCAAAAAGGCTACAATCAATCAATTTTGAAAGAACATGTTCAAAAAGAATTTGACATACATTGTCATAAAAATTACCTCGCCTAGAAAAAAAAAAAGTCAAAATAAAAGTAAACTCATATAACTAATTATAATATAAATAAGCTGTTGGATCAGGTAAAATTGTACAGATGAAAGTACACTATTTTAATATAGTGTTGCACCTTTCCTAGTACTATGGATAAATGTGATGACAGAAGTACCTAATGCTATCCTTTAGAAGATCATCTCATAACTGTTGCAACCTCTGCTCCATCAATGCTAAAGTTCTGCTACATGTTATATAGACAGTAAGTCATAAGCCAAGAAGTTGACAGCATAAAGGGCCTTGAAAAACCTGTTATATGCAGGTAAGAAAATGGTGTGGACATCAGAATCTTTTAAACATACCAATCTTCCGTTGATCATCAGCTCTAGTTGTATTGCCCAACAAACAAATCCGAATTTATACTTGAATACAGAGGTTGTCCATGTCTAAACAAAACCCAGATTTATCACTAAAAGAATGTGTTACCATTTCTCAGAACATCATTGCAAGTAAAGCAACCAATATTGAAGTGTACATACACCATTACTTGATTGATGATTATTTTGCGCCCTCATATTGCCTCATTCAATTCAGCAACATTGCTCCAGGTAGCTGTCACTTAACAGAACAATCGCCATGCCTTTCAAAGTCCAACAATTCATCTTTTAAATTCAGTAAGTTATTCACACTGCTAAGTCATGCTATTGTCATTCTGATTACACTACAAATCCTCTAACTATTCGGATTACTAGGGTTGTAACTAGTAGCACTTGCTGGTAACAATTCTACAAGGTCAATTGCAGCCAAACTAATATCAGTTGCAATGTTACTCATGATGGTGCTTTCATTTATTTTTAATAATCCATTTTGGGTGTAGCAAATTTTAAGGCAATAATAAAGCATTCGAAATATTGATGAGCAAGAAAGGCTTTAAAATTCTAAAACAATCTGGAAACAAACAATGATTGGAGAAGATAAAAGAAGTACAATCCATGCATTCTGATAAATCCAGCCTAATTTGCTGTGTATCTAAGAATGCTATCTTTGTATCAACAAAGAAACTGAAGATAATAAAGCTACAAATTAACAGCACACAAAGAAAATGGATTTGAAAGCATAAAGGTGATAAATAAAATTGATCTCAAATCCTATCAGTAGCTACATTTCCGAGCTACAGAACAAAATGCTTTAACTTTGTTAGTTTATTTTTCTATTGTAACTAGAAATATGTACATCTACTGGCACCAAATATTAATAACAAATAAAAAAGCATAGCAATCCAAAAATGTTTATTTGAAGGTCATTTTCATGGCTGCAGTAGCTGGTTTCTCCAAAGGGATGATGATACTGTTCTAATGATAGTCTTTAATCACTATTAAACGAAGTCAATATGAGCTGCAAATAACACAAAAGGCCAAAGTAATGAAATATCCAAAAGCCAAAACGTACTCCCATTAATACATGTAGGATGTGAACAACTAGAGTCCGTGAAGAAATTTATACATTTTGGATGTTGGATAAACTTTCAGAATTAAAACCCAAATAGGGATGGCTCATTATGGTTTTATTTGAGTAAAGAATCTGTTTTACAACAACTTAAATTTGAGACTCTTGTTTAGCCAATATTTTTATATGGAACAGAAACATGAACTCCAATACAACACTTATGAACAAAGAAGGGTTTAAGTTTTAGTTATATCAAAGAATTTTGAAAATACCATGTCTAATGAAGAAGCAATTAGAAAAGGTCACATAACGAGAAATAGAGAATACCAGCTTGCAATTGCGTGGTTCAAAACCACCAGATAATGGACTGGCCTAATACATCATTATTGTTCAACGCTGCAGTAAGGGGAGACATTTTCTGATATAATCATTAATAGGTGAACTTATAACAGCTGCTTTTAATAATCATTTGTGAAAGATATAGCTCTTTAATAATTATATATTAATAATCAATAAGCTCCATCTATTTACCAAATTAGTCAACATTTATTTGATTGTTCTATGCTATTTTTCAGCAAAACGTTTTAGTGAGATAAATTTAACTTTCTAAAAGAAACCACTTCTATGCTTCACTATATTCTGAACATGCTTTAAACAAGACATAGATTTGTAAAATTTTCATTTTTATTATTATGCTGCAGTTACACTAAACATCTATATAATGCAGTAAGAATTGCATCGTAGCAGGATTGACTATGTATTATAACCTTACAATTGAAATTAGTGAGGCGTCTCCTGACGTTTTACACATGAATATCAATTTTCAGGAAATTCCCCTATAAATGTAGAAACTTGCCTTGCTGTTTTTTTTATTAAAACTTTTAGAAAACTCTTATTTCTATCATTCATATAACAATTATTACATTTGCCCAAAGTACAAAATAAAATCAACTGTATATGTTCTCCACCAATTACTTAACCTTATCAAAATATTAACTAGTAATGCACAGAATACTTACATAAAGTAAAGTGTAGATGAGTTTTGCAATGTAGCGATTGCGGACGAATATGAGAGCACACAGGCTGTCTTCCATCTGAATCCTTGCAGAGTATAAGCGCCGTGTGTTACGTGTGTTTTTCCCTCTAGCAGCTTTAGGAGTCAAAGTCGCACCATTGCATTGTGGTACAGACTCGGACGCTTCCAATATTTCCGGAGGGCGTTCCCCAGCCGGTTTGAACTTCCGCAGAACTTCTAACAACCGCAATATTTTTGGAGACGAGTATTGCAACACACACTCCAGATCCGACAGTTCTTGAAACTTGGAATCGCAGATTGCACGGATTTGCACCATAACTGTTGAGACCATGCAAAGCAGCAAGAAGTGCCGCTCATACGGCACTTTCACCTTTAGCTTCTCTATTAAACCCAGGAAATTGAGAGCAACTTGGTCGGCAGCCCAGGGTCCCAGATCTCGCAAGATATCCAGAAAATCTTGCAACAACTTCTGGGGCTGCTCTTTTGGGTCAGGAACTTTGCGCAGCTCTTCTAGAAACTCATCAGCATATATTTCACTGGGGTCGAACCGATGGTCTTCTAAGTAGGTTTGTGCATTTAAAACTATGATTTCTATCTGATCCTGCAAGGGTACCGGATTCATTCGATAACACTCTAACAAGTACTCCCTTGGACGACAGCAAAATCTTAACAAAGTCACTAATTCATTGGATGTATTTACAGAACAGCACAACAATTTTTCCAATCTCTGCAGTTCATTTTCCAAGTACTCTGGCTGCAAATCTGGACCAAGTAAACCTGCAGCAAGTCCTAAAATTCTTGGTTTATGTTCCAGTAAGCAATATTGCATCATTAATGGTTCTAGTAACACCTGCCTCTCCCCATAAAGGCAATCATCTAGTACAAGAAGATTTAAACTTCCGAGACTAAGATAACCTGTAGAGAGTAAATATCTTGAAGTTTCTATGGTAGTAACTATAACAGAGCAACTTTCAAAAAATTCGTTCCATGCTTCTAAAGTCACCATCGTCTCAGTAATACTAACTACATGAAGATCAGTAAGCAGTTCTATGTATGATGCAAACACGCCGACATTTTTCAGATCTAAAATGAAGAGGGCCCTCTTTCCATTCTTCACACGCATCTCCCAAGCCATCTCTTGTAGCAACTTTATTGTTATAAAAGTTTTCGTCGCACTCGTGCTCGAGCACACGATAGTATTTTTACCCTTCGCTGCATCGAGCAGCTCCACCTGATATTCCCTCGGCGTGAAAATTTGTGTATAGACATTGTCAGCAAAATAGCATGCCATTTACACTATTTTCCTCTGAAAGCTCCGCATTAGAAACTTAAAAGATGGCACAATCATTACTTACTTATACTAACTCGGAATTATCTGACAAAACCAGTTCAGAACGGTCACTTGCAAGTATTTCCGCTATGAACAACCTCTAAACATGCCAATACCGTCTAAATAAACAGATTGCAAGTGAATTTTGGGTTTCCGCGTCACCAGTGGTGCGTGCAAGATGTAACGATGTTCTGAACCCTAACTATCTCGAAAATAATCAAAAATTGCTATATTTACTGTTCGTGCCACAGATGTACCCCACCAAAAACGATTACTATAACGAAAGACTTTTAAAAACGATAGGTTATGTTATCGTGCTTTTGCGCTAAAATGATTTTACGCCGTTTAATGCGCGTGGGATATTTGGACTAATTCGATCCGTTCACACCGGTTCGCTAGCATATACAAGGGAAGATATAAAATATCTCACAACAACATTATTGAATTTGAAAAAAATGAAATTTTAGGTTTATTTCTTTGTTTTTTTTTCTATACGATAATACGACTCTAGAAAAAGATGCTTAAATTGATAAAAAAAATCTGATGTGAACATCACACGACTTTCCTTATCCTATTATTATATATTATACCGGGTCCACCGTCTCGGCCCTGTGCTGCTCTCGTCCCGGAACTTGTTATTTTAAAAAAGGACCGGGCACGAGTCCAACACTCGAAAGCTGATTAAAATAAACAGTACAAGACAATAATTGACTCGTACTTAAAATTTTGCTACGTTACTGAAGGTAACCGTGCGAGCTCGGCCGCGCAGCCTTCGCCATTATCGCCTGCGTGCTCCTTCCGAGCGCGCTGTGATTGGTCCGTTTAATTAATTTTTAATCGGCTATAACTTATTTATTTGACCTCGGATCAAAAAATTTCATTGTAATTTTTTGTTCGCCTCGGTCTGATCTATCCGGTAATATAAATTTCCTGAAACATTTTATGAACACCCGGTATATTAAAAATCCTGAGCTTCAATTTTTTTCGAGTTCCTATTTTACCAACATTTATTTTAAATTCATGTTTATCTTATGATAACAAATCATTTTTTTCTCATAAATTTTTTGTATCTTCAACCGTTTAGATTCGCGACCGCTTTGCGACCGATTTTGCGACCTTGCGACCTCGGCCGATTTTTACCAAAAGCTTCGCACTGCGTCCCCTACCTATAAGTAACTTGCATAGCAAATTTCAAGTCTCTAACTCTTACGGTTCTCGAAATATCCTGTTTACTGGCAGACAGGCAGACACACACACACGAACCAATGGCTCAAACCAACTTTTTTGGTGTCCTAAGGCGATAATTCGTCCAGAAACGTGAAAAACTGGGTAGGTCAAATTTCCGCCGATTACATTATTTTCCTTATTATGGGATAAGGAAAGTAAAAAACGGAAGGAAATAATAAATAATACGAACAACAGAATAGACTGATTGGAAGCCGAAAGAATAAGAAATAATATGGTTCTACAAGCTATGAACTAAAGTACAAGTGATTACCAGGAATTGGGAAATGCCATAAAGGACTTTTAGAGAAAGAACTGCATTTAAAAGTAAGTTACAAGAGCAGTTAAGCTAGGAGAAAGTTCATGCCTAATACAATTAGCATAAGCATAATATAAAGAAAAACAAAAGTATGCTAAAAAAAAGGAGATCAGCAAATAGCCAAGGAAGAGAAGAAGAATGGAAAATAGACTACAAAAGAAATCTCAGATTGGATCGGAAGAATGGAAAAGAGAAAACGTAGAAGAACCGCTGGTGAAAATAAATAAGGATAAGAAGACAAAAAACTAAAGGAGCTTTGCATGAATTTAGAAAATAAAAAATATGTTAATAGTTATGTTAAGTATAAGGAAAATATAAGGAATTGCAATGGTGAGAAAAGGAATAGTAAAGAAAAAGTAATTATAGTTATAATAGTAGTAGTAGCGCTAAAGATGGGGGTCATAAATGCAACAGAAGTATTAGAAAAAGGCATCAATTTGAGTAGAAACGTGGAATGTATCTGGGATTTATGAAGAAGGATAGGTAAAAATTTTAGAACAAGTTGTAAAACTATACAAAATAAAATTAATAAAAAATACAAACGAGCAGATTCGGAATTGAATTCTTAGTAAGCAATGAGTTAAAAGTAAAAGTCACAAAATTTGTGTCTATATGAGACAGAATTTGTTACATAGAAATTAAACGAAAAGGAATGATATTTTTCAACTTATATGCCCCAAATGAAGAAGGATCGAGGAAAATAAACATTTTTATTATGTAGGTATACACTAAAATAAAGAATTATTATAATACTGCCAAGTATCGTAAATGCACAAATAGGAAGGGAACATTTATATAAGCACTTAACGAAAGGCGAAAGTTTACACAAGATCAGTAATAACAATGGGACGAGATTTTTTCAATTATCAGAAGAAAAGGTACGAAAATTGTGAGTACAAGTTTTAACAGAAAAGACAAAAGAACTTCGGTATTCTTTAACGGAAGATATATAAATCAAATCGATCATGTTCTCACAGATAAGAAGCATTAGAGATTAGATTATTAGATAATAAAAAATGTAAGATCATAGAGGGGCATAAATAAGGATCGTTTTCTAGTAGGAGTGGTGTTAAAAAGTAAGAAGTTAAAAGACAAGAGGAACAAAACAAAAAGAAGAAAATTGTTGGATATGGAGCAGCTACAGACAAATGTTCGAAAACAGTATGAAAAAAAATACAAACATATTAGAATACAAATGAAGAAGTACAGCAAGATATAGATCAAGTTTGGAAAGAAACGGATCAGTTGTTATAAAAGCTACTGAGGAAGTCGTGCGTAACATTAGGAAAATTGGTGCAACAAAGAATGTGTAAAAGAGGGGTGCAAAGGAAGAGAAATATAGAGCAATAATAATGGGAAGAGAAAATGAAGATGTAAGTGAGGAGCCCACAAAAAAAATTAGAAGACAAAAAATCTGAAAAACGGGTCAAAATGTAATCGCATCAACAAATATAAAGTATGAAGGAGAAATAATAAAAGACAAACTAAAAGTGATTTAGAAAGAGAAGATTATCAAAACGCTGGGAAAGTGCAACAATAGTGCCTTCATTTGAAAAGGAAGAGAAACACACTGTACTAATTATAGAGATATAATAATAATATCTGCCTTAATTCCTTATGGGAATCATTGGCGTCCTTTTCGGGTTCTTCAATCCTTTTTTATTAAGCTGGATTAGTGCTTACTGTCACACATAATCATATCAAATATGTTGGTCTGATTTGGCCTTTTCTATTATTTTCCTCCATTCCTGCCTATTTGTGGTTTTCCCCCCATCCCTTCACGTTCATCTTCTTTAGGTCTTCTAGGACTTCGTTTTTCCATCTATTTTTGGGTTTCCCCTTTGGTCTTGTTGTTTCTGATTTCCATTCGGTTATTGTCTTGATCATTCTATTTTCGTTTGCTCTCGTTACATGTCCCAACCATCGTATCCTTTGTGCTTTAATTTCTTGTACTATGTCCTTACTTTTAACTCCCTGTCTATTTTTTTGTTCATCCTTTATGTTCGTCTTCTCCTGTTTTCACTGGGCCCAGAATTCTTCTTAAGATCTTTTTTTCATATATTCTTAGTTGTTCTTCATCCTTCTTTGTTAACCTCATTGTTTCGGCTGCGTATATAACTGTGGGTCTTATTAATGTCTAGTAAATTCTTATTTTTGTATCTTTTATAAGTTTACAATCTTTTAGCAATGGTTTGTATATGTTAAACATTTTGTGTCCCTTTTGGATTCTATCTTTTGTGTCTTGTATTTTACTGTTTTTATTATTTATCTCAGTACCTAAATATGTTAATGCTTGCACTTTCTTAAATTCGTATTGTCCTATTCTGTATGGTATTTGATCTTCTATGTCTCCTCTTTTGCATCTCATATACCACGTCTTATCTTCGTTCATTGAGAGCCCTCTTTTTTTCGCTTATGTATCTATTATCTTCAACGTCTCATTTAGTTTTGTTTTACACCTTGATATAATAACTAAATCATCAGCGTATGCCAACATCTGTATTTCTGTACTCTGTTTCTTCCTCTCCCACTTTTATTGTCGCTTCTGAGTTTTCCATTCTCATTTGCGTTAGTCGTATTAATTTTTGTGGTATTTGTAATTCTTGCATGCCTTTTAATATTTGTGGTCTTCTAATTTCGTCGAATGCTTTGAGAATAGTAGGTGCATTTCGATGCTATATTCATAAGCTTTTTCTATTATTTGGTTCATTGTGTGTATGGCGTCTACTGTGGGTCTGCCTGGCCTAAACCCACACTGGTATTCCCCCAGTTCCCTTTCTGTGTACTACCTTCTTAATCTTTGTTTAATTATACTTGTAAATACTTTATAGGAAGTATTTAAAAGAGTAAAACCTCTGTAGTTCCTGGATATTTTGGGGTCTCCTTTTTTAAATAGTGGTATGATTATTCTTCTCCATTCATTTGGCATTTTTTCTTCTTCTCAGATTTTTTTATTATCTTGTGTAATCTATATTGTGTAGTTCTATTCCTCTATATTTCAGTATTTTTCTATTCACTTCATCCAACCTCGGGGTTTTTCCATTCTTTAACTTTTTAATCGTTTCTTCCACTTCCTCCAAACTTGGTTCTTTCTCTATTTGTTCGTTTACATCGTATCCCTTTTCTCCTAATTCTCCTTCCTCTTCTTGTGTGTACATTAGACTCTGGAAATGTTGTCTCTAAGTTTCTTTTACTTTTTCTCCTTCTACTTGTAGTCTTTCATCTTTATCTTTCACGCCTCTATTTTTAATTCGATTGTTTCTTCGGCTCCTTCTTATGCTTTCATACATTTCTCTGGTGTTATTTCGATTTCTATTAATCTCTATCTCTTTCATTTTTTGGTCTATCCACTCTCTTTTTTTGTTCTTCAATACTTTGTCCGCCTCTGTCTTTGCCTTTCTATAATTTTCATGATCCTCATCTTTGCCTGTCTTTATCCACTTTAATCGGGCCTCTCTTTTCATGTTTGTCTCTCTCTCACATTCCTCGTCACAAATTTTTGGAAGCATTACGAGTATTTTCTCCAAATACCATAGAATTCTCCTAACAATTTTCTATTATGTTAGAATCGACTTTAAACGCCTACAATAAAGTAGTATAATTTATCCACTGCTCAAAATGTAATAATTCAGTGACCCCAGAAGAGTGATCATGTAAATAGTTATTAATTAATTATAATAAAAATTTTGAAACGTTCGTAAATTAATTTTTTTAAAGATATGGCTTCAGTCAAGCGGTTTGAAGTGACAAAACGTTTCCAATGTGGTGATATAAACGTAGCCTATTTCAAGATTTAAGGTTATGTTTGTCCAACTTGCCTTAATTTTGATTAGTTTCTCCAACCCCACCCCTCGGTGGAAATGTTATACCAATGTGGAAAACTAATAGCAATTAATGTAAACACCACTGGACTTCACTAGCATGTTAATTTCTACATTTAAGCTCAGCGCAGTGTAGTAAATGATTCCAGTGAAAATGGCCCTGCCTGGAGTCGAAAGGAAGAACAGCAGAACTAATTGTGGTTGGTGTATCAGAGCAGTCAAATGGGTCCCGGTTTTATTTATAGTGACGATCGTGTTGTGGTCTTATTATGCCTATGTATTTCAGTTGTGTATAGGTATGAAAATACTCGATTGTGTTGAGCAGTCGTAAAGTAGTTCGTAAGTGATTGTTATTGTTTCTAGTAACTATTAACTCCACTGCAAAGAAAGTGGTATATTTGATAATATATCATATAACATTGATAATGTTCTGTTGGGCTTATTGGAAAACCATCTTTACGGACATTGGAGTGGTTCCAGAAAAGGTTAGCATTATAGAAACCATTATCGTAACATACACATTACTTTTTTTTAGTTTAAACTTCCCGAAGGGGAATACGATAGATTGACACATGCGGATAATGAAGATATCCAACGGTACATTTTAGAAACCTTTTCGAAGGATCTGCCTAATGTAAATCGCACGACCAACGGATCGGTGAGGTACTGCGAGAAGTGCCGGAATGTGAAGCCCGACCGTGCACATCACTGTTCTGTATGCGGTGAATGCATTTTGAAAATGGACCACCACTGTCCTTGGGTGAACAATTGCGTATGCTTCACAAACTACAAATTCTTCATTTTGTTCTTGGGGTATTCCCTCATCTACTGCATCTATGTTTCGTTCACCTCGGCGCAGTATTTTATTGCGTTTTGGCAGGTAGTCTCGCTTACGTAAGCTGCATGAAAGCGTTAAATTGAAGATTCTTAATTCTCAGGGAAACCTGGAAGGAATGGGAAAGTTTCACATTCTCTTCCTTTTCTTCGTAGCTCTAATGTTTGCAGTAAGTCTGATTTCACTGTTCGTTTATCACTGCTACTTGGTTGTCCACAATAGAACAACTTTAGGTGAGGAAATGAATTTGTTGAGTAACATTTTCCACTGACATTATTTTTCAACAGAGGCTTTCCGTCCTGCAGTCTTTCGCACTGGCCCAGACAAAAATGGCTTCAGTTTAGGTGCATACAATAATTTTCAGGAAGTTTTTGGAGACAATCCAAAGACTTGGTTTATTCCGGTTCATTCAAGGTAAGCCTTTTGATTGTAGTTTACTTTAAAACCCTTTTTAACTGATTTAAGTCTCCTCTGAATTGCTCTAATACTGTTATTTTCTGAGATAAGACCAACATTTCTATGGCATGTCTTGCACTGTAGTAACTGTAAATACACCATTCTCCTAGTTATTCTAGCAAGTAGAGTTTTCTGAATTCATCGTTGAGCACGAACTCTATTCTACGTATCGATGAAATTAATAAATGCACGTGGATGTTTGACTGATTAAGAAACCTTTAAACGAATTTAAAAACATTGTTTATTTGACTATAAAATAAGAAAAACTAATATGTAAACAAACTGGTGATGCAATAATTGGCCAATTAGGAAATTAATGAATTTGGTAGTTATGAGCTGTGATATTTTAATTCTCGAAACAAACGAGGAAATTATATGAGCATATCAATTACTTTCAATGTAATTTATTTCTACAGTGAGGAATTTTGTCAGGCATTAAAACTCTGGAAGATGTCCTTGTGATGTTAACTTCTTTTCTTTAAAAAGGTAAATTATTATGATGATTCAGACCTTTGATGTTATAGCTTCAAATAAATTGATGAAATTGTAATGTAACTGTGTTTTTAAATTGTTCAACATACATATGTATTCACAACTTTTTTTCTTTTTTATGTTTTATAACTAAGCATCCTTTGTGACATGGTCTGTCCAACTTGTCTTCAATACTCTTTTGAGTTTATAGTTCTAACAAATTAAGTCTTTTTACTTTCTTTTGTTCCATGTAACAATGCTATGAAAATGTGATATATTAAGAGCCTGTTTTTTTTGGACTATACCTAAAGGCACTGCTGAATAATACATTTCTTTCTATGTATGTTTTTTGCATAGTTAAATATGTTACTTAATAAAAGACAATAAATAAATAAACATATTTATAATGTAGACCTAGACTTGATCCTGGAATTTTCTGATGCTTGGCAGTGCTTTCCACATACTCATTATCATCATATCAGGGATTAATAGTTGCTCATAACTGTCATGAAATAATTTAGACTGTGATTATGATGTTAAACCAAATCAAGTGGTCAACACATTTGTCAAATCAGGTGTGATTTCCCTTTTTTGCATCGAAGATTTGATCTCATTTTTGAAAAGCTGACATGCTTTAACCAATTAGTTTTCATTAAATACATCCTTCTTCACTTTCTCCACCTTATTTTATTTTTGGTACAGCCAGAGAGCTTGTACTAGTCTATAGGGTTTATTTCAGATATTTGCAGTACTTTATGGATGATTGACTAGAACATCTCCTCAATGTTAACATTGCAACATTTAGAGTTTGGTTAGCTATTAATAATCTTACAGGAATCAGGTATGTGGCTTTTATAGAAGCTATTGATCTACAAGTCTTATCTGATTGCTATAGAAGGTTACTTTTTCAGTCAAGTTTAGCTCTTCCTTCTTTACCAAATTTGATGACAAGCTGTCTTTGCCAAAATAACCTTTAGGAAATTTAAATATTTTCTGGTCAGAGCATCCATGATGTTTTCCAATACTTCCTATGTATTGGCATTGTCATCAGTAGCTTCACACCTTTGCAACTTCTTGACGGCTGCCATTTTGTATGCAAGTATTTCATCATTAATTTGAAGATTTGAAATGAAATGTAGAGATCTTTGATTGTTTAATTTTGTAGATGATAGAAGCGGCAACTAAGTTTGTGCACCATCCTCCAGCAATTTTAAATTAAGAATGATGCCACTCCAAAACGTTGTATACTGAGGCAACCATCCACCTTTATCAAGTCCGTAGGCCAACTACGTTAATCAAAACAATGTTTATGAAATTTAAATATTTTCTGGTCAGAGCTCTTGTGTCTTACAATACTTCCTATATATTGACATTGTTATGTGTAGTTCCATATTTTCACAACTTATTGATCTGCTACCATTTATATACCATTTTGGATGTAATGTGAATGATGACTAGTAAAAAAGTCGCCTCATAATAGGCTCTAGGCTTAATTTGTAGGCAATACTATGCTATTGACAATTGCAAATACCAGATTTGGCATAAGAAACTGTTGGATCTGATCTGGTGGGCTCTGGTTAACATCCTGCCATATTCTTATATTAGTTTTTAGAGTTTTACATTTTATCTAGTACTCCTTCATGTATTATAAAATTTTCCCGTTGAGTTTGTTTTTTTAATAATTCATTGTTTATTGAATTTCTGTTTGTTTTCTTTCTGAGAAATTGTTATAATGGAGGTACTGTTGTTTTTTCTTAGTTTTTTTTTGGCTCTAGAACATTTGAATGCAAAGTCATTTTAACATAAAAATATTTGGACATGGAAATGATTTGACAAACCAAATTAATTATAATGGAACTACATATTTGCAAAAAAATCTATTGTTAACACAAACTTATGGCAAATTGTGTTCCTGATTTGACATACATTTAATGAAATTCAATGTAAACCTCTTTTTTAATTAGATATATAGTCAAGTTTATGTCAGATTCGTGTATGATGATGATTTCTGGGTTTGCATAATTTCAGATCTCACACAGCTTGTGCTAAAGGTGTCTGGTAGATTCTTTATTAACTTACCCCCCCCCCCCCCCAGAAGAAATTGCAGGATGCCAGATTTGGGGAATGTGGAGATAGATGGGGAAGTTTGTATCTGAACTTCCTATAGCAATGGCTTCTGTTGTAGCTAGAACAAGAAATTCAAGGTTTTATCTTCCAACTGAATGCAATACCCTTGTATTTTCACAATGAAGTCAGACGACTGAAATATATAGACATCCAAATGTCCCTGTGTTCAAAAATTTTTATAGTCTTCCTTTTTCTATAAACTATAGTATCTTGTCTCCTATCCACATATTTATTTTGTTGTCTTTTTGCCTTCTGGCGATTTTTTTTCTATTTTTAAAATTCATATTGACTTCTGTACATTGCTTATTTCCTGGCTGTTGTGGTTTTTAGTTAATCTCTTGCGATTGCCCCCAAATTTTGAGTATTTTAGGGGAAATTCTAGTGATGTTGATTGATTTAATTTCTAACAATGCTGTTTTCAAATTAACTATTAAATATTTTTTTATGTTGTTATGCCGAATATCAGAATTTTAATTTTCTTGTTAATACCTACTTTTCAGGTTTTGTCTTTTCAGTGCAGTTCTTCAATTTTTTAAAATTATAAGAGTGGACTATTGCTTCTTTTTAATGAATTTGTGATGACATCTTTTTGTGGAAGAAAAAGCACAAGTTTACCATGATTGAGATAAACTTGTTTTATTTCAGATTTTTTTTATATTTTTACTTATTACTACTTTGGAACTACTTTTCAGTTTATTTTGTTGTTTCATAAGCTCTTGTTTTATAAAATCGTTTATTGTGTCCTCTTATTGGTTTGCTTATCTTTTTTGTATATACTGGTAGTAACATATGGAAAAGTCAATCAATAGGTTCATAGAAAATTCTTATTTGAAGTACTAGAATCCAATTGTGATTAATTAAAAGTATTTTTGGCGCTTTTGAAAATCGTTGATATTGTCACAGCACTAGGGAACCGACATATTGGCCCACAGATCTTAACAAGCTTCCTGATCTATTAGATTTCTACATCTTGCATAGAACAGCCACAAACTTGATTCTGGTTGAACCAAATAATGATCTCGTAATAGATCATGTGACAGCAATATTAAAATAAGTATCAGTAAAGAACTGACCCCCAGACTGGTATTGAAACAAACTGATTGGCTTACATTTCAACAAAATAGATCTGAAACTGCGCATAAAACAACCTGAAGACATAAATCAAGCAGTTCAGTACCTCATTACTAAGAAGCTGCCTTGAAAACTATGCCTACTGAAAATGAACAAGTCCATCAAACAACACACCACTTTATATAAAGGAATTTAAAAAAAACAAGCTTGAGCTAAGTGGTAACAAGCTGTAACGAGATATTTTGACGACTTGGCATGATCCCATTGGATTGTGAAAATGTCTCTTTTACTCATTAAATGAAAGATAACTGGAGGGCATCTAAAAAATTCAAAAGCTTTAAATCACTATACCCCCTATAAGGAAATTTCATGAATCTCGGGCTAGATCTAACAAGGAAGAATCTGATACTTTTGTTGAATACCTAATCATTGTATTTAAACTCATTCAATTAAACATCGAAGAGAAAGCTAATGTAAATAAACAACCATAAAGCCCTACAGTTTATAATCTCATAACAGGTCAGGTGTTATTGATAACTATACATAACTTTATATTAAGTCTGTTATCTACTCCTCATTGCAATCTGCACAGATAGTCTGGAAAAGCATCTGATATAGTAACTTCGTATAGACCAATTAGTCTCCTATTGCCCTTAGGAAAAATCTTTTCCTTAAATGGCTATAGAATAACACTAATATTATCTCATTACATCTATCACTGGACCGATTTGGATTCCATGATAGGAATTCCCCCTATAGCTGGAAATATTTGGCAGTTTTTGGAGGAATATGTCCTTCATTGACCTGTAGAATATATATTTGATCCGAGATTTCCAGATAGAACAAAGTATGTGATCCGAATAAACTGAATTGAAATTGAAGTTTTGTTAGGATATGGTCATAGCAGTTGAATTTAATATTACTCAAATGGTGAAATATAAATATGCTTTTTTATGTTTTTTGCAAAAAAAGTTGGTTTCTGGTACATTGCCTATACTGTGAAGTCTAGTATTTTCCACTATTTGTATTTTCCTGAAAGTTAACAAAAATAGGTTCCTGTAATTGATCTGAAGCACCAAAAAAGATTTTACCAACGAACTTTAACTAGTTAAATTATTCTTGTAACAAAATGTGGATTTAGGTCTTTGTAGAATTTTGTTGTTTCATTCTTTTGCAAACATTGAACATTATTTATTCAACCTCATCAAAGGTAACTTTTGAAACTCTCTTAAGTCACTTAGTCATGTTTTGATTTTTTTATTAACTTTGTGGATTAAGTCATGGTCATGACTTTTTGGGTTTCTTCCACTCCCTTTTCTCTAGGAACTTTTTTTTTGAACTCCTGTTCAGTTGATGTAATTGTTTCTGCGCCTCTACCATCCATCTTATCCAGTCTTTCCCTTCTTCTCTTGTCCCCTATTTTGTCAGTTTAGCTGTCCCAGCGCACTTTCTTCTCCTTCTCCTAATATCTATACTTCACTCCCACAAGTCACTGTTGGTTGGGTAACTGCCTTGTACACTCAGATCACGTAGTTTGTTTTTTCCTTTAGTACATTGTTTAATGCATACACAGCCTTGTTACCTTTTGTTATCTGCATCTTCACTACTTGTATTATTTCTAGGAATCCAACAAATTTCGTTCTTCAAATTATATCACTATTTTCCTTCACTTTTCCTTCTAGAAAATTGTCCTTATTAAAGTCACTATCCTCCCACACCATGTATTTGGATTTTTTCTCATTTATCTTCAGTTGTAAGCTTTATTTATCATTCGTTTCTTGAAATCATCCACAAATACTGGGCATTAATGTGTCCTGTACAGTAGTAGCCCTGTTCTGTTTATATGGCTTTCTCATAATATTATCTCTAGTATGATGTTAAATAGTATCAGTGACAATAGGCTTTCCTCCATTTTTAACCAGGAAGGCTTCAGATTCTTGATCTTATAATTTTGCTTTGCATTCTGTTGGTTTTAATGTTATTTCCACCAGTTTCACTAGTTTTATATGAATTTCCAACTCATTCATTGCACTGATTAGTTTTCCTGACTCACAATACAGAAACAAAATTTTGGTCTGTTACTAAGTGTTCTACTGTATTGATCTTGTTCTTAATACATGTTGTCAGTGTTTCGTACACCACTCCCAGTAAAGCTATAGTTTTTAAAAGCCATCTTTGTAATTTTTTTTAATGGGGCAAATGAGAGCCTGCAGCCACTTTTTTGACATTGTTTCACTTCCTCATATCATCCTCAACAAATTTTGTATCTCTTTGTATTTTGACTACTCCATACTTAATCAGCTCTGCTTGTATTTCATCATCTCCTGCACATTTATTGATTTTCATACTGATACTGTTCTAAGTTGGTGGTTTCTATGACTTGATATTCTTGCGTCACTGCTGTTTGCTTCATTATTTCCTGTATGTTTTAACTAGCGCTCTTGTCTCCTTCTTTCTTCAATTGAGGATTCCTCTGTCTCATAATTGTAACGTAACAACTAAAATGGATTTAGAAATTGTATTTCCCGCAATTTACTTATTACTCTTAACAGTATCCGCAAAATTTTAGTTTAGAAGGAATTGTAATAATTGTTTGACTTGTTCAACATCAACTGGTAACTTTAGTAGATTACTACTATTTTCTGTCACTTCACTTTATGGTGTAATAGAAGATATCTAACATTTTGAATTTGTTTTCCAAGTACAATTGTCACTTCAAGGAAGGTTAAAACTCTTGTATATTTGCTCTCATTTTCCCAGTAGTTGTGTACCTTCTCTGAGATGGGGCAATATAGCAAGAAAACCGTATTGCTGGTTTAGATTATTATCCCTGTTTCAATTAAATGCAAGTACTCAATTATTTTTCGACTGAGTAGATCACCTGCCAGTCATTCTGAGCCCGGGATTTAAGTCAGGTCCATTTGCCATACAACTAAACGCCTTAACTATTTGTCCACGAACTTTTAGTATGGTACTTATTATACCCTCCATTTAGGTACATGTTCTGATCCATTCTATTGATTTCCTATTTTTGAACAAGAAGTTTAGTATTAGTTTTTCTTTTGTAATTAACGCTCATGTTTCTACTTTTATTGTTTTTATGTAATTTTTATATTTTGTTATTCTGTATGCTTCAAGCTGTTGAATGCAGCCCATGCTGATTTAATAATTTAATTCAGATCTGGTATTTGCATTGTGTGTATTGTGATGTGTTCTTCTGTTCTTGTTCCATTTAAAATAAAAGGTTTGTTGTTGCGTTGGGTGGACCTTTTCATTCTTCAATCATCCCTTCAAGTTATTTTGCATTTTTGGTTACTAATATCACATCTGCATATCTGAGATATTATAAAGGGAAATGTTAAATTTTGCAATGTTTATAAAGTCACAATGGAAATCTATTTATTCTTGTATAGGAAAACGACAGAAAATGTGGTGCAGAGGCTTAAATAGTTTACTTGTGGCACCATATACATTTGAACACTTCTCATTTGCTGTTTTATTAGATTATTACATTATTCTATAATAGATGACATTTTTAAAGACACTGAAGTAAACTTATCTAATACCACTGTGTACATAAGATAATTGTCATTTTTAAACTTTTATTGCGTGCTTGTAGTTATCACAGCAAAACAGATTGCTTATTAGATTTTATTAAAAATGTTTCTTAAGTTACAACTATATTACACTTGGGTGTTAATTATTATAGTTGTAAAGAAGCTTTTTTACTCTGTTATAATTCAGAGAAACTACAGATTTTGAATTGTATATATGAATTTCTTTAGTATAATGTGGAACTTCCATTAATTGGGGGCGTCGATTAGACATGATACAATAAGACAGCAACATTATAGTTAAATTTAAAGGAAAAGGCACAATTTCAGGCATTTGGCAGTATATGTAGTTTTGAAATCACCATATGGCCAGTGTGGACTGTTGATACTATTGTTTTTGTAGTTTGGGTGATGGTGTATCGTACCGTGTTCACTCTCGACATCAGCCAAGCTCGTATCACTCAATGGACTCCACACAGACCAGGTTAGAATAACGCTTGAACATGATTTGTTAGCTGTTGAAGCTGTGAATGGCTATTTTTAAAATAATCATTAATATATAGTGGGTTTTGAACACCATTGTTGCCTAACGCTGTTGTTGACAATTTTTTAATACTAATAAACTAATATACTTACAGAATGTTGACTGTTAACGGCGTCGTTATTGTTTAGTTCTGTATTCTGTATTGTTTGTTAAAAGTATATATTTAACATTCTTACATGCAGTCAAGGAATTGAACGTTTAATTCAGAAATGGCACTTTATTACAAAATTTTAATCTACTTAATTATTTGATTTTACTTTTTCCATTTTAATCATTTGTTCATTTATTAACATCGTTTTTTCTTCTTGTATGTCAAAATTTGTGGTCCCATGGTTGAAGTTTATTCCCGGATCTCTCTCATGACTGACGGGTTGTCTACTCAGTCACTAAAAACAATTGAGTACCTGTGTTCACTCGAACAAGGGGTAAAATAGCGGTCGTCTAAGGCGCGGTGCTTGCCATATCGCCCCGCATCAGAGATAGTGCGCGACGACTGGGCAGAGAGAGCGAACATATGAGAGCCTTAACCTCTTAGTTATTATGTTAAAATTATTTTATTTTTCCGCTACTATTTAAGTTTCTTTTAAACTGAAGTTAATTTTTGGAAATTTATGGTTCTATTCTTATATCTTATATGGGTATAACGTCTCAGTTTTGTGCTGTTTTTGAACCATAATTTTTTCTTTGTAACAACAATTCCTTGACTGCTGTTCCAAATCGTTACGTAATTCAAAACTTATATTAAATATAAACGTCATACTTATTTAAATTAGGTTATTGAAGTTTGGGATAATTCTTTCAGTCTTAAAGATCAGAAGCTACTAGTTGCCAGTTTTTTTGAAGTAGAAGTATAACTTAGAGTGTTTGAAATGTTTTCTGTACAAATGCTTTCAATTATCAACTTTAAAACTATGTCGCAACTGCAGTCGAATAGTTCAAAGGAACAGTACTTATTACAACGGCATTGCTTTTATGTGGCACACTGCATGAAAAGTTTGTCCCGTAAATATGTTGGTGATGTTTGTTTGAGGTCTTGGTCATGATTTGGGCTGGTGCATGTATGTTACTAACTACTACACATAGTAAATATGTCTTATAACTGACCAGTCTTTTGGGCAGCTCGTGCAATATTGAAACCGAGGCCACCAAACTGTGTCTACGTGAAACACCACCATCTGTTGTTTAAAGTATGTTGTCAAGTACTTACTGTTATATTGTCAAATTTTGTATAGCATTTGATTGCATTTTTAATAAACAATTAATATTTTTTGTTTTATATTTTTTCCTCCTAGTACTCAACTTTTTTGTTGGTAAATATTTTGTAGTAACTTGGACATTACTCTTTACTCAACATTAAAATACAAACAGATTTTGTCTATTTTTTATTAATGATATATAGATATATTGAAATACCGAATTGTTTAACATATCTGGAATAATGTGGATTGTCACATGAAAATATAGTATGACTTGCTATTTGAAAAAATAAAAAATGTCACAAATGAACAATATAGACAATAGCATTGTAAAACAACTAACTTGTTTTATTTTACTAGAAATATTCATGTTAAAAAAATTGATGGAATGATAACCATTTGAAAATTATTTTTGTTGTTTTGCTCTTATAATATTATCTCATAGATCTTTCTATGATTGTCTCATATGAATATTCTTCTTGGTCTTTTGTTATAATTGAACTAATGAAGCTTTTTCCACTGAATTCATTGAGCGTAAGTAATATTTAATACTAATGAAGATTCCATACTAAGTCTATACACACCTCTAAGTTTTTTCATAAATTATTTTATGTAAGCTCCTAATTTAGATGTTGGATACTGTCAGTTGTACTTTAGATATGTTTGACCTAGTTGCACTATGCTCGATGTGCTTGTTTTGAGTGTGATGTATCATAAATGAGAAATGTTTAAACTGTAAGCTGGCACATCAAGATGTATTGTTTGTGAAATCATTCATAATGAAATTCAATTTTATGTTGGCAACCACTATATCATCAATTAATATGCCTAATTACGACTTAAATTGGTAGGTTGACCTGAATTGTCTTTAGACGTGAAATATTCCATTCTATAAATTGGATTTGAGGTGAATAATTCGCAATGATAATGTTTAAATCAACTAGATTTATTTAATAGTAATGGTAACGGTACGTAAAACTATAAACTGGAATTAAATACAAATAGATAAATAGTTTAATCTTGCAAACATAAAAACTCCAAAAAGACCTCATCTCCACTTTAGTGTGATGTTTGTATCCACACTGCATAATGCTTCTTCCCTATCGTGTACTGAAGGTAGTGAAATATGCGTGCATGCTTGCTTTTAGACGTAAATAAACATTTCATTATAAAAGAATATTAAAATTATAGTCGTCAATCCTTCTTGCCAGGTAAGCCTATTTGGTTTTACTAAAAGACCGATTCAGAAAAATGGTGATGTATTACCGAAGTCTGTTGCATAATTGTTTGAGTTACTTATGTAGGACTAAAGCAGTGTCGCAGAATGTACTTTCTACACCCTTAACCTTGAAGTTGTCTGACTAATAGCACCATAAATAATTTTTCGCTTTTGATTCAGCTTGGGTGATGGATTCACATTTCCCCAAAGACATGTGGATGAAGATAGGGAGCAATTATTAACTGATGGCCACCACTCAGATGAAGAGAACTGTATTCCACATTAGTAGCTGAGCTATCAACAAGGTTGAAATTTATCACTTCGATTGCTTATTTACTAGTGTCTCACTTATTCAAGCATCACAATTTGAGTTGTGATATAAATTTTGGATTTATTTATTATTAAATTTATTTTTATATGTGTAGTTAATGATGAATTTAAGATAATTATAGAAGTACAGGATTAGATTTCATATTAATGTTAATATTTTTTGTTATAAACATAAATAAAGAAAGCTACGTACTTTCTAGATAATGATTTTCTTTTAATAGGAGGTAATTAAAAAGTAATAATAATATATAAATACTTTCTTATCCAACCATATCCGGCAATCCTATAAATCATCCGACCATCTCATTTGTGGACATCCTTTTCACGGTCTCCATTGTTGTATTTCTTTGTTCCACCCGTCATCTGTTCGTCATATAGGGTGATCGCGGATAGAAACAACAGAAGACAACTTGGGGAGACCTATATCTGCTACTGGATGGAAAAGAGCTAACATAGATAGGTAGACTTTATGTATGGAATGTATAAATATAGTCTTATTTGTTTCTGCTATCCCATCTCCAATACTTTTTAACACTGTTTATATATTTTTTGGTATTTATGCTATATTTGCAATCTTGATAAAAGTTTGATTAGAATTTTCTTGGATTACCTTTGTCAACATCTGATAAAAAGGATTCCAAGCACTAAGACCAAGCTTTATTCTCTATGCATGTCTAAGTTAGATAAAATAAATCTGTTGGTCCCAATAGGATGTTTAGTAATAATAAAAAGATGGCTAGTGATGTTATTTTAAATAATCCTTCTATTTTATCCTTGTATTAGGCTGTTCAGAACAAAAGGTGATACTATACCATGTATTTACGTCATTAAGACTGCTACATTCTAGGTTAAGAACATCAAAAACGGTTGAATGAAATTTGAAAAGAATTATAAAAAAGTTCAGCAGATCTGTTTAAAAAGCAAAGGTAAAATGAAGTTAATAAAGAAATACTTATAAGTAACAAGAAAAAGCTTGCCTTGATATGTATCTTAGAGCAGAAATAGGTCACATAGTGATAAATATTTGGAATTAATGTAACATTCTGCCTTTCAATAAAGGAAAAATGTTGGCGCCCTCGTTCAAAGGTAATAGAAGGGACCTTTTCTACTGTGATAGGTGTCTCCTGATACATTACTCCTAAAAAAAATTCGCAATTTATTTAGCTAAAAGTGAAAGTGCTCGCTGATCCTGAGTGTGAAGTAATGCCACGTGGCGTGTTCCTGAAAACTATATTCAAAATTGATTGCGAAATTGTGAAGCCTATTGTCCGCACAGTTAACAACTCCTTGAAGGAAAATAATTCGGATGTTTGGATACTATGTGACCATAATGGTACTGGTTTCTTCAGGCTCAAGTTACAACTTAAATCATTGACATCCTGAAGTGCAAATTCAAAAATGGTTTTCACATATATCAAGATAGGAGGAAGACGTTTCGTTTTTTATGTCAACCACTAACAAAACGGACTTTCATTAACAAATTATAGGGAGAAAGGAAAATTGTAATCAAACCTACATCTAATTGAAGGGAATTAAATTAAAGTGAATGCATTGAATTCAGGAACAAATAGAAATAGAATCAAGAATTAATAACTGATACTGCTACTGAGATAAAATTCTGAAGAAGTTTAGTGGTGTATAAAAAGTCTGATATAATATGGACCATAATTATTGGACACTGGATTGAAAGTGATTAAGGGAACTAACAACTGATTTCACTTTCCTTTTTATTTTGATGTGTTCTAGTTACCTTTCTGTAAGCCGGTCTTGGGGTTAAGCTGGATTTGTAGGTTGATTCGCGCTCCGTAATAAATCTCCAAATTGTGGGAAGTCGCGAGTAAATTAATCAATAAAAAGTATGTGCAAAGTGTAGGGTAGGGAATCGACAATATCCTTTTCAACATTTCTGCACCTGTAAAAGTAAGAGTAATTAAGTATTTAGTTTCATAGAAATATTCAAGCATTTTAGAAACCAGAAATACAGATAAAAGTCAAGGTTCGATGGGTCGACCGGCTGGAAACTTTTTAGATAGGCCGGAACTGATTTTAAATAAATCCATAGCTATTTAAATTAATTTATTAACATTTTTGTTCTGTTTCATTGATAAAAATTAAAATTATTATTTGGACAATTTGATGTTTTGTGTCACTTTTTATTTCTTAGATTAGAGCAATAATAAAGCTAGTTGCGCAGCATATAGCTATACTGTGGGCGGACGAGAATAAGAGGTCTAACGAGAAAGTAAATAAACGATGATGGCTGTAGAAAAAAATAGAAAAGATGTTCCAGCAAATAAATCTTAAGTTACAACAAATGGATGGCAAACTGGAGCACCTTGTCTTGGAAATGACATCAGTGAAACAGGAAAATGTCAACTTAAAGATACAGGCCACAAAGCAAGAGAGCGGAATAGACCAGTTGGAGAGAGAGAACCGTGGAAGAAAGGTCACTGGAAAGTACGATAAGGAAAAAACTTGACAGCTACAGATAAAGATGACGGACATGGTAATGGATAGGACTACGACCCAAAAATATTAACCAATAAAATAAATAATAGAAATAATATAGGGAAGGAATGGAAAATAATAAAAATAGGTACTTGGAACCTCAGAAGCATTAAAAAATCTTGTAAAGGAAATAAAAATATACGAGATAGAAATAATAGCGTTACAAGAAACACACTTAAAAGCAAATGGCTTACAATTACACACTGTTTAGAAGCGAAAGTCAAAGTGAGCGGTTTGGCGTGACTTTTCTGATAAGGATAAAACAAAAATAAAGAATTCTTAAGAAATATCAGACCGCATGTACACCTTAACCATAAAGCATAGAAGAAAGAACATATCCATAATAAATATCAATGCACCCACTGAAGAAAAAGAGGAAGAGATAAAAGTTACGTACTATAAGGTACTAGAGGGTTAAATAGACAACATCCCATACGAAAACATCGTAATAATAATTGACGATGCAAATGTCAAGGACGGAAAAGAAGACATTTGTAAGAAGATAACAGGAAGAGAAAGCAAGCACAGGTAATAATGATAATGGTGTAAGTCTGATCTCACTAGCAATAGAAAGAAATCTAAAAATAATGAGTACACATTTCCAGAGAAAAGAGATTCTTAAAGGGACGTGGACTATACCCGGAAGAAATGAATTAAACTAGATAGACCATGTCCTAATCCAAGCTAAGCATGAAAAAATAATAACAAAGTCAGATCACACCGAAGAGCCGAACAGATTCGGATCAAGAGAAAGACATAATGTAAGTGCGTTCCAAAATGAGCAGGTAGCACGAAAATATAAGAGGGATATAGAAGATATACTCAACAAAGAGGAAGAAGCGGTAAATGGCGTTGAAGAGAGATGGAGAAGGTATGAATCAACCATAAAACACGCAACACAAAGAAACATCCCAAAACGAAAAACGCAAAAGAAAAAATGGTTAGACAAAGAGTGTGCAGAACTAAAGTTAAAGAAATGTTTAGACAAAAAATGTTACAAACATCCTCAGAAGAAAATGACCATATATATATATATATATATATATATATATACTAGACAGAGAAAAAGGTGAAGGAGATCCCAAAGAAAAAGAAAAGAACGCATTTTGAAAATAAAACAAATACCAAGCGAAAGAAATTAGAAATTTTTATAAAGACGTAAAGGATATTCGAACCGGTTATTAAAATAATATGACATTCATTAAAGATGAAGAAGGCAATTTATTGGGAGGTGATGAAGAAAGGTGGAGACAATACTTTGAGGAAATACTAAATGTAGGATCAGGAGAAAACCAAGACCAAGAAAAGAAGAAGCAATGGAAAATCCCAGTATGGATGGAAAAGATAGAATAAATAAAACGCCAGAAGAAAACGAAATAACTGGTGATTATGGTGGGGATATTATGCAGAAGCAAATTCTAGACCTGATAACTAAAATATGGCAAATGGAAGCAATGCCAAAGTTATGGAATAAGGCAGTGATTTTACAAATATATAAAAAAGGCGATAAGACAGAATGTAAAAAATTACAGACGAATTATACTGCTAGATGTCGCATATAAAATACTGGCCACCCTAATAAAACAAAGGATAGAAAAGTATGCAGAAACAACACTGGGAGATTGCGAAGGAGGCTTCAGGAAGAACAGATCAAGTCTTCATGTTAAAGTAGATCTTATACTGCTGTTATGAATATAATGTTCTCACTTATATGATGTTCATCGATTTTAAGGGCGCATATGATAACAAATAAGAAACAGCTAATGAACGCGATAAAAGAATTGAAAATTCCATCAAAATTAATCAGATTAGCAAGAATGACAATCCAAAACACAGCCACAGCAGTTAAATGTAATACGAAACTTAGCAATAAATTTAAAATAAGGAAAGGGCTAAGACAGGGCCACCCGTTATCATGTGTATTATTTAATTTAGCTCTGGAAAATAATTATTAGAAACAGTGAGATAAATAAAAAAGGAACTTTATTTACTAAGAGTCACCATAGAAGTATTAGAATACACTAGAAATTTACCATATAAACACGGGGAATGCCTTTTAGGTAGTTTTATGCAATTTTCTTTTCTTTTTCTAAAAATATTTAAAGTACCCTGTTGCCTTCTATGCTTCAGTCTTTCTTGTAGTAAGGAACAATATTGCAGGGTATTTGATGACAGCTCCTAAGCCTACCTACTTAACCTTTAATGGTCCCACAATAGAAGACCTAATATCAATCGAAAAGTAAACAAAACTTGTGGTCTGTAGTCAAGTTGCTATAATAGTTACTTCCTTCTTTGTTCCTTTATTGAATAAAACAAAATCATTTAAATAATTTATTATAATTAAACAGATGCATGTACTTTCAATTCGCTTCTCACATTACACTTACATATTACAATTCTGGGTAATTAATTTAAAGTTGTAGTTTTTACAGGTGAAATGATTGTAGTATTTTGCAATTGGGGCAACCAGCTTAAAAAATTTGGTCCCAAATTGAAACTAAACATGCAAACGTAGGTAAAAAATAGTTTGCAGCAACAATCCTCTAAATTCGTTACATTCTACTGTTACAAAGGTACACATAACATAAACATGATTTTTAACAAAGTATTTTCAAAGTAATCAGTAAAAGAGGTAATAATCAAGATGAGAGGTGAACTGTGCAGATATTTGAATGTCAATTGACGTAGGGTTTTAGATTACATACACTTATGTTGTTTAAAAATGGAATGCTGCTAGTTCTAGTAACAATTTCAAAAACATCCGATAATAAACAGCCAAAGGATCACTGTGAAAGTTCACCGACATCTGGGTTACTACGGCTATAGTAGTGCGCATTTATCATTTAAACATTTACGTATCTGGTTTTACATGGTTTATCTACAAATGTAAGTAAACTTTATATATAAATATAAAGCACAAAATCTATAAAAACTCTATTACAGTCAAGCCACAATACTTCACTTAAGCTAACATGTTACCCCCTCTGTTTTAACATCATCCTGGATTTTTAGATATAGTCATATAATTTAACTCAACTTTCACAGGCACTAAAATTTTTTACTTATATCAGAGATGCCCAACTGAGGCTCTTTTAATGCTATGGTTCTGGTTATTGAAGATCTTGGCTCTCCCCAAATCCATCATGGACATCGGCCAAGTTGGGCAGAATTATGTGGTATCAAGATGATTGCTAGAATCAGCAATTTTATTGCCAGAGCCATCTAACGAGTTTCAGTTGGACTTTTCAAAAAGATAAAATCAAGGACACTGTTATAAACACAATTTCACGTTTAACATCTTATTAGGTCACGTCAGCGAAGTTCGATCATTTCACAAATTTTGAGGTTTACATATACAGATCTACAAGAACAACATGGGGGAAAACTAAAAAATATAACCCAATTCCCCTTCCATATCTACATTAAGTAACTTTTCTGTAAAGGAAGTGCAATTCTGTTAAGATCAAGTTTTTACTATATTTTAATACAAGTTGTTTCCATTCTGACACTATTAGAAGTGAAAATCTTTGAAAATATTATCGTTGTATTTTTTAAACATGAATTTAAAAACAAATAATTTTTTACTCGATTTAAACAGAACAAAACAGATGATGAAATGATTTAAATATTGGAAGCTTAAACTTGTTCATGACAGAATCTAACACAATTTTGTGTTCAAAGTACAATAGAGGTATATATTTATAAGTATGCAAAATTGCAAATTTTATATTTATATAGAACGATATTTAACGAACAAAATGAAGTTCCTGATGTAGAACCCTATCAATGCTCATTTTTTAGGGTGTATTATGCTCATGAAGCACATAAAATTTGCTTAATATTCTATATCGCCACTTCGCACCCCAGTGAAACCTCAACATATGGCCTTCATTAAATCAGTTTCCCAATTGTTTACCTAAACTTTTGAATAATCTTGTGCTTGCGCGTTCAAATTCTTGCCCACTTCATTTCAACCCAAAATTGAGATGTAGTTGTACATTTTAGTTTAGTAAATTGTACATACAAAGCTGTAGACAAAAATATTTAGACGAGATCTTTTAAACTGACAGTAGGAAACTGGTTATTCTCTAAGAATCCTATTGCCTCTTCCTCTGGCGACAGATTGGCGTTCAGCACCATATCGGAAGAATCTTCTAGGCTTCTGATCGCTTTTTCCAGCAGATCCTCAGAGCTCAGCTTTTCCACGGTGTCAGATTTGTAAGGAATGGCGCGCGCGCATGCCTTGCCCAATTTCGGATGACTTTTCTTTATATGCAAGCATAATCCAGATCGTCCTGTAAAACTGGCGTCACATTCTGAAAGAGAGAAAATTATTTTAGGGTTCAATCGATTTGATAGTAGGAAAGGAATTCTAAAAATTAATTATCCCTTAAAAAGTTGTTTTTAAAGGTGACTAATAAATCAAGTCTTAATGTAATCCAGTATTTGCAATAGTGGAAAATTTTAACATATTTAACAGATTAAAACGAAACTTTATGTAAGTACACAGCTACACTATACTATATATAAAATGGAAATTGAAAAACACGGACCAGTAAATCGTATAAAACTTCTTGACCGATATTGGATAACATGCAAATGAAAGTGTTGGATGGTCAAACTTACAAGCTGTGAACTATATAAGATTGGACAAAAAAGTCAACTACAGCAGAACTGAGACTGGAGAGAGTCATGGAGTGTCCACAATGCCGATCATTACAAAGAAAGGATCAACTATATTAATTGGCAGGGTGAAGTACAAATATAATCTCCCAAAGAGTACTGTACTTGAAGATGTTATCCAAATCCGAACAGAAGCATATCACAACAATCTTTTAAGGCACCATCACCCACAACAATTAAATTAAACATTAGCCATTTATAAAAATTGGGCAAGTCTGTACAGTCAACCCAAAAACCTTGCCAGATTGTGTAAGCATTCTCGATCTGACAATTGAAGGACAAACTTTCACTTCAACATTTACCTTCCCGATCAGATGTGATCGATCACACAAATTACTGACATCTATTACTGAACATAACATGAGGATTACATTCTTAGCTAGAAAGCTAAAAGCAGAAATGGTTAAAATAAAAGTGGCTATGCTTGCTGTAACATATGGTGAATGCTGGGCAGTTAATAATCAAACAAGAAATAATTAAAAGCAACAGAAATGGGATTTTTAGGAAAAATGGTAAACAAAGATAGACGAGATAAAATGGATAATCACATAACAAAGCCATTAACTATCATCAATAAACGCAAAAATAAAAAGCGGCTTGGATTGTTTGGACACACATAAAGGATTGAAGATGACAGATTGCAAAGGTTTTTAAAACCAAAAGTATAAGAAAAGGAGAAAAACCAAAACACGAGAGGAAATCAAGAAAAAAAGTTAAATGGAAACAAGTGTGAGAAGGGGTGAAGGATAAGAAACGTAGCTTATGATATTCTCCTTCAATTTTTTCTTTGAGTTATATATAGTATACTTATTTTTCCTATATTTAAATATTTTTGCAGCCCATTGTTCCCATAATTTTTCAAATGAAACGGAAATGTATGGATACAATATTAAATGTTTGGACTGAGCTTGGAGAGTAACTTAATTATTAATAAAGATAAGATCCTAAAGGGCACAATAGTGGCAGCAGTCACAGCAAAGACAAAATACTTGAAAAGATAAAAAAAAATAGAACACAAACACTTTGCCACAAAGATGATATACTGAATTAAATAAAATATTCAAAAGATCAATCTATATAGCAACAGAAGGGCAAATAAAGAAGAGATGATCACCAAAAAAATCTATGAAGAGGTGACTGACGGGATAGTGGATACAAAATACAAAAGCAAAAATGGGAAATCCTACCACGAGGTAGAATTCGGGCAAACATAAGTTCTATCCAACTGTAGGAATTATTACCTGAGATTATATAGAGGCGGTGGAGATTTACAAATATAAAAATAATTTTGACAGGGAGGACGGATTTAATCTGTATAGATTTTAGTTTATCGCTCTTAAGGGGAAAAAACAGACCACGATACGGTGAAAGAGCGAGTGACGTCAGAAAATGCCGAAATATTACCTGCATTGACCCGCTTGACGTCAGCAGCTAGCCCGATTACGTTACTCCAGAAAATGCCGAAATATTACCTGCATTGACCCGATTGACGTCAGCAGCTAGTCCGATTACGTTATTTACCATCCCGGTGACGTCAACACTATCTTTACCACACTCGCACGAGTGTAAATGCGAAAACGCATGGGATAGTCATTTAATTTTGATATTTTCTTGTTAAAATGTCCGCCGTAGTCGCGGGCGAAACGTCAAGATTTTCCGAACTCTGATCACGGCCTTATAATCCGAAAACAAACCACACAAGGCATGATACAAAAGCTTACTAATAAGAAAAAAATTGAGGCGGCAACAATAGATCTCTATACTGAGCTATTGTCAAATAAGTGATAACTAATAAATTAAGAGGTTTCAATTTTCAAAATATAAAAAAAAATGAAGCAAAATTAATTACTAAGAAATATCACGTAGAGTATAGATGATCCAACATTCTAGTTATATTTATATGACCCTATAAGGCAAGGTTGACATGGTAATAACGTGGCATACATTTTTATGTCCAAAATCAAACTCAATGAGTCCATAACATCCCCATATCAAATTTTTACAAAATTTAATATTTTTTATCCCTCACGCCCCAATTTAAAACTCTTTTCTGTATAAAACTTAAAATTACAATACAAATTTTTATAACACGCAAAATTTTTCACTTCTATTTCAAGCTCATAATCCATCTGTACATCTAAAATATAGGTAAGCCCATTGTTGCTGCAGTTCGTCCAGCCCTCCAAAGATAACAATGGCGATCGACTAAAATTCTAGAATTTATCAAATAGGAAGAAATAGAAACATTATTTTGTAGCAACTTGTATATGTCGGCAACATTCTGTGTTGCACGGTAGCAATTGTAACTATAAAACTTCACCATGACATTAGGAACTATGAATAGAATTTTTTTATTCGCCTATTTCTCGTCCTCTAATTGTAAGACGGCGAAAAACGGGTCAACTTTCATTTTGTACCGATAGAATTTCTATAGTACCACCGGTTTACTCAATCCAAGAGTGTTAACAAATTTGATTATTCAAGAACGAAGACAAACTAAGAAATGCTCCAGCAATCAGATATTAGAACTAGGAAGATTAGTCTGCAAATAAACTATGTGAAAACAAACATCTTAGTAACCAGGTTAGCTGCCTCAAATATTTGCCTTCCAAAGCAGATTTAATAAAGGAATACAAAGAATTAAAGCTGGTTGGATCATGCAATGTATGTTATTTGAGAATAACTATATTTTAATATCTAACAATTTCTTGTTTGTACTATTTTTAAATCAAACATGAGTTGCATGAGATGGCGCAGGAAAACCAAAAAATAGTGACCCAAAGCAGGAAAAAGTGAATTGAAACATTGCTCTGTTATTTCAGTTGATTCACTTTTTTATATATATATATATATATATATATATATATATATATATACATATCAAACACAAACCCTTCCCCTCTCGATTCAATTAGAACACTTTATCAGTGAATTGATGGCGAATAATTAGAATCAGAGATTTTAAAATTAGTTAAAATTAAAAAAAAAATATTTACCATCACAATGAAATGGACGTTGACCAATATGAGTTAACGTGTGATCTCGTAGATGCTCTGACCTCAAGAAGGACTTATTGCAGGAACCCATGGTACAGTGGAATTTTCTTTCATTGGTGTGAGTACTTAAGTGGCGTTTAAGTTTGCTTGCAGTCGAAAAAGCCCATTTGCACTCCTCATAAGTGCAAATAAAAGGGCGCTGCCCGGTATGTTGTAGCGTGTGCTGCTTTAATCGGCAAGGCTGTTCAAAAACGCGCCCACAATTGGGCCATTGGCAACGCAGCTCAGACTCTTTGTGAGAGTGCACTCGTGAGTGAGTAGACAACGCGGTGTACAGGAAGAATTGCTTGTTGCATTCTCTGACCGGGCATCTGTAAGGAGCTTCTTCCTTCCCATGAGCTTTAAGATGAAGTTCACGAGCACGCATTGTTTGGAAATACTTATCACAGTTTTTCACTAGACATGGTAGAGTCGCCGGCTTCTCGTGGTGCTGACGACGGTGCCAATTTAAGTTGTAAACGGTCGTAAAGCGGCGGTTACAATCAGGGTGCGAACATACAAAGTCTTTTCGTTTAGAATGTGTGTCTTGATGACGTCTCAGCTTGAACGATGTGTAGAAGGCCCATTCACAATTCGGATAATCACATTTAAATGGCTTGTGATCTAAGTGTTTTAAAGCATGTAGTTTCGCAGAGTTGAAGCGATAAAATGCTCGATGGCAGTCAAACTGAGGGCATAACCAGACTCGTAACCCTAATTTAGAATGCAGGCAAGGCATTTGTACTTCTAACTTCGAGGAAAGTACAATTCTTTCTAGAGATTTAACAGGTTGCTTCACGAGCGCCAAGTTCACGTGGCCGCTTTCGTTTACTGGAATATAATGACCGGGGAAAACATCACTACCGGCTTCGTTTCGCAGTCTTACTTGAAATTTATTATTAGAATTGCTGACTTCTACCGTTACTTCATTTTTAAGAATCTCTTCTAACGCATCACATTTATCTTGTTCTACATAGCTGCTGCAGGTGTTTGGATTGTTTTCTTTTGCAACAGAATTCATGTTTTTATCAGTTTTTGCAGTCGAACTAGTATTATGATTTGGACTAATGTTCCCATCAAAGTAGTCGCTTTCGGGACTATCCAAAATGCCCATGCAAAGGTCTGCCAAAGGATCTATATTAACATCATCGCTCAAATGCAGTAGTGTTGGCGAGTCCCTCGCATTAACCTGGATCAGCAGAGGATCTGGCTTACTGCTTAATACGTCGTTTTCCCATTCTATTTCTTCTTGATTGTTTTTGTCGAACCATTCTGCAAAATCTTCTGGCTTTTCGGGAATGCTATCGGAAATGAAGTTGCATCCATCGTCTTCGGGGGTCAGCAGAGAAATATCCAGGAAAATGGAGCTGTCGATGGGGCTTCCAGGTGTCGACATGGTTGCTAGTTATTACAACAAAACTGAAATTGCGTTTTCCAGCTCTTGCGATTTGAGGTTATTTTATCAGCTTGAAAGCCCAGCCAGCGCCGGTTTTAATTTACACGATATTATATTACGACGCGATAGCTAATACGGAGCCGGAATTCTGCGGATTTCCTACATTTTCCGGAAATCGCAACGCTTCAAAGGCAATTTCCGCAAAACATTCCACCACAAATTACCTAAATCTCCCCGACATTTTCAGCATTTTGCACTGCAGTTTGTCATTTTGATGGAACTATAAGATTTACGAATCTGATATCCTTTTGCAGGATTACTGAAACTCTGCAATATCCACATACAGTTACTTGTTTTAATACCAGGGGGCACAGATATCTAGATGTAAATGATATATCAAAATAATGTATCTCCTTCTCGATAGATGGCAATTAGATGTTCTAAAATAGTCATTTAAATGTTTATTTGAAAGAGGTCTGGCAGCGGTCCCCCCGGAGAGCTTGTCCAACTCCGACATGCTTGAGCCCCTTCGCATAGTAGTTTTTAAAAATAAATAGAAACACGATTAAAAAGCTCTGTTTGACATAATTGGCGTACGCCGTTGCCATGACAACGCATTTACGTATACCCAGTTAGAGTTGAACTTTGACCTGTGTGACAGCAGCACTCATAATTTTTTTTATATATATAATTATTCAGTAAGTAGAATAGTCTAAATTAATCAACAAAACAATATATTATTTTAATAATATTTTTTAAAGATAGTCATCGACAACGAAGGCCATTAGCTTATTTGTAGAACAAGTAACTTGTAATAAATAAATAAATAAATAAATAAATAAATAATAAAATAAAATTTCAGGACACACCACAAGCTTTAAGGAAATTTATCAGTTTCTTAATTTTTTCATGGTTAAGAAGAATGACATATGGTTCGTGTATTTTGACGATATCTTTTTTAAATGGATCCTTTTGAAGATGGAAGTAAATAATGGTTGTCTACTTAACCCCATCCTCTATCCCAAATTAACGATAGCATTTGGCAACAAACTTCACGTATAATTTTATGCTTTATGATATGGACATCTACATGGTCCATAGCATTGCTATAGATGCTGCTTCATCGCACACTCGTTTCCTTTTATATCAATGTCGCTGGCAACCTAGATTTTTCAATATTAATAAAGTTATACACTCTTTCTTCGGAGAGAGCGGAGCTACCATTTTCCACCCTCCCCCCTGCTTGGGTTAGAACCTGTTCAGTCCTGCTTGGGAGTTGCTAGAGTGATGGGCGAACAGAAAGTACCGCGGAGCGTGGAACAACGAATTGTGACCAAATTCCTTGTTGGAGAAAACGTCCTGTCCTCTAAATTTTATCACAGACTCTAACAACAGTATGGGAAAGAGTGTCTTTTGCGAACCCGTGTGTTGGAGTGATGTAAGTTCTTTAGAGAGGCCAGAGAACGCGTAAAGAATGAACCATATGCAAACGCGTTTATTCGTGAGAATAGGCGTAGCACTATCAAGGGACTTGGAGCAATGCTGTCCATCAATGTTGGCAGTGTAGAAGATATCGTGAAAAACCACTCACTTTAACGGACGTAAACAAAATGGTGCCAGTCGTCTGCTACAGCAGTTTGAAGACGACGATGATGTGTTTTTCAAGTCTATAGCGACCACCCATAAAACGTGGGCGCACAACTTCATTTCCAAGTCCCAACAGTCACCATTAAAGTTGCGCCGTGCCAGTTCCAAACCCAGGAGAGTGTGGAGGAGCCGTTTAGCAGAAAAAGTGATGGCAATGGTTATCCATGTAGACTTTCTGACGGATGCCAGAACAGTCAATGCAGCTTATTACTCAGACCTCCTGGCAACAGAGGTGAAGGAAAATATCAGATCCAAGTGGAAGACAGGTGAAAAGCGGTTAATAGTTGACTAGAAGATTGGAAATGTAAATCTCAACAAAACCACTAAAATTAGTTAAAGAAATACATTGAAGGGATGCTTAGAACTCCATTTAAAAACATAATCAATAACATACCTCAATTAAATAAACAAAATATTAGACTAGTGACTAAATTATACAGAGTGTTTCAGAAAGAATCATTTGATTTTAAATAAATCATAACTATTCAGCTTTTAATCCGTTTTGATCGAACAATATACCGTTAGAAAGAGGAAATTCTTGAGTTTAACCAGCGCGCTTTGTTCACCTGTCACTTCAGTATTTGTCAAGATGGTGACTGGACAACAAAAATCAGTTTGTGTTCTACGCTTTGCGAAGTGTGAGTCTGTAACAAATGTTCAGCGTAATTTTCGGTCACAATATGGTGCTTGGAGTATTAGCAGATGGTATAGACAATTCCAAGATGAGGGTCGTCTGTGTAATGAGAAATCCAGTGGTTGTCCTCATGTCAGACGAAGATGTGGAGCGCATCCGTCTAAGTTTGGTACGTAGTCCCCGGTAGAGAACTAAACATTTTCTTAACGTCTGTCTGGCGTGTTTGGCCAGAGACGTTCGATTATAAAACTCTTCATGCAGGTAACAAACAACGATATGTAGAGTTGTGTGAATTCATCCTCGACAAGGTGGCAGAAAATTACATTAATCTTAAGTGTCTATGTACATTATTTTTGATAATATAAATATTTTAAATAGAATGATTCTTTTTGAAACATCCTGAATCTTCACATAACTGAGGTGTACAGAGAAAACCCGTTTGTAAACTGTAGTGAACATCATATTCGATTACAAAGCTCTGCCAAATAAAGTTATTCACTTCTGAGATAAGTCAGTTTATAAAAAAAAACTTGTTACTGTAGTACCACTTTACTGCTACCAGGGTAAACCAAATATAAATCAGATTTTTTTTATTAAAGAAGCAGTACAAAGGTACAAACATACAAAATTATTATTTTACATAGTCTCTTGATTTTCCAACGGATAAGTAGATCATGCTATTGAGCTATTGTAAAATGAAGGTGGTCACGTAGCAACGTCGTCATTAAATCTATATCTTTCAAGTACTTTCTTGATTTGTCCAAACAAGTGCTAATTACAGATCGATAAGTCCAAACTATAGAAGATTTTAAAACAAATCCTCAATTTTTTTTCTCGAATTTGGGCAAATGTATCGGGACTTTGCTATGAAGCCAAATAATATTTCGGATTATCTGAATATTTTAAAAAATTAATCATTAATCGACTAACATTCATGAGAATGGCTCAAAAAATATAAATATTCTCCTCGATTACACTGGTCCTTGAATAATGTCACCGATCTTATCTTTAACTTTTTCTTGTCCTTCATATAAAACTTATTTTTGACACAACAGGAAAATATTGTCGGCCATGCTACATATTTTTGTGAATATTCGAATCTTCTTACTTGTAGTGGTGTAATGCTTCCTCCTTGGTAGTTGGTCGAAGTCTGCTTCTATCATCAGTTGCCATACATTCAGAATTTGATCCCATTTTGCTTTGCACTACCCTTCGGGAAATTTCATTTCTCTAATATCCTAATATGTTACCTTTCTCACTTTTGGGATATTAGATAACTTTCTTTATTACATCCCTACTAAGAAGGTTAGTGTTCTTTTTTAATGTTAACTACCATTCCATTTAATTACTTACCCCCATTTGGACTTTATCAGTTGGTCGACTGTCCATGACTAACGTGCAAGTGTATCAACCATAAACTTTTTAATTCTTCTCTACAAAAGAGGTCTATGTTCGCCAAGGGTTAAGTATAAGCACCGTAGAAATGGTTGGTTGGTCTTATTAACTCTTTCTCCAGATTACCCTTCCTATTCCTTTTTAACGTGAATTAGGCTTACCGGAAATAACACTTAAAAAAACATACAATATAGTTGTACTTCCAGGGTTGTATGGAAGTCAGCTAATTTTTAAATATTCTTTATATCTTTATTATACCCCAATGTTTATATTTTTTTAATTTCCAATCACTTATCTAAAGGACTTATTTGTGTATAGTTAGTTGTTCAAGGGTTTCTGGGGCTTTTAGACTTCAACTGTCCATTTCTTGTAAACTTCAAATTATACTAAAGTTTCTCTGCAATCTGAACTTGGCCCGTCGTATTAGTGTAAAGGATCTGTAGTGTTTTCATATTTTAATTTTTTATATTACGCAAATGAGCGACATACGCAATAAATTAAACAAAATATTTTTCGAATTTATTTTAACTATTTAAATTTTATATTTTTTTAGAATATTGTTCTGTATATGACAATTTTATGCATATTAATTGTACGAATTGGAATAAAATAATTTATTATAGATACTGAAATCGTTTTAAGCCATATCTTTGTATTTAGCTTAGTTTGATAATTGTCAAGATTGTAAACAATTTGTAGATATCAAACTCAAACTCAAACTCAAAATTTAATCTTCATTAGCTGGAATTGGGTAAGTACTATCAAATGGTAAAGGACACAAAACTGTGTTTATAGTTACTTGTAAGACACAAATAATTTTTGGAACATAAGATTTAATTTATTGAGCTTTTGGCACATCCTGTATTTCATCGTTATTAAACTAATGTATGAGACATTGTATATTATACAAAAAAAATTTATGACGTAAGTTTTAGCTAAAAAATGCTCGAATAATGGTAACGCAAATAATGACGCCCAGATAACTAAGATGTGGACGAGCTGGACTACGTTTTTCGCACTGCACGCTTTACTGCACTGCACTTAATACTACAATCAACACCATACTACACACTGAACTGCACTCCAAATTACATTCAACATTGTGCTGCACATATAACCGCACTGCACTGCACACTCCACAGCACTGACTGTTGCACACAACTTAAAAATACGTTGCACAACTAACAACACTTCGCAGTACTGATTGTTGCACTGCACTGCACTTAGCTCTACACTGCACTTAGCTCTACACACAACGTAGCACTGCGCACATAACCGCACTGCACATTTCGCCGCACTGCAAACACTTTACAGCATTGAATTTTGCATTGCACTGCACTCAACACAGCACAACTCATAACACTATACTACACTCAACACCACACTGCACACATAACCGCATTGCACATTTCACCGCACTGCAAACTTCACAGCACTGAATTCTGCACTGCACTGTATTCAACACCGTACTGCTACATAACCGCTCTAGACATTTTGCCGCACTGCACAGTTCATAATACTTAATTCTGCACTGCACTGCACTGCATACTTCAAAGCACTGAATTCTGCACTACATTGTACTTAATACAGCACTCACTCAACGCCGGACTGCACACATAACCGCACTGTACATCTCACCGCACTGCACACTTCACAGCACTAAATTCTGCATTGCACTGCACTGCATTTAGGACTGCACTCAACACCGCACTGTACATTTTACCGCACCACAAACTTTACCGCAATCCACACTTTATAGCACTGAATTCTGCATTGTACTGCACTGCACACTTTACAGCACTTAACTCTGCACTGCACTTTACTCAACACAGCATTACTCACATCAATGCACTGCACTCAAAACCGCAATACACACATCAATGTACTGCTGTTAACACTGCATTGCTCCCCACTGCACTCACCATTGCATTCAATACCCCACTGCACACTTTACCCCACTGCACATATCACAGCACTAAATTCTGCATTCCACTGCACTGCACTTAGAACTGCACTCAACACCGCATTGTACACTTTACCGCACTGCACACTTCACAGCACTGAATTCTGCATTCCACTGCATTGCACATTTCACCGCACTACACACTTTACCGCACCGCACACTTTACTGCACTGCACACTTCACAGCACTGAATTCTGCATTCCATTGCACTGCACTCAACACCGCACCGCACATTTCACCGCACTACACACTTTACTGTACTGCACTGCACTCATCACTGCACTGCACTCACCATTGCACTCAATACCCCACTGCGCATTTCATACCACTGCACATTTCACCGCACTACACACTTTACAACACTGAATTCTGCGTTCCACAATATTGCACTTAGAACTTCACTCAACACCGCACTACACACTTTACCGCACTGCACACTTCACAGCACTGAATTCTGCATTCCACTGCACTACACTCGACACCGCATTGCACATTTCACCGAACTACACACATTACTGCACTGCACTCATCATTGCATTGCTCCCCATTGCACATTTCACCGCACTGCACACTTTACAGCACTGAACTCTGCACTGCACTGTACTCAAAACCGCAATACACACATCACTGCACTGCAGTTTTCACTGCATTGCTCCCCACTGCACTCACCATTGCATTCAATACCCCACTGCACATTTCACGGCACTAAATTCTGCATTCCACTGCACTGCGCTTAGAACTGCACTCAACACCGCATTGTACACTTTACCGCATTGCACACTTCACAGCACTGAATTCTACATTCCACTGCACTGCACTTAGAACTGCACTCAACACCGCACTGCACATTTCACCGCACTACACATATCACTGCACTGTACACATCACTACACTGCAATTATCACTGCATTGCTCCCCACTGCACTCGCCATTGCACTCAATATCCCATTGCGCATTTCACCACACTGCAAACTTTACAGCACTGAATTCTGCATTCCACTGCACTGCACTTAGAACTGCACTCAACACCGCACTGCACATTTCACCGCACTACACATATCACTGCACTGCACTCATCACTACACTGCACTTATCACTGCATTGCTCCCCACTGCACTCACCATTGTACTCAATACCCCACTGCGCATTTCACCCCACTGTGCATTTCACCCCACTGCACATTTTACCGCACTGCACACTTTACAGCACTGAATTCTGCATTCCACTGCGCTGCACTTAGAATTGCACTCAACACCGCACTGTTTCATCACACAACACTCTTTACCGCACTGCACACTTTATAGCACTGAATTCTGTATTGCACTGCACTGTACTCAACACAGGACTATTCATATCACTGCACTGCACTCAAAACCCCAATACGCACATTACTGCACTGCAGTTATCACTGCATTGCTCCCCACTGCACTCACCATTGCATTCAATAGCCCACTGCACATTTCACAGCACATAATTCTGCATTCCACTGCATTGCACATAGAACCGCACTGTACATTTTACCGCACTGCACACTTTATAGCACTGATTTCTGCGTTCCACTGCACTGCACTTAAAACTACACTCAACACCGCACTGCACACTTCACAGCACTGAATTCTGCATCCTACCGCACTGCATATTTTACCGCACTACACACTTTACCGCACTGCACACTTCACAGCACTGACTTCTGCATTCCACTGCACTGCACTTAGAACTGCACTGAACACCGCACCGCACATTTCACCGCACTACACATATCACTGCACTGTGCTCATCACTACACTGCAATTATCACTGCATTGCTCCCCACTGCACTCGCTATTGCACTCAATACCCCATTGCGCATTTTACCGCACTGCACACTTTACAGCATTGAATTCTGCATTCAACTGCACTGCACTTAGAACTGCACTCAACACCGCACTGCACATTACACCGCACTACACACATTACTGTACTGCACTGCACTCACCATTGCACTCAATACCCCACTGCGCATTTACACCATTGCACATTTCACCGCACTGCACACTTTACAACACTGAATTCTGCATTCCACAACACCACACTACACACCTCACGGCACTGAACTCTGCATTCAACTGCACTGCACTTAGAACTGCACTCCACACCGGACTGCACATTTCACAGCACTACACACATTATTGTACTGCACTGCACTCGCCATTGCACTCAATACCCCACTGTGCATTTCACACCATTGCACATTTTACCGCACTGCACACTTTACAACACTGAATTCTGCATTCCACAATACTGCACTTAAAACTGCACTCAACACAGCACTACTCACTTTACCGCACTGCACACTTCTCAGCACTGAATTCTGCATTCCACTGCATTGCACTCGATACGGTATTGCACATTTCACCGCACTACACACATTACTGCACTGCACTCTTCACTGCATTGCTCCCCACTGCACATTTCACCTCACTACACACATTACAGCATTGAATTCTGCATTCAACTGCACTGCACTTAGAACTGCACTCAACACCGCACTGCACATTACACCGCACTACACACATTACTGTACTGCACTGCACTCACCATTGCACTCAATACCCCACTGCGCATTTCACACCATTGCACATTTCACCGCACTGCACACTTCACAGCACTGAATTCTGCATTCCACTGCACTGCACTTAGAACTGCACTCAACACCGCACTGCACATTTCACAGCACTATACATATCACTGCACTGTACTCATCACTACACTGCAATTATCACTGCGTTGCTCCCCTGCACTCCTTGCACCAATGCCCCATTGCGCATTTCACCGCACTGCACACTTTACAGCACTGAATTCTGCATTCAACTGCACTTCACTTAGAACTGCACTCAACACCGCACTGCACATTTCACAGCACTACACACATTACTGTACTGCACTGCACTCACCACTGCACTCCACTCACAATTGCACTCAATACCCCACTGCGCATTTCACACCATTGCACATTTCACCGCACTGCACACTTTACAACACTGAATTCTGCATTCCACAACACCACACTACACACTTCACAGCACTGAATTCTGCATTCAACTGCACTGCACTTAGACCTGCAATACACACCGCACTGCACATTTCACCGTCCTACACACATTACTACACTGCACTCATCACTGTACTGCGCTTATCACTGCATTGCTCCCGACTGCACTCAATACCCCACTGCGCATTTCACCCCACTGCACGTTTCACCGCACTGCACACTTTACAGCACTAAATTCTGCATTCCACTGCACAATACCGTACTGCACATTTCACCGTACTACACACATTACTGCACTGCACTCATCACTACACTGCACTTATCACTGCATTGCTCCCCACTGCACTCACCATTGTACTCAATACCCCACTGCGCATTTCACACCACTGCACATTTCACCGCACTGCACACTTTACAACACTGAATTCTGGATTCCACAACACCGCACTACACACTTTACCGCACTGCATACTGAACTCGACACCGCATTGCACATTTCACCGCACTACACACATTACTGCACTGCACTCTTCACTGCATTGCTCCCCACTGCACATTTCACCGCACTGCACACTTTACAGCACTGAATTCTGCATTCAACTGCACTGCACGTAGAACTGCACTCAACACCGCACTACACACATTTCTACACTTCACTCATCACTGTATTGCACTTATCACTGCATTGCTCCCCACTGCACTCATCATTGCACTCAATACTCCACTGCACATTTCTCCCCACTGCGCATTTCACCCCACTGCACATTTCATCGCATTGCACACTTTACCGCACTGCCACACTTTACAGCACTAAATTCTGCATTCCACTGCACTGCACTCAATACCGTACTGCACATTTCACATTACTGCACTGGACTCATCACTACACTGCACTTATCACTGAATTGCTCCCCACTGCACTCACCATTGTACTCAATACCCCACTGCGCATTTCACCCCTCTGTGCATTTCACCCCACTGCACATTTTACCACATTGCATACTTTACAACATTGAATTCTGCATTCCACAACACTGCACTTAGAACTGCACTCAACACCGCATTGCCACTTTACAGCACTGAATTCTGCATTCCACTGCACTGCACTTAGAATTGCACTGAACACCGCATTGCACGTTTCATCACACAACACTCTTTACCGCACTGCACACTTCACAGCACTGAATTATGTAATACACTCCACGGCACATAGAACTAGACTCAACACCGCACTACACATATTATCGCACGGGACACTCCACAGCACTGTTGTTGCACTGCACTCGCTACCGCAGTACACACCTTACAGGACTGCTCACTTCTCGGGACTGAATGTTACAATGCACTGTACTTAGAACTACACTTAATGTCGCACTGCACACATAACCGCACTGCACTCGGTACTACACTCAACCCCGTACTGCATACTTTACCGTACTGCGCACTGCGCACTTCGCTGCACTGCCGGCGACGCGGTGCGTTGATGTTTTCTTTTTTTCTATTTTTTTAACTCGTATATACTCTCGAAGGTATATCTTAGAAATATAATTCTTGCAACTGAATTTTTTCAGGTCCCATTACCATTATGAAACAGGCACTGTCTCTTTTAGGAATGTACTTTTTTTGTCCCCTCTTTATAATCGAAAAAACCTCGGCTCGCTTGCTCAACCGTTCTTATCATCGTTTCTTTATTAAAAATAAAATAAGATAATAGAGTAGGGCAGCAGAGTTATTTGCGTTTGGCTCGCTTGGATTTTTAAAGCGCCTGCTCACCTGCTCGTCCATCGTTTATTTATTTATAAATACAATTAAAAAAAAAAGAAAGCCAGCAGGGCTACTTGAGTTTGACTCGTTTGGAGTTTTATGTTGATTTATGTGCTTGGATTTTATGTTCTTGGATTTAGCGCGCTGGGTAACGGAGTTTAGTGCGTTTGAATAGTGCGTGAACCGTTCAGCCAATGAGGGCTCTGACGCACTGCGCGTATTTGACTCTATAGGACTGTCTAGCTCTTACAAGTGTCGAGCAAAAGAATTTTAAAATATTTGTCGAACCCGTTTCTGCCGCACTCCGTATTTTTATTCGGTCAACTTAGTAATGCAGTTTAAAACATGGGACCGGCGAAGAGATTGCTCTGTAAGCAATCCCAGAACGAACTTAAAAATTCGAAATCGAATATCTCGAAAATTATTCGACATAGAATTTTTTCGACTTCATTTTCGAATTCAGCGTAAAATTTCCTATAAGAATCACATTTAAAATCGTAATGTCGAAAATTTTCCCGAAATTCGAAGTCGAATTCACTCTCTATCTCGAATTCTATCTCGAAAACTATTCGAGATAGAAATTTTGTAATTTCGAATTCGAAATCAGCGTAAAATTTCCTATAAGAATCCTCCGAGCCAAACTTTGAGCTTAAGAAACGGGAAATAGTTGCTGAGGACCAGATATGGCGAATATGTAGAGTGGTCAATCAATTGAAACTTCAATTCCTGAATTTTGGCTATGGCCACCGCCGAAGTGTGAGCCGGTGCGTTGTCTTGATGGAAGAGCACTTTCTTTCGTTTCAAATGTAACCGTTTTTTAGCAATTGCTGCCTTCAATTGGTTCAATAACGATGCGTAGTACGACCCTATTATTATTTTCCTTTTATCTTAGTAGTCGCTGAACAGAATTCTCCGACTATCCCAAAAAACAGTCGCTATCACTTTCCCGACCGATGATACCGTCTTTGCTTTTTTGGGAGTAGGTTTACCCTTCGGAGTCTACTGTTTTGACTGTTCCTTCATCTCAGTAGTGTAATGGTAGACTCAAGTTTCATCAACAGTGGTAAACCGACGTAAAAAGTCCGACTCGTTTTGCTGGAACCGCTTAAGCAGGTCCTTTTTGGTTCAAAGTGAGCAAGCACGGAACCCAACGCGCGGGCAGCTTTTTCATGCCCAATTCTTCAGTCAATATATGACAAATGCGTTCTTTCGATCTGCTCACAGCCTCTGTTATATTTATAATCTTGATTTGTTAGTCCTCCGGTACTATTTGGTAAATTTTTTTCAATATTATCGGTAGAAGTCGCAATTGCTGGTTGCCCGAACGCTCATCGTCAGCCAAGATGTCCCTGTAAACGGCGTCTAACTGAATTTTAATTTGGGTAGGCATATTGCCATTCAAATGCAAGTACTTAGTTAAGGCACGGTATTCGATTTTTTCCATTTTTACAAATGCACTGACATCAAAAACATCCAAACTACTGAAATTTTACAAGTATCTTTTAAAGCATGTACCCTTGTGTCAAGTTCGGATGAATTTCCTTAGGGGTTATAAGGAAATTCATCCGAAGTTGACAAAAGTTTACGGGGACTCTGCTCCTTCCATGTCAACTGTTAAAAAGTGGGCAGATGAATTTAAACGTGGTCACACATCCCCCGAAGATGACCCACATGAAGGACGACCAAAAACCGCAACCACACCGGAAACCATAGAAAAAGTGCATGATGTTGTGTTGGACGATAGGTAAGTGAAGGTGAGTGAGATAGCTGAGGCTGTGGGGATATCGGAAGAAAGGGTGCGAAACATCTTGCACGAAGAATTAGAGATGCGAAAGCTCTGCGTAAGATGGATGCCGCATTTGCTGAATGCCGATCAAAAGCAAATGCGCAAACGATTATCGCAGCAATCTTTGGACCGATTCAACAGGGATTCGACCGATTTTGTGCGGCGATTTGTCACCATGGATGAGACATGGGTCCATCACTACACGCCAGAAACGAAACAGCAGTCCAAGCAGTGGGTGTAAGCCGGTGGTTCAGCGCCAAAGAAAGCGAAGTCGATCACATCTGCCGGAAGGTCATGGCCAGCGTGTTTTGGGATGCGAAAGGGATCCTGTTAATTGATTATCTTGCAAAGGCAGAACAATTACAGGCGAATATTACTCAACCTTCTTGACCAGCTGGATGCCAAAATTTGCGAGAAGAGGCCTGGCTTGAAGAAGAAAAATCATCTTTCACCAGGACAACGCACCTGCGTTGGCGATGGAAAACTGCGGATTTGGGGTATGATTTGCTCGGCCATCCCCTATTCTCCTGATTTGGCACCCTCAGACTTCCATCTGTTCCCAAACTTAAAAAAATTTGTTTCTGGGAAGCGCTTCGCATCCAATGAAGAAGTTGATGAATATTTTCACAATCTTCCAGATTCTCACTTCCGAGAAGGAATACTGATGTTGGAGAGGCGCTGGATCAAGTGTGTTGAAGTCAAGAGAGATTATGTAGAAAAATAAAATCATTTTTTAACTGAAAGTCGCAGTCTTTCAGTGTCAGGCCGAAAACTTTTCACCTTACCCTCGTATTTTCGAACAAATTTTAAAATTTATTGTTTTCATACATTACGAGTGCATTTCCATTTGAGAATATGTAACAAAATATAAGGAAAAATAATTAGCTGCGGAAAATCACATCAGTTACGCACCTAACTGTTTATTTTTGTCGAGGCATTCCTGTAGACGGGTGGCTAAATTGTCCACACTCTTATATGAAACATGTTACGTGGAACTATTTGAATTTCTTGTTATGGTTTCGGCGAGGGCTTCAAAATAAGGAGTTTTATCTATATAAACTTAAGCTGTTAGGTAGCCCCATAAAAAGTAGTTGCAAGCTGACAGATCTGACGACCAAGCAGGTCAGTCCACATCTCCATCCAATGAAACCAAACGTCCAGGGGAATGTCTTAAAAAAGTAATTTTTGCTCTTTATTTATGGCAAGTCGCCCCAAACTGTGTTGAGGCCGTCATTTTAATTCTGACAGGAAATAATCACGCAACAGGGATAGGTAGCGATCTGTATTAAGAAATACTGTTCGTCCGTTTTCACAAAAGAAATAAGGCTTGATAATGCAGTTTTGAGATACGTCACACCAAACAGTTACCGTCTCGCAGAGGTTGTTGATGTAATTCTTGTGGGTTTTCGGGTGCCCAGTACCAAAAATTCTATTTGTTTACCGTCCCTGATAGATGAAAGTGGGCATTGTCACTCATAAACAAAACAATATCGTCTGCCAACAAGTCCAATATGGTTTCTGCGAACCTATGTCGTCCTACAAAGTTTTTGAACAACTATAATCTTGCAGGGATGGATATGGAGGTCCAAGTGTAAGATTCTGCAAACTGACCTGTATGACATCCTATGAGTGCGAGCGTGACATACCGCCGAACAACGAGGGTTAACTTCCATCGCTTGTCGCATCTTTTCAATGTTTTCCGAAATCTGTACACTTCGATCACCTCTCCGTGCAGTCACCGGTTTCAAATATCCTGTTTGAAAACTATTTACTTACTTTATAATGGTATCTCGTTTTGAAACCCGACCAAGAAGAACAACATTAAAATGGCTTTGAAATCATGGTTGTGTGAGTACCACAGAACGACCCGTTTCAATAAAGGTGTTGTAAACAAACAAACGATATGAAACAGACCAAGGCTCCATTGCTATTGAAATGACATTTGTCTGAGTAGATATCAACCATTCCAAAAACATTCGGTTTGCCCCAGCGCGCATGACAGTTTTTCCAAAAACACCATACTTTCCTGCCGGACCCTGTACATAAACCTTTTTATATAAGACGACAGTGCACGCTTCAAATTTGTCACCAAAAAATCTTTTGAAATTTACTTTAATCATATAGATGCGAAGCACGAGCACGAGCAAACTGATAAAGAGTTCCTCTCTGGATGACACCATCAAAAAGAAATTAATAAGAGGTGCTGCCCTCAAGAATATTGCAGTTTGTTATTCTTTCATTTAGCTCTTTAGTTACTATTATTTCTAATCCCATTTTAGATCTTTGTCTCTTTTCTATTCCTGAATATCTTAGTGTATATCTCGAGTCTAAGGTCATCTCTCCTTTTTTCTTTTATCTTATTTATTCCTGGTAGTTTAATTACTTCTTCTACTTTCCTGTCATAGATTTGTTATTCCGTATTTCTATTTTCATTTTTTTTTTAGAGAAGAAGCTCGAAATTTTCACTTTTACTGACTGGTCGGGGTTTTAACAAACAGCCGTCCTCGACTCAACCTATATCATCATTTCTATTAGGTCATATAATACTTTTAGGGTTGCAGTTTTTATATACTACCAAGTGACTGGGAAACTTTAGAACTGAAATCCGAAAGTGGGCATCTAGGAAGAATTGGCAGGATGCGAAGAAAGTGATAGATCTTGCAGAAGGGAAGTGACGTTTTATGCTATAAGATGTGCGATAAACATAGCGCAAGTTTTACTTGGGGGGGAAGGTTATAAACTGAAATCCTGGAGATTAATTGGAGTTAATTTTATACCAAAACCTGGGAAAATAGGAAAGGATGAGGGTAAGGTTCTAAGACCACTTAGTTTGATGTATTTTGCACTGAATTTTCTAGAAAAACTGCTTAACGAGTAAATCAAGGATGGTGTATTAGGCACTCAACCTATACATCAAGACCAGTATGTGTCATATAAAGTAGGCGTATCTATAACAATAGCATTGTATCGACTCCTTACCAGACTAGAGAATTAAAAAACAATACAGTACTTTTAGCTGCCTTTTTAGATATTGAGGGACCGTATGATAATACAGTTGAGGAATAAAGGATTTGACGAAATAAGCTGCAGGTGGATAGACGGTATACTTTAAGAAGGATTATTATATGTATCCCTGATGGTTGAAACAATGACGACTGGCTTAGTTTGAAAAATGATGCCAACAGAGAGGAATTTTGTCTCCCCTACTGTGGAAGGTTGTAATGGATGAGTTGTTGAAAAGACTCGAAGAGAACGGATATAGAGCTTTGGGATATTCAGCTGACTTAGTAATATTATCCCAGAGAGTACATCACATATATTCTGTAGCTCTACCAACAACCAAATCGTTTTGCAGTGCTTTACCACAGTACCTGAAAGAATCATGGCAGACTATTCTCCAAGCATTATAAACAAACATCTAACAGGAGCTTACTAATGCGCTAGTTATAAAGCATCTAATACATCACATATATTGTGTAGCTCTAGCAACAACCAACTCATTTTGCAGTGCTTTATTACAGCGCCTGAAATAATGATGACAGGACTTTCTCCTCGCATTATAAAAAAACTTCTAACAGGAGCTTACTAATGCGCTATTTATAAAGCATCTAATGCATCACATAATTTGTGTAGCTCTAGAAACAGTCAGATAATTTTGCAGTTCTTTATTACAGCGCCTGAAAGAATGATAGCAGGACATTCACCTTACATTACAAACAAACATCTAACAGGAGCTTACTAATGCGTTAATTATAAAGCATCTAATACATCACATATTTTGTGTTTATCTAGCAACAACCAAATCATTGAGCAGTGCTTCAGCACAGCATCTGAAATAATGATGACAGGAATTTCTGCTTGCATTATAAACAAACTTCTAACAGGAGCTGATTAATGCGCTAATTATAAAGCATCTAATACATCACATATCTTGTGTAGCTCTAACAACAACCAAAACCATTTTGCAGTGCTTTATTACAGCACCTGAAATAATGCTGACAGGACTTTCTCCTTGCATTATAATAGCAATTATATAAAGGGAGCTTACTATTATATTTATTGTAGAACGCCTAGTGCATTACACATTTAGTGCAGTTTCTGCGATACTCAAATAATTTTAAGTCCTTTATTACAGCACATAAAATAATGATGGCAAGCTGATTATTTTATTGCTAATAATTATAAAAGGGCTTACTATTATATTTATTTAAGAACGTCTAGTGCATCACACATTTATGCAGTTCCTGTGATACTCAAATAATTTTCAGTGCCTTATTAGCCAATGAAATAATGATGGCAAGCTGATTATTTTATTGCTAATAGCAATTATATAAAAGGAGCTTACTATTATATTTATTTAAGAACGTCTAGTGCATCACACATTTAGTGCAGTTCCTGTGATACTCAAATAATTTTCAGTGCCTTATTACAGCCAATGAAATAATGATGGCAAGCTGATTATTTTGTTGCTAATAGCAATTATATAAAGGGAGCTTACTATTATATTTATTTAAGAACGTCTAGTGCATCACACATTCAGTGAAGTTCCTGTGATACTCAAAATAATTTTCAGTGACTTATTACAGCCAATGAAATAATGATGGCAAGCTGATTATTTTGTTGCTAATAGCAATTATATAAAGGGAGCTTACTATTATATTTATTTAAGAACGTCTAGTGCATCACACATTCAGTGAAGTTCCTGTGATACTCAAAATAATTTTCAGTGCCTTATTACAGCCAATGAAATAATGATGGCAAGCTGATTATTTTGTTGCTAATAGCAATTATATAAAGGGAGCTTACTATTATATTTATTTAAGAACGTCTAGTGCATCACACATTTAGTGCAGTTCCTGTGATACTCAAATAATTTTCAGTGACTTATTAGCAGTAATAATGATGGCAAGCAATGATTATTTTGTTGCTAATAGCAATTATATAAGCCTATTATATTTATTTAAGAACGTCTAGTGCATCACACATTTAGTGCAGTTCCTGTGATACTCAAATAATTTTCAGTGCCTTATTAAGCCAATGAAATAATGATGGCAAGCTGATTATTATGTTGCTAATAGCAATTATATAAAAGCTTACTATTATATTTATTTAAGAACGTCTAGTGCATCACACATTCATGAAGTTCCTTGATACTCAAAATAACTTTAGTGCCTTACAGAATAAATATGATGGAAATTATTTTTCTAATAAAATAAAATTAT